>CM033362.1:11145282-11622079 GCA_019395295.1 Osmanthus fragrans
CGAAATAAGCCCGCAAAGTAGCATCCCGAATCCGGGCAGATTTTCGCCTTTTTGGGTAGCCGACTTTGTGGGTTTATTCCGGTCGAATGCTTTGGAGTTGGGGGGAGATTTTGGATGGTAATTGAAGATGACATTGTCAGCTTTCCAAAGGTATCAAAATCCGGCGATTTTGGTGGTCGGAAGTCACTGAAATATTGCCGCAAAAGTCGCCCAAAAAATCTGAAAATCTGCCCAGATTTTCAGATTTTGTGGGCGACTTTTGCGGCAATTTTTCGGTCGAATCCCTTGGAGTTAGGAGAATATTTTGGATGGTAATTGAAGAGGACATTATGAACTTTCTGACGGTATCAAAATTTGCCGATTTCGGTGGTCGAAAGTGGCCGAAAAGTGACCGCAAAAGTGTTTGTAACTCAGTGACCGTTTCTGCAAGTTTTTCAAACTACAGTGACCGTTATTGAAAGTTTTGAACTTCAATGATCATTTTGTAATTTTTCTGTAACTTCAGTGACCATTTCTGAAATTAACCCATAGCAATATTGTATCGTGCATTTAGCCCCTGTTTGATAGTCATTTTTGAGGAAAAAAATGATTTTATGAATGTGATGGATGGTGAATATACGATTGAAAAAGAAGGAAAAGTTATTAATGTGATAAAAAATATTATTTTATTGAAGAATGTGGTTGAAAATGAGTTGAAAAATGAAAATGAAAAAAAAGAAAATGTATACCAAATGGGGACTTAACCTTGTACAACAGTTTTTTAGTGAACTTTTAGAGAACAGTTTACTAAATGCATATATTGGTTCTTAATCTCTTTACTAATAATATGGGTGGTAAATCAACAATAGTAGTCAACTTTTAAAAAGATTAGATTATTGCTTCAGGTAATGAAGACTAAAACATAATGAATAAATTCAAAGGTATTTTTGTGGGAACATTAACTGTACTTATGCTAGATTATAACTCATTGAGCAGTTGGTTTAGAGAGGATTTGTACGTGTATATTGGATCTCTCTTTTATACAGAGCGTCTATGTATATGTCAGTTTCGTAACAAGTTCGAAGAACCCAACTCGATAAATCTAAAATACATAGATAATTTGAGGAAGCTTGGGGCCAAGCACCTAATAGAATCTGTTAGCCATCAAATGAGATGACAGCACGTGGTTACCTGAAGAAACGAATAAAAACGAAAATGAAAATCATCAGCTAAGCTCATTGTAAGTGCCATTAACAAAGGCAAGGGAACTGCTAATAATACCAGTGAGTAAGCAGCAGAATTCCTTGTCCTTCACCCTCGTCAAGGCTACAAGTGCTTGGTTCTTCTTGACAGGACTCAACACAAATTACATTTTACTCCCTTGATCAATTCTTCTCTTCTTCATCTTCAGCAGGTCCAGACGAGCTGTCTGTTCCAGCAAGAGAATCTGTCTTCACAATATTTGAGGTCTCTTCACCTTCTGCATGTGAAGGAGTTGTACCAGATTCTCTCTCTGTTAGGTTAGGTGACTCTAAATTATCTGCTGGCATATCAACAGAAGTGGAGGAAGTGTCTCCAGCATCCGGGCCAACATCATCTGGCCGAGCATCTGATTCCACTTGAACATCACGATTTGGTAGACATGGTGGCTGAGCTGCATTAGATGTTTCAGCAGAATTCAAGATTGGAGACGACTCGACTGAATCAGATATTTTTGTTCTTTCATCTGATATTGGTGATTTCTCATGCCCGTCTGTTCCAAATTCATTTAAGCCCGACGAACTGCCAGGCACAAGATCATCGAAACTCCCTTTTGGTTCATGAGTTTCAGATGATGCAGTCTCTGTCAAATCCTTGTCTTCATTGATAATGGCATCAACTGCAGCTCCTCCATTGACAATTTCAGTTGTCTCAATGTTGGGGGATGCGGAAGCAACTAAATCAGTTGGCGGTTCATTAACTGTTCTGTCATCCTCAAATGCAAAACCAACTGGAGTTCGTGAAAAGAGAACCACTGTAGTCATGGGCAAAAATAAAGGTATAAACACATCACCAATATGAAAATGCAACAAGTGCAAAGGCACATCATGACATGCAAAGCACTTGAGATATGGATATGATTAGAATCTCGTGGAAAATATTCGCACTGACAATCAATTTGAGAGACATAAGTTTTGCATTTGATTATTTCAGCAGGGCTTACGAGCCTGTGCTGAAAAAATCAGCTGCAAAGATTCTAAGAATGTAAACCTTGGTCTCTCTAATTGGTCCAACCTTGGACCAAGTTTTCATTGACTACAGAAACATTTCAAATATATCCATGTGTGACAACTTAAATGTGTTTCAATAAAAGGCAAAAATATAAACAGAATAATGTTATCTAGCACCAACAGTGATGTTTAACACCAGTCTAGATGTCATTAACTGGCAATGGGGACTATACCTTTACATTCAATTGAGCATGAGCCTGTCATTTAATGCCACACATGTTGCCACCTAGACTGGTGTTAAAAACGACTCGTGCTAAATAGCATCACTCTCAATTACAACCATAAAAGATCACCAAATCTTCAGCTAAATAACATTACGAACAGATGAGCTATTTCCATTTTGACAGAGATATCAAAGATAATGAAACCAAATAACTCAATCCACCTACCTTTCCTGGTCATCTCCTAAACGAAGGGAAGAAATGACAACTTCTGCAGATTCATCGTCAAAGTACATATCCTGCCAAAAAGCCAAATTAGGAACTTTCACATATCAAAACACACAGTAAATTGACACAGCCAAAGCTTGATAATTATAAATGAGTAGATGCTGGACCAGGATGTGCGTATGATATGAATATGGTGCTGAAACTCAGATCAGAACAGTCATGCATATGAATACAGTGCTGAAACTCAGGCCAAGAGTGAACTTGACTCTTTATTGAAAAATTATCTGATATAAAGAAATGCTGTTGACTCAGCCAACCTGCATAAATTTGAGAGATCTAGTGCTATTTCTTTAATTGAACTTCTCAAACAAGGGTCTCTTTGCTCTGGTCAACCAGTGATATTTGTTAGATCTCACAGAGGCTTTTATTAAGAACCTCCAAGCTTACTCCTTAGGTGCCAATTGTAAGGCTTTCTCCTTGACTTGCTGAGGAGTAATACACCTCAGGGCGACTAAGGTGTTTACGCATTTGTGCCCTTTCTGGGTATTTATTACTGGTTTCAGCTTTTGGGGTTATTTTTCTAATAAAATAGAATGTTTTACAAGTTGCTTCCAATTCTAGTAGTAGACAATGTTTAGAAAAAGCTTAAATTAAGTATCAAGGAATTCTAACTCTGTTAGGCGAGCATAATCCTCAAGACAATAAGATAATTCAAAAGACCAATAAGGTACAAAAATATGATCATGACAAACCAAAAACCTTATTAAAAAAAATTATAATAAAAAGAATTAACAAAATTCTACTTGCAAACAAATATAAAAAATCATTATTGTAAATTGAAGGAAATAGGGAGGGAGACGAGAGTCGGGAGAGAAAAGAGGGATTATTTCATTCCACTTAAGTTGAAATTGTATTACACCCTTTTTGTGTTTAAATAATAGAAAAAAAAAAAAAAAAAAAAAAAGGAAAAGAAAAAACTAAAAATGGAAAAATACTAAAATACTAATTTTCTTGATTCTATTGGATTTCCTAACTTTCCTACACTCCCCCTCAAGTTGGTGCATAAATGTCAATCATGCCCAACTTGCTTATCAGATGTTCAAAGTTAGGTCTTGATAGCCCCTTAGTGAAGATGTCGGCTGTTTGCTGACTCGAAGGCACAAACGGTAAGCAAATAGTCCCAGCTTCAAGTTTTTTCTTAACGAAGTGTCGATCAATTTCAATGTGCTTCGTCCTATCATGCTGGACAAGATTGTGAGCAATACTTATTGCAGCCTTGTTGTCGCAGTACAATTTTAGAGGAAGTTCCACCGTCTTCTTAAGTTCTTCGAGGACCCTGTATATCCACAATACTTCACAGATTCCTTGAGCCATTGCTCTAAACTCAGCCTCTGCACTACTTCTGGCAACTACACTTTACTTTTTGCTTCGCTAGGTAACTAGGTTTCCCCACACAAATGTGCAATACCCAGAAGTGGATCTTCTGTCAGTTATCGAGCCTGCCCAATCTGCATCAGTAAATACCTCAACATTCCTTTGATTAGATTTTTTGAAGAACAGACCTTTTCCAGGAGTAGCCTTTAAATATCTCAAGATTCAGTAGACTGCCTCAAGATGTTCCTCATAAGGTGCATGCATGAATTGACTAACAACACTTACCGAGAAAGCAATATCCGACCGAGTATGGGATAAATAAATTAGTTTCCCAACCAATCTCTGGTACCTACCAGTATCAACTGGAACACTTCCTTTTTCCCACAGCTTCACATTGGGTTCCATAGGAGTCTCAGCCGGTTTGCACCCACTCATTCCGGTTTCCTTCAGGAGGTTAAGGATATATTTTCGTTGAGAGACAACAATCCCTTTCCTTGAACGAGCAACTTCCATGCCAAGGAAATATCTTATCGCCCCCAATTCCTTGATCTCGAATTTTAATGCCATGCCCTTCTTCAGTCTTTCCATCTCAATCACATCGTCCCCTGTGAGAATAATGTCATCAACATAAGCTATTAGCACAGCGACCTTTCGTTCAGACGAAAACTTAAAAAACAAGTTATGGTCAGTTTGTCCCTGAGAATATCCCTGTTTTTTGACAGAGTGTGTGAACTTTTCAAACCAAGCCCTTGGAGACTGTTTGAGACCATATAAGGATTTTTTTAGCTTGCACACTCTAGAGCGAAAATTTTCTTCAAATCCCGGTGGACTATCCATGTACACCTCTTCCTCCAAGTCACCATTAAGAAATGCATTCTTCACGTCTAGTTGTTGCAAGGGCCAATCCAGAGTTGCAGCAATAGATAAGAGTACTCTCACCGTATTCATTTTTGCAACAGGAGCAAATGTCTCAGAGTAATCAATGCCATATGTCTGGGTGAATCCCTTTGCCACCAACCTTGCTTTGTATCTTTCCACGGAACCATCAGAGTTGTACTTCACAGTGAAGACCCATTTACAGCCCACAGTCGTCTTCCCAGCTGGTAATATTTCAACACTCCAAGTATTGTTCTTCTCAAGAGCTCTCATCTCTTCGAGCACAGCTTCCTTCCACTTTGGAGCTTTTAGAGCCTCCTGTACATTGTTAGGAATTTCTACACTAGACAATTGAGAGGAAAAGTAGCAAGAGATGAAGACAAGTTCGAGTATGACACAAATTTAGATAGCGGATGACTAGTACAAGATCTAACCCCTTTACGAAGAGCTATAGGAATGTCAGAATCAGAAGGCTCATATTGTTGATTTGTCCTTAATTCGGAATCATGGCCGTGCTGTAGAGTCAATTCCTCTTTCCTTTTCTTAGGATGCTTCTTCAAGTAAACAATCTCTTTCCAAGTTCGGTTACCTTCATTGAATCTATTACCTGATGTTTTGGCAGAATTATCGTGTTGTGGCATTATAGTAGGTTGTGTTTCAGAATTTTGATTTTCAGATTGAATATCAAATGTAGGCCTAGGCTCAGGAGAAACATCGCTCATAGTGAGAGGAGTTTCAAGGATCGAGTTTTGGCCATTTCCTATAGGTGCAGAGGTACTAGGCGCAGAATCTTGTGAGAGAAACACATCATCTGAGAGAAAGACATCGCCAGAGTTAACAAATGAATCTTCCTTAAAATTCTCCCCCTGAAGATGAGTATTCGTAAAGAATGGTTGTTTTTAAAAAAAGGTGACATCCATTGTGACAAAGAATTTTTTGGATATCGGGTCAAAACATTTATAGCCTTTCTGAGTTGGGGAGTAACTAATGAAGACACATTTTATAGCTCTGGGCTTGAGCTTTCCAATTTTCCTATGTTCATGAACAAAAGCTGTACAACCAAATATTTTTAGAGGTAGATCAGCAAAAAGTCTAGCAGTGGAAAAACAATTTTTGAAAACTTGGGTAGGAGTTTGAAATTGTAAAACTTTGGAGGGCATTCTGTTTATTAAATAAGCTGCAGTTAAAACGGCCTCTCCCCATAGATACTTAGGAACTTTGGTTGCAAAAAGTAATGCACGGGCCACCTCCAACAGATGTCTATTTTTTCTTTCAGCAACACCATTCTGTTGGGGTGTATCAATGCAAGAACTATGATGAATTATTCCTTTTTCAAGGAAAAAGTTTCCCAAGATCATGTTAAAATACTCTTTCCCATTATCACTTCTGAAGACTTGTATGCTAGTTTGAAATTGAGTCTGCACCATATTGTAAAAAATTTTAAAAACTTGTTCAGCTTCTGATTTTTCTTTCAATAAATACACCCAGCAAAGTCGAGTATGATCATCCGTGAATGTGATGAACCATCTCTTGTTAGAAGGTGTACTTATCTTATTAGGACCCCACATATCACTGTGAATAATAGTGAAAGGTTATGATGGTTTATATGGTTGTGAAGGAAAAGATATGCAGTGGTGTTTTGCATATTCACAAGTTTCACAATGAAACAAAGATGTATCTTTATTGCCAAACAACCTAGGAAACAAAAGTTTTAAATATTTGAAACTTGGGTGGCCTAACCTTAAATGCCATAACATAATAGTATTGTTATCAAAAATAGAAATAGATTCAAAACAGGAACTTATTTGTTGAGATTGTCGCCTTGATTTAGATCCATCACCAAGGAAGTAGAGTCCTCCATGCTGTTCAGCACTGCCAATCATCCTCCCCGAGATCAAATCCTGAAATACGCAATGAGTTGGGAAGAAGTTAGTTTGACAATTTTGATCGCGAGATAACTTACTGATAGACAAAAGATTACAAGACAATTTGGGAACGTGAAGCACATCATGAAGGGTGAGGGATGGAGACAATACAATAGAACCTTTTCCTGCAATGGCTGAAAGAGAGCCATCTGCAATCTTAATTTTCTGATTACCTGCACAAGGACTATATGAAGAAAACAAGTTTGACAACCCTGTCATATGATCGGTTGCACCTAAATCGATGATCCAGGTGCGATTGGAATTTACACTAATGAGAGCTGCTTTCAAGTAATTACCTTTCTGTGCTAATGAACAAGAAGGAATTTTTTGAATTTTTTGAGACTCGAGAAGTTTGTACAGTTGGTCTATCTACTCATTGGTGAAAGGAAACGGACTGGAAGAAGACTATTGTTCTTCATCCAAAACATTTGCCTGAAATGCACGCCCCTCTCCACCAGGCTTCTTCTTCAAGTTTTGAGGCTTGCCATTGAGTTTCTAGCATGTGTCCCGAGTGTGCCACAGGCGTTTGCAGTGGTCACACCACGGTCGTTCCGAACGCTTACTGTCTTTCTTCACTTCCTCCTGAAATCCTCAAGTTACCAGGGCTAAACTCTCTACCTCTGAGTTGGCAGAAATCGGAGCAGGTTTAAGCATCACACTCTGCATTGCTTCTTCTCTCCGAACTTCTGAGAAGACCTCACGAATTGTTGGCAGAGGATTTTTTCCTAAAATTCGCCCCCGCACCTCATCTAATTCTTTATTAAGTCCTGCCAAGAACATGAAAACCCGATCATTCTCCTGTCGCTTCATAAATTGCACACTATCCTTCGCACATTCCCAGTTATCATCATAACATAGATCGAGCTCCTGCCACAGAGTCATCAATTCATTGTAGTAGGTAGTAACATCACGGTTACCCTGTTTAGCATGCCATAGTTTGGATTTCAAACCAAAAATCTGTGAAGAATTCTCCAAATCAGAGTAAGTATCCTTGGTTGCTTCCCAGACGTCTCTGGCAGTTGGTAGGTACATGAAGGGCTTGCCAATTGCGGGTTCCATCGAATTCACCAACCACGCAATAATCAGAGAATTCTCGGACTTCCAGGCTTTGAGAGCCGCATCTCCAGTTGCCGGTTTTACCACTTCTCCGGTCAAATACCCGAGTTTGCCCTTCCCGTCCAACACCAACCGAACACTCTGTGACCACTCCATGTAGTTTTTTCCATTTAGACGGTGAATACTAACCTAGAGCGAATTGGTGGAACCCTCCAGACCGTTGAACGAGACAGAGGAGCTCAGGTTCGGAGTCGCGCCGCTTTCTCCTGTCGACGCTGAGTTCCTGTCGGTCAAGTCGCGTCGCTGTCGCCGATAGCTGCGGTGTTCCTGTTGGTCGTGCCAGTTAGGGCCGTCTTCCACGGGTTCTGGCTCGCCATCGATGGAGTCCTAGACTCGGACCTGGTGCTCTGATACCATGAAGAAAATAGAGAGGGAGACGAGAGGCAAGAGACGAGAGTCGGGAGAGAAAAGAGGGATTATTTCATTCCACTTAAGTTGAAATTGTATTACACCCTTTTTGTGTTCAAATAATAGAAGTAAAAGAAAAAAAAGGAAAAGAAAAAACTAAAAATGTAAAAATACTAAAATACTAATTTTCTTGATTCTATTGGATTTCCTAACTTTCCTACATAAATAATAAAGGTTTCTTCTCCAGTTTTCGTCCGTGTAAAGGGGAAAAAAACTGTTTACATTTTATGTTATAAAAGAATAGCTCAAAAGGCTTTGGCAAATAATAAAATGCCCAGAAGAGGCAACACAAACAGAAGAACACTTTAGTCGCCAAAAGGCATAGCCTCAAGGCATAAGCCTCACTAACATGAGGCATAATCTTCACTAAATCAAGGCATAAGCCTCAAAAAAATGGCATTTAAGACATAAGCTTTGATAAGTTCAATTAAAGTCTCACATGAGGGTAAGGCAGAAATCAAGGCATAAGCCTCAAAAGGTCTTTTGGAATAATGGTAGTAGATTACAATTTCGTAACATGATTACTAATTTGAGAACTTTCCATTTTCTATAACAATCTATCTCTGTCTGTTAGTAAGTTAGACTTTAATTTTGATGATTTAATTTCTTATGGTTTTAAAATTGCTAATGGTTTATTATAAGCACATTTTTATATATTTATATTCTTTTGAATTATTTTATTGGTTTTTTTAGGGTTCTGTTTCAAACCCTCATAAAGAAAAGGATCACCATCATTTTTTGACCTAATAACTAGAAAAGACAATGGATAACAAATTCATCACAAATGAACAAAGTTGTGTACCTCATCATCCCGTTCTAGCGAGCCATGAGCCTGCACAAAGGGAAACAAAGAATAGTCAGTACACAATGTGAAAATAATAACTAATATTATCCATTTACTACATTTTTCACTCCCATTTACCCTAGTTGCAAGTCTTCATTCTTCTAGCAACATCAGTAAGTAATGATCACCTTCCTAATATAGAACAGCTACTTCTCCAATCATTGTTTCCCAAACTACCCTCGATAAAACAACACTATTTTGATTGTTTGAGCTTGTTACATATTTGAAAACAAAAATCTCATTTTGGTTTGCATAGGTTTTGGTTTGGAAAAATAACACTACCCTCAATTTGCATACTGCGGTCACACCTTCAAAATTAACAAAAAAATATTTTTGGTCCCTAATTCTAGTTTTTGGTACCGTTTTGGTCCAAAATTTTCAATTTTGATCTTGCAGCATCTTATCACTCAGAGTATCACAACCGTAAGAGTTCAATTTATCGATATGGGGAACATACAGCTCAGATGAATTTTTATTTCACAAATTGTAAAGAACCGAACCCGACCAATGGAGACCGGGGGCAACCAAACAACATAACTTTAACACGATGAACGCTAACCGAGGTATTTCATGACATAAAATAAGGCCTAGTTGTGGAGACTTAAAAGTAATTGACCGATTAAATTCTATTCAATTGATGTACCATGTAATCCAACAATTGATCCCACGACATGTCTTTCCTCTCTAGGTGCATCCAACTCGATTGCAATTTCATCTTCCTTATTAGGCAGGTATCTTTGCAGCGTCTTTGTCCTCCTACACTATTTGCAAAGCCTCATAGATAATCACGAATGGTTTGAGGAAGTTGTGGATAGCCCTTGTCGCTACAACATTTGTGTCTAAAACGAGTAACAAGATATCTGATCAAGTATTTTTCATAGCTTCTTCCATACACTAAAAGCCTACTCAATATCATTGGGTGTGATTGAAGTTGAATCGCTTCCAAACATTTCCGAGCCTTCTTCTACGACAATTGGGCTCAATTCGAAACTCCTGAAAACGATATTTTTATGTTAGATCTTTTGTACGAGGCCATATATCCTAACATGCATGCGAATCTCAAGTCCAC
Organism: Osmanthus fragrans; assembly: GCA_019395295.1. Classification (NCBI taxonomy): domain Eukaryota; kingdom Viridiplantae; phylum Streptophyta; class Magnoliopsida; order Lamiales; family Oleaceae; genus Osmanthus; species Osmanthus fragrans. Next base: position 11,155,533 of record CM033362.1, read on the forward strand.
TAGGTATTACTTGATACAGGGCTGTGAAATGAATGTCGAGACTCTAAATTGCCTTAGCCAACATTCGACGATCATGATATCCTTTGTTGTGCTATGCAGAACAAACGTGAAATTCAAGTTGAAGTTGCACGCTGCCAGGCTGTTCTGTGTAGGAATGCCTTTTCATCCTATGAAGTGTTGTATTTGGTCACATGGCAGAAGCGCTTTGATATGCAAGTCATCGACGGGTTTTGATATTCAAAGTATAAAACTCAACAACTAATCTTAAGAATAAGCATTTTCTTTTACTTGAAATATTGGTTGCTCAATAGGATCGAGACGGTGATTCGTCGAACTTTAGTTGCAGTTAGGATAATGTTTAATATTACATCCGACAAACCTAACCACAACATGCAATCCGTTTTGAAGCAATGGCTAATTATCTCCGAGTGTCCAAAAAGGATGTCTTGACAATACCCTTTCATGTGGTCCACTATGCATAAAAACTTACCAACCTGTGCGTAGACTTCGATTTCAGCAATACCACTTAAATTGTATTCTTCATGAAAAATATGCGTAAAATGGATGAACATAGATGAGTAAATGAGAAACTCCTGCAACGTCGTTTTTCCTCTCCCGTGCAGGCTTCAAGCATAAACAGGTGTGTTACAACCCGATTTGTATGCCCAATCCGTTATATCATATGTACTGTCCCATTTGAGTGAACATCTGCCCATTTACCACCTTACGACTTTCTATCGTGTCCCCCAAAATTCGAACCCAAGACTTTTGCCAAAAAAGAGACTCAAGTTGAATCCTAGTACCAATTATTCAACTTAAAGCTCTCTTAAGGGAAGGTGAGTTCGAATCTAGGGAATGAGACAGAAAGCCGTGAGGAATAAGAGAGTTTATGCTCTCCCTAATCGAACAGTACATAAGAGAACGATCGTCCACGAGGTCTATGACATTACCAAAAAAGCCTCTATACTCAAGCCGTTATATCATACGTACTGTTCGCTTTGGATGGACATCTGTCCGCTTACTCCCTCGCAGCTTTCTATTGCGTCCCCAATGATTCGAACCAAAGACCTCTGTCTAACGAGACGTTTGCGTTAAATCCCGGTACCAATTGTGTAAGTTGTCCAATTGGTACCAAGATTCAACTTAAGTCTCTTAAGCGAGATATGTGTTTAAATCTTAAGGAACGCGACAGAAAGCCGCGAAGGATAAAAGGGCATAGGATCTCCCATAACGGACAGTACGTAAGAAAATTATTAGGCATGAGGCTTGGGTCGTTACAAAAAATGCATCCTGCCTCTATGCCAAACCGTTATATCATACGTACTGCTTGCTTTGGGTGTGCATCTGCACCCTCCCCTACGGCTTTCTATAGCATCCCCCAAGATTTAGACCCAAGACCTTTGCCTAATAAGAACTTACATTGAATCCTAACAACCTAATTGGTACCAGGATTCAACGTTAGTCTCTCATTAGGCAAAAGTCTTGGGTTTAAACGTGACAGAAAGTCGTGAGGGATAAGAAGACTTAGGCTCTCCCAAAGCGGACAGTACGTAAGACAACGGATTGGTACTAGGATTCAATTTAAGTCTCTCTTAAGGAAAAAGTCATAGGTCCAAATCTTAGGGATGCGATGTAATCCTTAAGGGGTTAGATTAGCTTAAGTTCTCCCTAGGTAGACAATACGTAAGTTAACAACTAGGGGTAAGATGGGCTCAGGCTCTATTTAAATTTTTGGATATATTGACTAATCATGAATTCGGTTATGCGACAATATTGTAGCCACGTCCTAATATCTCTTCAAACACCTCTAAGAATTCACTATCCTAAAACTCATCTTCGAAGTCAGAGTCGAGTAGTAGACAACACTCAATTGATATATGTCATCTTGTAAGAATAAAGCGTTTCGGTGCGAACACTAATTTCACAAATGAAATAACACTCATGCTATAATGACCTCAATAAAGGGAGGAACAATCCCTTGTGTGAATTTATACGCGCTATATATTTCAACTGTATCATTGCAACAATAAACTTATTGAATTCCAAATTGATGTGCTTATGGGAGATTATCACATTAGCCTACTAATTTATATCAAGCCATTTTAATTGCGCACATGGTAATTGTGTTAACGAGAATTTTCACAAAGAGATCTCACAAACCATAAGGTAAACAAATCACAGCAACTACAATTTTCTATCATCCCGTTTCAATGCAAATTAAAATTACGAAATGCAAAGACGTCATCATATAAGTATAAATTCAGCACATAGAACCAAATAAAAGTGTGAAATTTGTCACCCGATACATAATACTATAACAATGTCTTCATGGTAACCAGTCATTTAAATTATAATTCATCCCCTCGAATTTTGTGTCAACATCTCCACAAGCAATGAAGACGCCCTTGTTCTTTCGAAGCGCTAGGAATGAAAGAGCGAGTAAGTGCAAAGGACTTTCGCTCTCCAACTTGCGAGTGTCCTCGAGCTCCTAAATACACTCAGTAACGAATGGTATAACACCACTCTTCTTACTACGAAAGGACGGTAGTCTCTTAGCGATGTTGGCAAATGGTCGACTCAAAAACACAACTTCCTAACCTCATATTTCTTTTTCTTTCCCTTTTCCATTTGCTTGTAGAACTTCCGCTTTATGCTACTCCGATGACTCGAGATATCCATCTTGGAGGACGATCTTTCTCTCGCCTCGTACCAACGGTACATCTCTCCATAGTTGTGGTTCTTGAACTTTGCATAGGCCCCGTTCTCCTGCAAACATACGATATACCCTGAAACCAATCAGTAGATTGCAAGTTTAAGGCTACAATTGAAAAGGACTACATCCGGACTTGAAACAAAGATTGTGATAACATTTTTGCGATTTTTTGAACCAAATCAATGACAAATACGGGGTAATACAATCAACCGTGTACTCAAAACCGAACTAATGTATACACATTGCGTCCAATATTAATCAGGCACTCATCAACACTCTGCACCCGTCCGAAGATGGGATAGGCCCATAGCATACATAACACCCACCTCAACACAAAAGTGCAACCTACCAATAAGAACGTTAACAAATAGTCGACATGTATCCTAGAGTAGAAAAGGCTAACACGGCGTCATCATACAAAAAATAATAACACTCATCATCAAATCTAGTGTAGAAAATACAAATCTTTTCTAATACAATTACCAACCCCCTACAATAAGATATGTACTATAAATCATTAACGGCATTACAATGAACACCACTCCCCAACGCTCAAACAATGAATCATACAAACCTTTTGCATAAACCCAACATCATCAACATCCAAGCAAAGAATTGCGCTAATATCCCAATGCATATTTGTACACGAATCAATACTCAACTACGAAACCAAGCGGAATAAATTGTGTGATAGAATAACTGTACCTTAATCTTCCTCTCCAACCACTCGTTGCTACAATGCGGTTTACACGATGAGTGTACTCAATCCCGAGCACCGATGTAGCTTGTAAAGTTGCTTGTGCTCTAGTTCCATCCCGCCTTAATGATTCTTCAATTGCGTTCAATTCTAATTCTTGCCCTCGTTCGTGTTGAACAAGCTAACAAGCATCTTCCATCTGTTCTTTGTGAAACAATTCCCATTCTTGTACCCCTCGAAATGTGATGCTCACATTCATCCCAATTTGCATTTTTCGCCTGATGATTTGGGTTTACAATTGCTTGGTTTATTACTACTCTAGGAATTTCATAACTTGTTGCATACATCTGTACATATTGAACTCGAAACAAAAAAATGTTTGATGACATCCCAAGCAAGCCGATGTTGATATTGAATAGATGTAAGTCGTAGGTTGGGTCCTTACAAATTTAAAATAGAAAAAACTGAAAAGTATAAGAATGAACTTACAGATTGATGTTGGTAATTCATTTTCTTAGCGAGAGAAAACGAACTCCTTCAAATAATTTCTTTCTTGGTATTTTGGAGTACAAACGAACGATCCATCTACCGACAACCATCGTGGTGGACACAAAGCAATAGGTTGCTAGAGATTTGGTTCGAATAGAGATTGTGAGTTGTTGGCATCAAACCTTATGCAGATTGTTGTGAATGGCATGTTTCTTAGGGGATTGGGTAGGAAGACGATAGGTTTTTGTGAAACAAAATAAGGGGCAAAGTAGTAAATTCGTTTTCCAATTGATGGGAAAAAGTGGAAAGTGTAGGATGTAACAGTTAGAATTGTGTTGCAACATTTATAGAAATTGATGAAGGTGCAAGTTACTTTAGTATAGGGATAATTATAGCTACGATCCCAAACCCTTTGCAACTTTTACCTTAACCTTTCATTTGTTGCACCTGTAGTCCCAAATCGTTCAATTGTGTGAGATTGGAGGACAAATACATGGAATCTATCTACTTTTCTGTTAGTTGACCCAAAAAAATGATTTTGATGATATTTTAACAATTTTTAAAAGGGTATAATTGTAATTTTATACTCCCACATATAAGCTACTAAAGTATTAAATCAAACCACCAACGCCAGTCAGCCATCGCCGTCAAACCATAAGAGGAAGAAAAGAATGAGCTTGAGTTTGCAAAGAAGCTCGTGTCATTCGCTAATCTATATGTGAACGATGCATTGGTACTACACATGCCTCTACCAAGGGAGTTACAAAATTATAGAAGCCCTCGGCTGCTAGTATCCTTTTACAAAAGGTTAGATTTTCTTAATTAGACGACTCCTGATTTATGCCCCATGGCTGTGCAATAGTTTATCGGGCACCATAATACCATTTTACAAATTGAAAAAGTTTAATTTTCTGATTTAGAAGCTGGTCTATCTCGTAGGGGCAGTTTCAACTCCTAAAAGGCCATTTGCGACAATTATCAATTGTTTAAAGGTGCCCTCTAAGATCGAAGTGATTGGATCACTTTTGGAGAAGTGTCATATCTTGCTTTTGGACGGTGATGGCCAATCGACTGACGGTGGAAAAGTGGTTTTTTTTTTGTTTGGTTGTAAGGGTGGGGGTAGAGAAAGAAGGTTTCAATTTATTTTTCTTCTTTTTTATTTAATATTTAAATTATTTAAACATGAGAATATTTAAATTACCATTCTACCCTTTTAAAAATTGTTAAAATTGGTCAAAATCATTTTTTGGGTCAACTAACGGAAAAGTGCATGAATTCCATCCATTTGTCCTCCAACCACACACAATTAAAAGGTTTGAGAACCACGGGTGCAACAAATGAAAGGTTAAGGTAAAAGCTGCAAAGGTTTCAAAAGTTTGGGGTCGTGACTGCAATTATCCTTTTATTATATGGTATCGTTGATGAAGTAGCAAAATCTGATCCTTGGCCTGACTAATATTAGGCTTTATGTTGTAAACAATTTCTCACTTGCATTGCCACACAGATAGCTAATGCCACATCTAAGAATATGATTAAAAAATTACAAATGAAACACGACGCCTTGCAACTTATACCTAAATAATTCTGTCAAACGCAACGAAGCATTAAATGAGGGCCAAATATACCATGAATTCTACCAAAATACTTAAGGAGATTGATGTGAAAAATTACTACATGGTATCCTTCAAATGCAAAAGAATCATATGACAATCAACTACTGGTGCAACTCACATGTTTGGCTTAAGCTTAAAAAACATGTTCGTAAGTTTACTTTTCATGCAAAAATAGGTATTTACAAGTAAAACGTTTTGAATTGTAACAGTTATATAGCAATTGTTTTTGTATGTGCTCCACTTAAAAACGGGAATTTGATAACACAACTCAAAAATTCATGGAAATTTGACGCATTCACAAACTTCGAAATAGAACTTAATATAAGTTTCTTATTGATACATACATTTAACTTCAGCATAAAATGTAAAAACCAATAAGGGAGAAAGTGAAATAACATAAAAGATGAAAATATCTTAAATGTCAAGGACAGGTTGTTATAAAACAAATAACAGCATGTAAATGGTAAACATTCAAAGGCAAGTTTATAGTTTTCGGGGTTTAAAATTAATAAAAGCTTTCACTAGCTTCTTTTTATTTTTTTTAATGACTGTGGATGTCCGGGCTAGCTTACGCGCACCTCGACTAATCCCACGGGGCCTGAAGTTTATAGCCGAATACTCACCTCAGTGGCGCTGAGAGGACTCGAAATGGTGACTATTGGGGAGCAAACCCAAGGCTGACCAACTGAACTACCCCTCAGGGCTAAAAGCTTTCACTAGCTTCTTACAGTCAAATGGTTAATTAATGAAGTGTAACCTTGGTTCTTTATCTTCCTTTATTCTAATTTTCTTTTTATCCTTTTTTTCTATCAAATTTAAAACTATACAACTCTACCACCGTATGATATATTGGTCTATAACTCTACATTATATCAATAAGTGGTGTATCATGCGAAACAGATATGATATACACTATGTCACTATCATTTCTTTGTTTCAAAGAACATGCTTCAAAGATAAAACCCTTGACAAAGATCATTTTTTCTTGCTCCGTGCAAAATTGACCTTTATAGGGTTTTTAATCGGAAAAACACCCTTGACCTTCACGGGGCTTGTTAAAAAACAAGCAAGCCTATGGAAATCATCCACTAGAAATTCATACTATACAGACACAAAACCAGTAACCCAAACTTCCCTACTTCAAAATCAAAGTTTCAAAAACTACCACTGCATATCCACCCATTATAATTTTCCCATTTCCAAGTTTGCAAGCAAAGAAGCAATTGAAATCTAATCGAGACTTCATGGTCAAGAAATCTTCCATTTATTGTACCACAAAAAAATTCAGCATTAACTAAATGTTCTAGTGTGAACTTCAATTTTGAAATAGAGAGATTCCAGTTTCTAGTCACTAATTCTCCGAATATTATTATTCTCTTTCAAGTGTGAAAATAAAAGGATGCTTGGATAAAATGGGTAAACAATGAAGTACATTACATACCTGTTCAATATCGTCGGTGCTATAGATTCCATATTGAAAGGCTTGGCTCAAGTTATTTGCCAAAGCTGCAACATCATAATCTCTATCTTGGTAATCATCATTATCACTATCCCTTCTCCGATCATGTAGGGAAGTCGGCCTCCTGCAGCAGATGACAAAAAAAATAATTCAACATAAAGTAGAAAGTAGAAACTAAGTATCTGTTATTGCTGAGTTGAAACACTTAAAAAGATCAAGAAAACAAGACCATTGACAACTTGATAGAGATCCTTGGGATATTATTAGAAAATTGTTTATGGGAAAGTTGCCACAGATTGAAATATGAGTTATTTTGCAATTACTTAGTTGATTTTCCTTATTTCCTTTCCATGATTACTATTAGATAGTTTTCCATGTTTTGTTAGGGATTTTTAGTACAATTATGAAAGTGGTTTCATTGTTAGACACAAATTGATTATTGAAAAAACTAGGGCTGGACAAAACTCCCAAATTAAGCAGTTCTTAAGTTAAATACCTGAACGGGTATTTAAATCGAGAAACAACGAGTTTGGTTCGGTTCTCGATTTTATATCAAGATCCGAATACGAATCAAATCTTCCTATAAAATTAATTTTTTTTCTATATTAAATAAGTCAAATTTATTTTTATTTTTTTTTTATAAAAATTTGCTAACAAATTAATTTAGCCCAAACCCAAAAATATGATTTTCCTATTTCTAATTTTCAGCCCAAGCATAAGCTCAACTTAATCAAATTAACCTAAATTTTACCCAAATCTCTCATTTTACCATAGTATCGTTTTTTCCATTGAAGAGAAATCGAATTGGAAACTCAACTGAGCCTTTTCATTATTGTGAGCTCGCTATTTTCCTCTTCCTGTAATTTTAACAGTCAAATCTATGACAAACTCAACAAAAAGAGTCGCAAAAGATATCACACGATTGGACTACTTTATTTTATAAGAGTTAAGGTTGAATCTGTTATTAGTTGAATTAATATAGCGTTGTAAATATTAAACAATTAATTATTGTACCGAACTCGAGAACTGAATGGAACCGAACTTTTTTGGACCGACGGTTCCGCTTACTAAATACCTGAAAATTCATATTCAATTCGGTTCTAAAGGGAAATCGAACCGAACCATATCCAGCCCAAGAATAAAGATAATGTCTCTCTAATTCTCTCTCCTCTCTCTTTAGTCTCTCCTCCTACAAGTCTAGTTCTTATTCAATTGCATCATAACTATTACAGTAAAAGTATACCAAATCGAATAAAATAAAAAAAAGCACCACCACATCTATTTCACCCTGTTATAATTTAATACTTGGGTCAATCTTCAAGTAGAATACAATTAGATTTTTCACCAAAATGTGGCATGGCGAATAATTCGCAAAGAGAATTGTGGAACAGGAGCAGAGAAAAATGTAAGGCACGAACACGCTGACGTAACTCAAAGCTCAGGGCCATCAATCTTCATCACTCTCCACCAGTCTACCAATGAAAAAACACCCTCAACACATTAGCCATCTAAATCCAGATGTCACAAATGAACTAAAAGAATCTGACATCTAACCAAACCAAATTTTAGTTGATTCTTGCTACTTTTGTTGACATTCATCTTAATAAAGTAATTTAATGTCAGAGGTTATATCCATCATAGGATGAGAAGCCTAAAAATTCTGCTAGTCCTGAATACTTTCCTTAACTTCATTCTTTCCCCAACCAAGACTTCAACTTGCTCTATCTGGATGAGAATCATGAGAAGGCACGATGCAGCCATGAAAGCCAAACTCAGTAGTCCAAAAACTAGACGGAAGATTGAAAGTTCGTGTCAGCCTTAAGCAAGTGGCAATGCCCACAGTTTTTAACTGGAAATGAAGTCTACTAAAGTAAACAAGACAACAAGATACAAGCTGACACACATCCACAATCATGTGCAAGCTAAGGATTCAGAAGAGTCAATTGTACCACATCAATCAGGATAGCCAAAAGGGAAAATCCATTGCTCACACCATTGCAACAAGTCAAAACATCAAGTATAACACTCACCCACATGCCCATTGGAAGACATTCTCCACCATATTGCGCTCAAGCAGAATATTTGTTTGCCATTCAACCCACTCACCATTTTTCCTGCCAATAAAAAAATTGAACTTCCATAATAGCACAAATTATTCAAGTAAAATGATTCTCTCTGCATCTCAAGACTGCCATTAAGATCAGCTTGTATATGAATGCATCCACTCAAACATCAATTATAAAAAAGCAACCACTAAGCCATACAATTCAGACAAAAAATCAAATAAACTAACTGGAAGTCTTTAGAGTCAAAATAGAAATAGCTAAACCAAACAAATAATCAATACATGTTGAGCTTTGTTATATACATATAATTAAACACCTTTTTTTCTGTATGGTGATGGTTAGATGTGGAGATTGCATGCTAGTTATTATGACACACAATATGATTGATGATAGTATCACCAAAAGATACACACGAACAACGAAAAGAACCTGCACAATTGTCTGTATATCTTTGTTGTCATTCCCCAATTGAACAAGTTTGTTAGCAATACGAGTTATATGTCCAATATTCCCTATCCTGGGAGGCAATTTGCCCTCGGCAGTGACAGTTGGCTGCAATAATATTCACCAAAATTAATTTCATTATAATTCAAACACATTGAACAAAATATGTAATTTACCACAATAAAACAAATTGAATTGAGTATAGTAAAAATAATATAAAATATATGCATGGGAGAAAGCTAGATCAACCAAGGATATATAATAAAAATTACCCTGTTTAGATCAACAGCCAATGTGAAGTTCTTTTCTGCTTCAAGAATCTTGCCAGTAAGATTACAATCATGAAGTAGATGTTCAACAAACTCAGCATGCTTGCTCTCCAAGCAAGAAAGTACTATTTGTTCTACATGATGATGTAAGAAATTGTTGTATGGATACCTACAATAAGAAGATATACAATTTAGAGTACTCAAAATTTTGTTTTCCACAAGTGAACACAACCTGAAACTGGGGCAAAACTTACTCAAAAAAGAATTCTAGGATACGTTTTACAGCACCCAAACGAATCATTTCCTTTTCTGCAACTTCACTACTAGCAGTCACTAAGACTGAAATGAACTCTATAATCTGAAAAGATCCATTTTACACAATAAGATTTGACCATTCCATGCCATTGATCAAAGTAAGATTTTAAATATGGACGGAGGGAGAGAATGAGAGGGTGAATGAATGAGCAAAGAAGCACTAAAAACAAAGCACAATCGTGTATTTTTAACCATCAATATGTGGATATGCAAATCAATTTCTTATACCTTCAAGCGATGCTTTCCAAGAGGAGGCTGCAACTTGCCATAAGTAGTCAGCAAGACATGGTCAGATGAAAGATCCAAAAGCTTGAGGAGATCACCTGCGGAATAAAATCAATTCAATGTCTTCATGCCAACTAGCACATTCCACAAGATTTTATTACTGATGGTATCGCAATAACAAAATAATCTAGGAAAGGAGTGTCTTTGCTGAAGCTTCAATACTTGGCAACTTGAAGCATTTCAATTTCTTTAATATACTAATTTGTCTCATCTTTTGTTTTTCCTATTTTCTTTTTTTTGATAGGTTTTTTCCTATTTTCCTCCCTAACTAAAAAAACAGCAGGCATATTGTTGGCATTAGATATATAGATTTGTATGTGAAGGAAGGTAGCAACAATTCTTACTAACATTATTTCAAGATGTTTAAGCCATAACATTCACTGATTTCCAATAACACCATTAAGAGCACTGAAATGAATTAGCAGTGCATTACAAAAGCAGTTACCACTTCAATCATAAACAGAACTCAAATAATAATAATAATAATAATAATAATAATAATAATAATAATAATGGAGAGAGGAAAGGAAGATAGCACCATTATAAAAAATGGAGGACTGGGGTAGCTATTTAAAAAAGATTAACAAGGATAAGTATAAAAACAATTTTTTTCTTAAAAAAAGAAGAAGTGCAAAGCCTATATTTTCTTTTCCGATTGTGCATTCCATGCATCTATCTACTTTCCACACATCCCCTGGAAGGCCCTCCTGATCCCATCGATATCTCGCAGATGGTAGCATGAAAATACGAACTTCAGATTCACATTTTTTTTTATGACCGTGGATGTCCGGGTCAGCTTACGCGGCACCTCGACTAATCCCACGGAGCCCTGAAATTTACAGTCAGATACTCACCTCAGTTGTCCTGAGGGAGATTCACATTTGATTTACTGCCAAGAACTTAATAAGGAACACACAAGCAAAATGAGCAAGTCCATTATCTAAGATGAGCTGAGGAGTGGACATGTTTTACAAGTTTTAGGAGGCATCAACTATTAATTTATTATCTATGCTGATGGGATATTTCAAGAGCTGTTTGTCATGGAATCATATCGACCCAAGCAACCATACCTAGTCTCTCCAGCATGGCTCCTACCGTCTCAGGTTTGGCAGTGATTCCTGATCCATAAGCCAGTTGGCGGTTGTACATATAATAAGTCCCTGAAGTTAGCCTCTTGGGGTCTAACAAAGATATGCAAATGGACAACACATTAACCAATACAGATTTTGGTCTTGAGTCCTCCAAAGCATGACAAAAAAATCTTCCTATAAAACTGTGAAAACAGTCAGATTTCAATCAAGATAAGAAAATGGGTAAATTGGGAAATGAAAAGGAATTAGAGAAGTAACCAATGCTACCTTGGGCTGGAGATTTTTGAAGCTAGCCCTGGAGGAGCATACCGAGTTATTGAACACAGAGTTTCTGCAGCATTAGCATGCACTTCTGGGCAGTCCTGCAAATGTATGACACAAATATTTACGATAAAACAACACCAAAAGAAATAAAACAATAGAAAACTCGAATTTAGTCTTCATAGATTAAAACCTTAAAAAACAATTCTGTGGTTGATAAAGATTTAAACGTTTAAAACTATAACTTAATCTTCAAATAGCATTTTTTTGGGTTGATACTTGAGTCCATTCCATAAAGAAATATGAAACTTAATACCCATTAAGGTATGACATATGCGCATACGCTAGCAGACCCGGGGGGTCACATGACACCTCAACTTTTGATTATTTTTTTTATTTTTTTATTTTTTTGGGATAAAGTCCTATCTGGTATCAGTTGAAATCTAAATTTTAATCTAAATTAAAGTTAACGATTAATTTTAATAACATATTTCATGAAATCCTTAACTTTTATCAAAATTTACTAAAAATTTAATTTTAATTCCCACCAAACAGAGGCAAAATCACAATAAATTTGATTTTTTTTCTCTTATCTCTTGCTTTATCTTACTCTCTCCCTCACGCCTTTTACCAAAATTTTAACCCTTCTAATTTTTTAAAATTTGTCATTAATTTCTCTACAAGTTATCCCATCTACTAAAAATTTTCATTTTCCAATCAAATTTTCAATTAATTAGAACCTAAATTTGCATTTTCTCCTATCCTATTTATGTATATAGAATGTATCTGAACTAATCATATCCAATTTAACTTATATTTAACGAATTGTGTTTATTGATTGATTTTTAGTATTGAATATTGGTTATATATTTTTTCTTTCGATTACTTGAATTGATTGTTTGTATCAAATGCATTATAAATTTCTTAAACATAAATATGCATTTTCTTGTGACGAGCAAAATATTAATAAAATGATTGTTCGAAATCAAATGGATGAAAATGATGAGCAAAATTTTAATGAAGATTTTTTTTTTTTTTTAAATGTAAATCCGATTTTTCTCAGGTTCAAAAATCAAGAACAAAGTATTCGATTTGTACAAAATTTGATTGTGCCCCCTCAAGTCAAAATGTCTACGTCTGCTGGTGTGCGCATATATTTCTCATCCTTCCTAGACATGACGATTATTATGAGCATAAATCAAAAACAGGCAGGATCCATCCCTTCCACTCACAAAAGCCAAAGAACCAAATACCAATGGCTGAAGCAGGAAGACAGGATATTATTTATTGTTATATAAGATTGTCAACATACCGATGAACTGAACTTATCAAGAATCATTTCCAGCACGTTCATATCTTCCAACCACTGCATTGAGTCCACAGAGTTTCCAGGTATATGTTCATCAGCACCAATCAAATGAATTAAAACCTGTTCAATAAGAATAAATTAGGACTTTCAGCGGATGCTACCACGTTAAGGGAAAATTGAAAAGATCTGATTAGCAAACCTCCATAATAGACGTAATTCTGATGAGATCAACAAGCTTCCTGATAATATCTTGATGAGCCTGAGTGAACATCAAAAGAAAATGTCAGCTCCTACAGAATAAAGTGTATAGTAGAGTAGGTGGTACAATAAATGTTGAACAATTACTGGTATAATTCAATGGAAAAATAAAATCTGTATACAGTGCATGAAGAAGAAAAGGATACCTAAGCTACAGTTACAATTTGTCTCCTAGTGATACTCTCCATCCATAAGGAGGAAAAACAGACATGCAGCACTCCCTGTTTCTTTTTTTGTGCACAGGTTTTATAGAATATATACTTCCAATGAGCTTTTCAGTAATTACAAGTCAAAAAAGACCACAAAAGAGGGGGGCAGCCTTAATCAAACGAGGTACTGACAAGCAGACCTCTAAGGATCTAGTAAAAAGGTCAGTCCAGGTATTTCTATATCCCTCTCCTCCAATGCCAATATTTAGCTTTATTTTATTTTTCCCCACAAAAAGCAACACATAATTCTGCCCTTTCATCAATGGTAAGAATAAACTAGTGACATGGTAAAATACCCAGACTAGTTGAATTATTGAAAGTCCCAAAAGAAATAATACCATCAAGCAGTTAAAACACAGAGACCTATATGATAGTACTTGTACCTGGATCTACAGCTGTTATTTGTCCATAAGATATAATACTTGAACTCATAGTCAGAAAAAAAATACAAAAATTAACTAATACAAGGTATTGGACACTACCTGTATGTAATTCACTAGAGGAATTGTCTTCCGCAACAAGAGACACACAACAACCTGAGACATTGAAGTATGATAATCAGACACAAACAAAGAACAAAAGAATAACTTCTACATGGCAGAAAAGAATACGACAACTTTGGATTCTAGGACAAAAACACTGTTATTCTGTGACAAAGTCAAAGTATTACAAATATAAGTCTAAAGTTCATCTTTGACGATAAGCAAACAAGCACAGAATGATAAAAACATTTTTCATGTCTTCCACTGAATGCTGTCCTCCCTGATTTTCTTGTTTAACAAAACAAATCTCTTACTCCGACACTACCACCATTCCAAAGGGAAGATATTTCTCTCCAAAACCAATATACATGCAGAAACTCAAATCAATGTCTACACAACTGTAAACATATTAAATATAAAGTTACACAAATGCTATACCATTATCCCTATGCAATTAAGCATAAAGCATTTATGCACTACTGGATGTGCTAAGAAAGCTGAGCAACTGAGTGTTTGTGATAGAGTTTTGTTTTTTACAAAAACTTAAACTGCTGTACAGTTAAACAAACCTCAGACAGGTACAATGGTAACAAGCTATAAGTTTCAAAGGTCCAAGCTGTTTAACCCATCACGCCAACGCACATTTGACAGCGAAGTACTTAGACGGAGGTAGAACAAATATTGGTTACAAGATTAGTAGTTGTGATCTAACAACAGATATTCAGTGTGTTTGGAAGGGCTTTGAAAAAGCCCAAAAGTACTTCTTTGAGCCTGAGGGAAAAAGTACTTTTAATTAAAATAATGGATGTTTGGCTAATGTCAATAAGTGCTTATTGAGCAAAAGACCGCCTTTTTAGCTATTTTACAGCAGCCCAAACACTTAAAAAAAAAAAAAAAAAAAAAAAAAAAAAAAAAAAAAAAATTCAATAAGAAGCTCTAAATTCAGCTTTTACAGGAAGCTGGGGAGCTGGAATCTGCATTTAATGAAACTTCTAAAAAGATAAAATTTATGCTATAAATTTAGCCACTGTTTGAGCTCCATTAAATTTATAATACATTTTTCTTTCTTCTTTTTAACCACACATTCTCCAATAAAATAATATTACACATGAACCAAAAACTTTTCCTTCTTTTTCAACCACACATTCTCCAAAATAACAATATTCCAAAAATTATAACATCAAATAATGAGAGTCAAACGGGGGCTTAGTAATATATATCTAAGTCGTCCTACACACCAATGTATTACGTTAATTTGTATAATTTAAAGATTCTTTTTTAAGGGTTACGTGTTATTATCTTAATTTTACTTATTATAACATTTCATATGTTTATGTATTATAAAATATTTTAGAAATGAAATTTAAGAAGACACAAAATTATGGCAGTTCCTATGTTTTATATTTCATATGTTAAAATGTCATATTTTAATACATCTTTAAAAAATAAATTTAAATAATACAATTCATACTTAATAATTGTAACGTGATGATTTAATTATAATATTTAATTTTGTAGATTTCATATTTAATTTATTAAAAAAATAAGTTATAAAATTAACGTATAATTTTTAGTTAAATAATTATGTAACACATACAATTAACAAATCAAAAGCACTTTCCTAGCTATGTTGCCAAATAGTTGACTTAAGCATCAAACAATCAACGGCTTTTTAGTCACAGCTCTTTTCGAAAAGCTCTACTCACAACAACCTTGCCAAATCGACCCTCAAACAGAGACAAGAAAGGGAAAATGTGAAGACATTGGCAAAGGACAATTATGACATTCAACTGGAGAAAAAAATGAAAAATTTTGACCCATTATTTTAGCAAAAAAATGATAGTTCAACCTTAATGTAGAGGTAATTCAATAAAGGGTCTTTCCTTTTAGCCTCATTTTCTTTAAATTATTTTGCACCTTGACAAAATGTGATACGAAACTACTCGTAATTCCTAAATATTAAACTTAAGCACCAATAATCTTACCTTGCTGAAGTAGCCAGCTAACTGTGTGCTATGGGGGTGTTCGGGATCCAAAAATGAGAAAAGCAGGTTCATCAACTGTCACTCAAAAGTAACAAGACATCTGGTAAGAGTCAAGATTAAAAACGATGGAGTAAATTGAGGAAAATTTCCATAACTCACATCCTCGTCCTCTATCAAAGCTTTGAGTATTATATCAACCTCACAAGTGAAAATCTCACAAGCAATGAAAGGAAACCTACACACAGAAACAAGTAAAGTTACTAATCAGAAGCTTCTCTTCTGAAATACAACTATCACAGCTACTCGAAGTAGTGCCCTGCAGCTAGCATGTAGACACATACTTATTCTATTCCACACTTACTTCAACGAGCGTAGTCTCTCAGCATCCTCTGGAGCTTCTTCCACTATGTATCTAATTAGTTGCTCAATTTGAGCTCTTTCCCGCAAACTGCAAGATGGTTCAGCATAAAATTAGTTTATGATGGTCAATAGCTACTGAATATTCTGTCAAAAAGAAAATGAAAGGAGATTATGTTTTCTTGCATAAGACATGCTCCAGGTCGAAAGCACGAAAAATAATTGCTTCAACAGTGTGCTAAAAATTGGTCTTATGACCGAATTCTGACAGGGAAATTTATTAAAGGCATGACACAGTAGAACTACACAATTAAGTGGAATATAAAAGAATTAAGAGCAATTATCTTTAAAATTTTAGCATGATGAGAGAATCAGGAGCTTACAAATTAATAAGACGGCCATTAAGAGATTTACATTCTTGAATTATCTCATCCTCATTCAGAAGTTCCTCCAGCGTAAAATTTTCTTTGTCTAAAATGGTCTCCACCTGAAATTAAAAAATTTCTTTCACTTAATAAATTACTCAGAAAACATCACGTGATTAGGCGTGGGCAAAAACCCGCCCAACCCAATCAACCCGCCCGAACCGACCCAAACCGACCGGTTTGGGTCAGTTTTTCTGTGTTTTTAGGTGGGTTTCGGGTAGTGGGTTGAGTGATTGGGTCGGGTTATGGGTTAACAAAAAAACCCGATATAACCCAACCCAACCCGACCCGGCTACATTAAAAAAAAAAGGAAAAAATTATCACAAATTTACAAAATGAAAAAAAGCCCTAAACTTCAGTTCTCACTTCTCACTCTCGTCTAATACGCTTCTTCACTCCCGCCGCATGAGCGATCTGTCTCCGGTCATTTTCTCTCAAATCGCCGACGACGATCTTGATTTTCCAGTTACCGATCATCAGACGTTCACACTCCAGTGCTAGAGTAAGTATATTTCCTAATTTTTTAAACATATTTCTCCCTCTCTGTCTCTAACGTGTATATGTGAACTGACGATGGTTGTGAGTTGTGACATTGAAAAAGGACGATTAAGAAATATAAAACAACTCTATGCCTGTAGACATGGAGTAATACCAATTTCTTGGGGGGTTTTCTTGAAATTTCTTTCAGTTTTTAATTTATTACTTTATTTTTCTTTTTTTTTTTTGTTATCTTCTTCAGCTACTGGAAGTACAGAGTACTAGAGTTCAAGTACTCAGGGCTTTTTGTGATTCCATGAGCTTTAGTGTGTTTCTTGACGGACTTTATTGGGTCTTTTCCTCAAATCTTGTTTATGCGTTTAAACTAAGAGAATTGGGGGTCTTTGAAGTTTTTCTTGAAGTCATGGAGCAGAGTTGTCCATTGTTAGTTTTTTTGGGCTTCTCTGATTGGTTGGAATCAATAAGAAGGTTGGTTTCTTTCTTTCTTTATCATTTAATTATAATCTTTGCTTCCATTTCTCTGGGTTATTTTAAATGAAAATTTGGGTAATGCTATTTGAAGATAAGTTCATTTACCTCGTAATAGATTGCTCTTAGTAGATGAAAAGTACAAAATATATAATTTGGGTCTACTTGCTGTTTTCATCTTTCCATAATATCATCTTGATTTACCTTCTTTGAACTTGGTGTTTGTGCGTAACTTCTTGGTTGTTCTCATATATATATGTATAAGGAATGCCTTTCAAAAATAGTATTTGTGTTGAAATTTTTTGAAGGTTTGGGTTTAAACTGTGATTATTAAAACTAGTAGTCTGCAGCTAAAAAATATGGCCAGATTCTTAGCTGTATTTGTTATGAATCTGGTGGCAGAGACTGGTGATCCATCTTTACATGAATTTGCAACAGAACACTAATTACCTATTTTTATGAGTCTAACATCCTAACATCCCAAATGAGACAAATGGAATTATGCGAGGACAAAAGCCTTATGTCATCAACATTTTATATTATTGAATTGTTTGATTATATGGTAATAAATTACACTTTGTCCAAACCGACCAACCCAACCCAACCCAACCCGACCGACACTTGATTGGGTTGGGTTTCAACATTTACTTGGGTTGGGTTGGTTTGATTTTAGATCAAACCGACCATGTTGGGTTGGGGCAAAAATCGACCCGACCCAACCCAACCCACGCCCACGCCTACACGTGATATTTAAGGAACATATCAAACACATTCAAGACAGGACTTAAAGAAAACAAACAAAATGGTGAAAATAATACATGATCTCAGCTTAAGTCACCACAAAATAACAAAGAGGAGCACACAAATATACATAAAAAATAACATTTTATCCACACATTGCAGCGAATGCTAGAGGTACATATGATTATGATGCTAAATCTCTTTCAGAACAAGCAAATTGATAAATGCTGAGTGAATTTAATTAGTTGATTTAGCCCTCGTTTGGTCACCATTATTTTCAAAATAAAAATACATTTTTCTCTTCCTTATTTTAACCACACATTCTTTAATAAAATAATATTACACGTAAACCCAAAACCTGTAATACTCGGACTCTCCATTCCGGCTTGATTACTTGTGTCAACCCAACATGACATTGGTACGGATATAGGATATGGGGTGAACACGACAAAAATCAACCAGAAGAACAATCTAGAAGGTTATCCGCAACAATGCCACCAGAAAAAAATGAGTCGCGAACTCGCCTAGGCCAAAGAACGGAATCGAGAAGAACCCTTGCGATAATAGATGTGGGACTTGAATACAAATCCTGCTTCCTTACGCTGTGCTCGAATTATACGACCCATTTCCGCTTCTCTGTGTTGGAAGGGAAGAAGACAGCGGAAAAGTGGTGAAATGAGATGGGAGGGGGAAGAGAGAAATAGGGTTTTAATAGAGGATTAGGGTCAGGTTAATGAAATGGGCTAAGATGTGGAGGCCCAGTAAGACAGAAATAGTTTTTCCTAGAGGATTAAGGTCAAGTTCCCCTAGGTACTAATTGGTAAATAAAAGGGCTCAGGATAGGAGGCAGTATTATAAAAAAAAGCCGCAAATCTTGGCCACTGTTCAAAAAATAATTAAAAGTATCGTTCATGGTATCTATGAATTAAAAATAAATTAATGAAAATTAGAAATTTTAAAGACATGCCTAGGTATCCGTGTCCGAAATTTGAACTCTTTTTAGTCATGTTCCCATATCTTAAATTTTAAAAAATAAAATATCCAACACTTAGATACATACTCAATACCCGTACCCGAGTCCAAACATTATAGCCCAAAACTTTTCCTTATTGTTTAGCCACACATTCTCCATCATAATACGATTCCAAAAATGCATTTTAGGGAAAAAAAATATGGGTCTCAAGTAGTGATATGATCCGGGATGCGCCACAATTTAGCAAGAACCCGAAACTTGTTGGAAAGAGACTAGAGCCAAGTTCAAGACTTCAAAGAGCTAATAAAGTCGGTCATTTACATGTTTGAGCAGCAGAGTCCATAATGTTGAAGTTAACAAGCCGTGATACAAATTTGATGTTGGGAAGGAAGGCCGAAAGCAACGGAACAAGTTGGCTCGAGTGGCTGAAGCTTGGACCATGGTTGGACACTATGCGGTCGCATAGTGTCCCAAGGAGTGCGACCGCACAAGAGCTTACCGAGACTTGGCTAGGGTCATGTGATACTTCTATGCGACCGCAGCTAGAAGACCCATGCGACCGCACAGGGTTAATTTTGGGCGAGATTTTTCCTTTTTTCGAAAGTTACCTATTTTTGCTATAATTCTTGTTTTGGTAACTTTGCTTAATTATATGACTCTTTAATTACCTTTTTACCACATTTCTTAGGTTTAGTATAAATATGATCTTTACTTTCATTGTAATAGGAACACTTGATATGAATTGAATTAAAAGCTTTTGCTTTCCTCTTGTTCTTCCATGAACAGTCTTTATAGAACTTATCAAATATTTTACAATATTTCTAGCGTTCGAAACCTTTAGAACCTATCAAAGGATTAGGCACCCTTTTGTGGTGTTCGCAAATCGAGGTTCATGTTTTCGTATATCAAGTTTAAGGTTTAATATACCTTAGGTTCTTGAATCGTAAGGTTCGGGTCGAGATCCTATCGTCTACAACCTGAATTTGGGCTTTCCCAACATTTTTAAAATCATTCCGCGAGTTCCATGCGATTTTCCTACCCAAGATCTCACCAAATGGTATCAAAGCTCGAGCTCCAGATTCAGGTTCTATCCTTTTTTTATTTGTTTTGAGTCTTTTGTTATTTATTTTTCGTGTTCTTCGAATCGGTAATAGTTTTTGAGTTTTGATCCAAAAAAATTACAAAAAAAGAGTCAAAATTGTTTTTCGGACTATTTAAGAGTCCAAATTAGTTTTCGTTTGTTTCATTGGACTTGAAGTCGAATTCACGAGTAAAAACAAGGGAATTAAAAAAATCTGAAAAAAATATTATAAATTTCAAAAATTTCAAGCAGTTTTCAATTTTCAATTTTTGAGTCAAAATAATTTTAAGGATGGATGATGATTGGGGGTATATTTTTCAATCTCGATGTTTTGTGGGTAGGACGGTATGCAATCTAGTTATTGATAATGAGTACATGTCAAGTTTAGCTAGCTAGTATCATGATGATTGAAAAATTGGGATTACCTTTATAACAGCACCCTAGGCCTTATAGGATCACTTGGTTGAATGAGTGTGGGAAGGTAGATGTGACTAAGCAGGTTCTAGTGAATTTCACCCGTGGGAGATATTGTGATGTAATATAGTGCCATTAAAATCTTTCCATATCTTGTTTGGAAAACCTTGGAAGTATGAGAGGAAGGCTGTTCACGTTATAGGGAGGAACGGGTATAGGTTTCTTCGGAATACGGAAAACATCACTCTGGCTTAGCTTGACATTAGAACAATCCCTTGCAGATCGATGAAAGGTGAGAGGTGAGGCAGAAAAAAAGGCAAAAGAGGGAGATGACCACACCAAAATATAACATGGAAAGGTTTTTATTAAGACACTTGGAGTAACTTTACCAGTCATCCCTCCTAGAACGGTAACTGTGTCTACTCATTCGATGTACTGTTACATTGCTTCCAATACAATTACATATCCTCCCCAATCACAGTAGCGTGATAGTGCAATGGACAATATAACAATTCCACCAAAGCATAGTTGTCAACGAGAAATTCAATTACCCAATTGCCCCCCGGGATACAGTCCAGTCCTAATACAGACCTCACTCTTCTACCACCTCCCAAAATTACATCACGTACCCCAGAAGAATGCCCAAATATTTGGATCCATACTACCAGTCACAAAAATCACAAAAAATATATTCAAGAAAAATAAAATCACTTACTGGTGATGCAGTGGGGAGGCCCATGCGCCAAAACATGGTGAATCCTGAGGATAATGATTCGCTTTTAGACTCAGCCACACAGATCTGTCAAATCAAAAACCCTATGCTTATACACCCGGCCTTTCGCCACAATATTGGGTTTTCTACACTATTTTCCTCTTGAGAAAAACCCTATAATTTCAAATTGGATTTGATGTGATTCTTAATTTCATTTGGACTAAAGACGAATAAAGGGCGAGGGGGAGGGTAAAGGGTGTATACTTAGGGGGTAATAAATAATGAAAAAAAAAATTTGAGTTTTGTTAGAAAATAATTTTTTTTATATATAGATAGAGTGTGTTTGAGTTAGGACTGCAACTAAAAATCGTCAAGTCGAAAAATTAAATTGAAATTGTATTTTGGAATCGTCGATTTGGTGTCACGTAGATCCGTCAACGAAATAGTTTTGAACCAAACCAAATCGATCAAAAATAGTTTGGTTTAGATTTGAGAAATTTTATTGTGATTTAAAATCAAATCGGATCGGCAAAAAAATAAATAAAAATTAAAAAATTAAAAAAAATGAAATTTTCTAAATTGTAACTTGTAAGACTTTTGTATTGAGTTTCTTTATTTATTTTTAAATGAGGCTCATATATTTCATAGGCTATTAAATTGAAAGTTTGAAACGATTCATCAAACAATCCCACGTTGTATTTTATATAAATTACTATCACCAAACAATCATCAATTTATATAAACTGCATAATCACTACAACAAAAAAGTCCTTTTGCAACACTCAAAAGGCAACATTCAATCAATGAATGTTGCTAAAGGACTTTATGTCAACATTCTCATAAATGAATGTTGCAATTGGTTAACTTAGAGTGTGTTTGATAGAGATTATTTGAGAAAAATATATTTTGAAATAGTGATATGATGGGAAATGTATGGTTGAAAAAGAATGAAAAATTATTGATGTGATGGAAAATATTATTTTATTGAAAAATGTGTGGTTAAAAATGAATAGAAAAATGAGAATTAAAATTAAAATATGGGTCAAACGGGGTCTTAATTGACCCTTAGCAACATTTTTCAAAAGAATATTGTCAATACTATTTTTGGCAACGTTCATTGTACGTTGCAAAATGAGACTTTTCGCAACGTGCAATGAGCGTTGCCAAAAGTTCCATTTTTTACAACGTTCAGTGCACGTTGCGAAAAGGAAAATTTTTTATAATATGCAATGAACGTTGTAAAAAGTAATATTCGTAACGTTCAATTACACGTTGTAAAAGAGAAATTTTTCGCAACGTCTATTATACGTTGTGAAAAATTTTCCGTTTCGCAATGTGCACTGAACGTTGAAAAAAGTCAATTTAAGGAAGTCTCTTATTTCTTTTTTTTCCCTGATTTTTTCATTAGAAAAGCCCTAAATTTGTGCGCCTCTCCCGTTCTCCTTTCCCCAGTCGAGCACTGCAAAATTCGGGCGAAATTCTGCGATGGAGAGGAGAGATGACCTAGCTGGCTTCGGGTGAATCACTGAATCGGGTGTTCGATGGTGTGAGTCCAGTAGACTGCGACTGTGATTTTGAGAGTTCGGGTGAATCGGGTGTTCCGCGTTCGAAGCGACGACGCCTGCTGCAGTGCTGTGCTGTGCCGTGTGCGGACCGGGCGGCAATTCGCCCATCTCTCTCGACTCTCTGCGTGTGTGTATAAAGACTGAAGAGCATGATGTTGTCGGTTCCAATTCAACAAAGTGCGAAGAAATGGGAGTCTACGGAACCCAATTAGTTGAATTTGTAAATATGGGAAGATCGAAGAATCCAAAAAGGGTTAATTGGGCTTCAGATGTTAATCTTTGTCAGGTAAATCCTCTAAAAGGAATTTCTTCGTCTTGTTTAATGATTTTTCTATCCAATTTCAATATTGAAACTTTAAAAATAGAAACTTTATAGCTGATGAATGTGAGAAATAGACTAGTCAGCAAAATTATCACTTGAAATTGTTGTCACATTTTGACGTTGCACGAGCAATGGTGGTCTTAAAATATAAGGATTGAGATTGAGCGTAAAAACCACATGGAATTTGTGAAGATTGTTCTTTTGAAAATGAGAGTAGCCAATAGAGTATTTGATGTGAAAAAGGAGGAGGATCATAGTTCCAACTGACATTTATTTTTTCTTCTCAAACAGAGTGGTGCACCTTTCTGGAAAAAAAAATGATGAGCTCTTGTTATTTTCTGTTCCAGAGAGAGGTATCATTAACTAGTTGCTTAAGTAACAGAAACCAATGTCACTGTCATTTTTAGATTCATTTGAAGTGGAAATTAGATGGGTTTGTTGATGATGTTACTGTTGGCACTTCAGCTAGTAAGATCTATTTGGTTTACATCTAGTTGCAGACCTTTCAGTAAATGCAATGCTAATTCTAGTGATCAGCAAAAAAAGGATTCATGTAACTGACCCAGATCATGCATATTGTCAATGATTTTTGTTGCCTGACCTCCAAAGTTTGGAATATTTATACTGACAGTCAGCTGAAGGGTCATTTACACTTATTTTGATGTTGAACGAGCACATGCACCTAGAAATCATTCTTAGTTCCGAGAATATTGTCATTTCCTGATTACACCCTTAATGTTTTCATTTTATTGACCTTTTGCAGCATTAGATAATTGATGCAATTTGTTCATTGCTAATATTCTGGAATTTAGGGTGCAATTATATCAGCACACAAGAAAATATCAACCACCTACCTCTCCTAATATTTTGAAGTGGCTCAACTGTGTAACAGAGATAGATTCTTTTGTGGTCTAAGATGAAAATGAGTATCATATGCTTTTTATTTATGATAATTTAAACTGTGTTAATAACTTCTTCTCCAGTTGTAGCTGTGTAGATTCGAAGTTAATGCTATCCAAATGTTTTTGGCATTTAACCAAATTTTCCAGATCATAGGAATGTTTTAATTTGAGAAGTCTCCCTTGTAGTACAATATCGGCTGATGAAGTTTCTAGGGATTGAAAGGGCTTAGTTATTTAAACAACTGGAGGCTAACTTGACTTGATAAGCAGCCATGGTGGCTAAATAATGCTAGTATTCCAGTTTGAACAATTTCTTTATCTTGGGTTTCACTGACATTTGGGTCATCGCTAAGGGTTGGCCAGGTTAGCTCAATACCTTTTTTCTATAATGGAACCTTAGAGGTGTCTTGAGTCATATCTGAAAAGTTGTGGTGGGTGACTTGAAATGAATGAAAGTTACAGTGAATCATTTGAATAGGAGAAATTCAATGGGCATATTGAAGTTTCTTGGTCTCTGATGCCCTTTACCTTCTCTATTCATGCATCAGTTTAAGTGTGCTACAATTTTTTCCTTCCTAACAAGGCTTCAACTTTCACCTCCCTTGTGTCAAACTATTGTGGTTAAATAACAATTGAAATAATCAATGTATACCATGAAAAACAAATATGTATATTGTATGAAGAAGTGAGAGAAAGAAAAATTAGAAAAATGTATAGAGGAATTTCAATATCACTGGATACGTCGAATCACTTGTCTATATTAATAGATAGTCATATTTATACTTGAAAATCCAAGAATTTGCTGACAATGGACACCAAACTTTTCCTATTGTAGCACTTGGTCTTAAATCCAAATTTCTTGTCATTTGGATAAAAAAAACATTCATTTTTTGGTGCAAATTAATACCGACTGGATGGAGACCATGTTTTTTTTTTTCCTGTTGCAAATTGGTCCAAACCCCAGGTTTCATGAATCGAGGAAGAGAGAGTCCCTAGTTTTTTAGAGGGGTTTTGCGAAAATGAAGGGTTTTCTCAGTGGGTGGAGGTGGGTAATGGAGGAGGTTGATGGCAACAAGTCGGAAATTGATGAAGATAATCCTTTTGTCCGTTTTCTTTTTACTATTTCAAATTTTTTTTTTTTTGGGAGAAATGTAAAAAATTGATGAAAATAACCCTGCCATAAGTGTTCATGTGGTGCATGTGACATTTACCAGAATTTTTGACAGTTTCTGCCTAGTGGGGATCAACTTGCACCAAAATGGAAGTTTGGGTATCTGAATATCAAGAAATCTTGATTGGGACCTAAGTGCTCTACCCAGCAAAGTTTGGGGACCATGGCTGTAAATTGTAAAACTTCCCAAGCAAAATGGATAACTGCTGAAAAAAATAAAAAATTGAACTAGTAACAATGAACAAGTGATTGGGTTCAAGAAATGGGTTCTGTACATTTTCTAAACTTTATATTGCAATTTTCTCATCTCAAATATTTTCTTGATTTCTTCGTACACTTCAAATGCTTTGTACATGTATTTTATTAGTAATTCATATGGAAATTAAGTTGATTTTGCTTATGATGTTTGATATCTCTACAGGGTTCAAGTCGCTAGAGACGAGGAAGTTGATGGAATGACACTTGTAGTGGGATGATTCGGTTAATGTACTTCATCTTCTTTTTATTATTATTTATTTAATTTTGTATGTAAACTGTAGTTTTAACTTGTCTTATTTTATACAAGTAATTTTATTTTTTTAAGAGGAGTGTAAGAGAGTTTGATCTTATTTCAATAGTTTGTTTATATTTTAAGTGTATGAATTCAAATTCGTAACGAAAGTATTATTTTTTTGCAATCCAAAAATGTTTCACAATGTGTAAATTTTTAATTTTGCTAGGTCAATTTCGTAAATTGCTATAAAAAAGTAGAAAAAATGTTGAATTAATAAAAAAAACATAAAATGATCTACGACGACAAAAAAAAAAAAAAATTCGCAACGTGCAATGCGTGTTACGAAAAGAGTTTTTCGCAACGTGTATTGCGCGTTGCCAAAAAGGTTTTCGCAACGCGCAATGCACGTTGCGAAAAGGGTTTTCGGCAACGCGCATTGCACGCGCGATACACGTTGTCAAAAGGATTTTTCGTAATGCGCGTTGCACGTTGCCAAAAGGGTTTTCCGCAACGCGCGTTGCACGTTGCAAAAATTGTCCACTCTACAGCAACATCGAAATTTGCAATGCACGCCCGAACACTGCAAAAGGCAGTTTCTGGTATAGTGAAGACTCCAATGATTAAAAAAATTTCAATCAAAATCAAAATCTTACATTGAATTAAATATCCTTTAAAAATTATTGCAACTTCTGGTCTGTCGATTATAATTTGTAGAAATCTAGATGAAAAGTTTTGATCGGATCAACAACTATGTAATCAAAGTGAAAACAAAATAAAAATTTCGGATCTTAGAAATGAAATTATTTATTGTAAATAAATTTATTTAGGTATAGATTTACCCAATATTCTAATTTGACTTAAGAATCAGTTAATAAAAAAATTATAAGAAGAGAGAAGAAGGAAAATACTCAATTTCTGTTTTAGTTTTTGAAAGCTCTCCTCACACTTTTTAGTTTATTATATATTAAAATTATACTCATTTCCTCATTTGTTGGGTCATCGGCCTAGCTATTTTGGAGAATCCCTCGATGA
This sequence comes from Osmanthus fragrans, assembly GCA_019395295.1. Lineage (NCBI taxonomy): Eukaryota > Viridiplantae > Streptophyta > Magnoliopsida > Lamiales > Oleaceae > Osmanthus > Osmanthus fragrans. Next base: position 11,182,632 of record CM033362.1, read on the forward strand.
ATCTCCGATAATAATCGTTTTAAGAAACTACGAACTTTACCTACATTCATCATCTAGACCATTCGGTTACAGCCTCAACTTTAGTAGGGATTACTTTAATCCTTTGTGCCGTAACCACATGACCAAGAAGAACTATACGATCAAGCCAAAATTCACATTTATGTAAGTTATCAAATAATTTCTCCATTCCTAGTGTTTCCAACACTATTTGAAGTTGTTGATTATTAGTTATTGAGTACACCATAATGTCATCGATGAAGACGATGATAAATTGATCCAAATATTGATGGAATACCCTATTCATCAAATCCATAAATACTGTAGGAGCATTTGTTAATCCAAATGGCATCACAGTGAACTCATAATGACCATAGTGAGTTCTAAATGTCATCTTTAGAATGTCGTTTGCCTTCACTTTCAACTGGTGATAACTTGACTTCAAATCAATATTGGAACAGATCAATGCACATCCTCATTGAATCATCTTTTTATTTTTTTATTTTTTTACAACAAAACTGGTGCACCTCAAGAGATATATTTGATCAGATGTAACCTTTATCTAATAATTTCTACAACTATATCTTCAATTCTTGTAGTTTTTTCAGCGGCATCCTAGATGGAGCTTTAGACAATAATGTCGCTCCAGGTATGAGATCAATTGTGAAATCCATTTGCTTATCAGGTGGTGTGCTAGTAAGTCGTCAGGACATATGTCGATGAAATCTCATATAATCGGCACATTATTAATAGTAAACTTCGATTGCTGAGTTCCATATATACTAACTAAAAATTATTGGCAATATCTCTTTTTTAACATCTTTTCTGCTTTCATAGCTAACACAAGGTGAGGTAAAGACTTAACTCGTATAGCAAAAAATTAAAACTCTTCATCTCCAGGCTTCTAGAAAATTACTTTATTTTCGAACATCGAATGGTTGCGTGATTGCTCTCCAATCAGTCCATTCATAGAGTTATATCAATGTATTTCATATCTAGAAAGTATAGATCAAATTTTTATTCTTTTCCATCCATGTTTAACTTTACTGCCCTAACGATTTGATTAGTGTTCAAAATTCTACCTAATGGGATGGCAACTTCTAGAATACTATCGAATTTTCCATATGTAGAATATAATTTAGCAATAAATACAGTAGAGATAAATGAATGAGTAGCTCCTGAGTCTAAAACATATGCAAGTAGTTCAGATATCGATAGAATCCTGCCATTACGTTCGGATCCTCTATTGTCTCTTTCTGGGTTAAAGTAAAACTTTGACTTTGACTTTCTTGTCCTGTTCGTTGTCTTTCTTAGGTGAGTATGCATTTCAGTCTGGGACGAAATGGCCTTCTTGGCCACATCGATAGCATACATTTTTCCCAAACAAGCATTTCCCTATGGTTTTTGTTGTATTTAGGGCATTGTAGAGTAACTTTATTTAGTTTATTTGATCCCGATCCTGATTCCGATCTTGTATTGCCTTCTTAAATTATCCAAATCTTTTCTTTTGTCTAATCCATTCTACTTTCATTTCCCATATGATTCATTTACTTGCGCAGTCATCCGATCGATTTCTAGAATATTAGAAATTGACTGGACTCATTGAAGCACTTCACTTTAGGTAGTAGTATGGTGAGATGCCATGATTTCTCCAATCTCTAGACATAACCCTAGTTCAAAATTCCTAGCCTTCTTTGGCTCGCTGTCTACTAGGTTTGTCGCATATATAGAAAGTTGTTCGAACTTCCTATATCATGAAGCAACATGTGTCCTTGACTCAGTTGTAGGAACTCTGTCTCCCTCTTATCCCTCAGGGATTGGGAAAAGTACTTTGTCGTCACTTATTTTTTGAATTGTGCCCAAGTCATAACATGCTATTGTGCTTTCGTTCTAGTTCGAGAAGCAAATTTCCACAAGTAGCCTGTTACTTCAACTAGTATAAATTCGGCACATGACATCTTTTTTGTGTCAATGCATGCCATGTATTTGTAGAATTCACGTTGTTAGCATTTGCCAATCCATTCCGAGGAGGTGCTGGCACTTGATGCCTACTAAGGTCATGCTCCACTATCATCAGATCCTGAGCATAGCTGTTTGGCGTTGTTGTCCTTCCATTTCCTTTGAATCAACAAAAAATAAATTTTGTCTTAAAAATATTGGACAACGCAATAGCTCAATATGTTTAAAGGGAAGTGCAATTCTTATTAATAATGCTAACTGAAATTAGGACATACAATAGTTCGAGTAATTTCAATTTCAATAACATAAAGCGAAAATATCACTAGAGGTGGGCGTGGGTTGGGTTGTGTCAGTTTTTTTCCAACCCAAACCCAACACGACCCAACATAACCCAACATGATCTGTTTGATCGAAAATCAACCCAACTCAATCCAATTATTGATTCAAACCCAATGGATTGGAAAAAAATCAACCCAACTTGATCGATTTGGGTTGGGTTGGTCGGTTTGGATTTCGACCCAATTAAAATTGGATCCGATTTATTTATTAAATTTAGATAATTTTTTAGAGTTTGAAATTATTTGAAAACCTCTGTTTTTTAAACACACATATAATGAATTATTTCTAAAAATAATGTATAAATAAGTTTAAAATTTATGAGGCACTTTTTTTACAATTTTTTTGGAATTCATTCATTTCATCATCATGTCTTTAATTTTTACTTTATCGTCAAATAACATTGCATTTGTACATAGTGTCCATGTGAATTGATCAATGTGAAAAAATTGACGTTTATACATTATAAGTCATTCTCTTATATGTACTATTATGTCTATTTAATTTTTTTTTTTAATCTTAGATTTTAATTTTTTAATTCATCGGGTTAAATTGTGTTTTAATTCATAACCGAGACTCAACCCAACCCAACCCAACCCAACCTAACCTAACCTTGAGTTCAATTTTTCAATCCAACCCAACCCAATTTGTAACGCCCCGACCCCTAGTAGACCGAAATGCTATTTACTTTACTTCCTTAACCGGTAGTTTAGCAACAAGTGTACACGTTTTCTTAGCGGAAGCTTAAATTTTACAATAATAATTTTAATAACAATACTTCAAATGCTTAAAACAAAACACTGAATAATTTTCTAAAACTTCGAAATGTAATTTATTTGAAGAAGATATAACATGTCCTCGCATTTAGCGTTATTCAAATATTTTAAAGGCATAACATTGGAAACGTTTCATAAAAATGAACCTAAATAACTTGTTCATCGGTTTTCATGAGTTTGTTGCATCACTCTCCATCTTCTCCTTCATCTATGCCCAAGGTAGCAACCTTTCAATCTGTAGAGAAGGGATTGAACTCGTGAGTTGAAAAACTCAATAGGTGTCATTAGTGCATTCGTGATTAAGCTATACATTTCAAAACTTGTAACTTTATAACCTTTTCATAGAGGATTTCCGGTAGAATCCCAATTACGTAGAGTCATGACTTAATATGACGCCTCGACCGGACATTCATGTCGTACCCGAAGACACCATTTGACATGGAAGGGTATGTCGTACTGAAGGTACCATTTGACATACAAACATTAACATAGATCATGTCGTACCCGAAGGCACCATTTGACATGGAAACATCATTTGCAAAAAATTTACAACCTAACACGAATTAACAACCTTGCACCTCTACCTACCTGGATTGAATACTTTGAAACTTGTTGAAAAATGCACTCCTTTGATGTTTGAAAATCGTTGAGAATTTAAGTTTGGAAAACACTTCTTGATAGCACCAAAACTTTTAGAAAAGACTAGTTTTTCTCCTTCTCTTTTCTCTCTTTTTTCTATCTTTCTTCTCTCTCACTTTCTTTCTTCTCTCTTATGAAAGTTCTTGTGTGAAATGGCGTGGAGAACCACAAAAATGCCTCTTCTTATATAAGAACATGTTGGTTGGGGTCACTAAATGCATTCTTAAAGGTTGAGCTTTTTCACTTTGTTGGAGTTATGTGTGTAGGAGTAATTCAGGAGGTTAAATGCACAAATTGGTGGGGTTTAACTCTCCAAAACATGGGTGGTCACTCTTTGGACATTTAAGAAGGTAATTGAAGAGAATAAATGTCTAAATTCTTGAAAGAACACGAGAATTCTTCATTTTCAGGCAACTTCGGTCGACCGAACCTCTATAGGTCCCTTGAACAGGAAGCTGCAGTAGCTTTCGGCTGACCTACGGTTGACCGAAAGTGGAGTTTCGGTCGATCAATCGGTCGACCGGAATAAGGTGAAATGCGGTATGCTTGATATACGGTATGCTAATATACGGTAAGTGGGTCGACCGCACTTCACTCAAATTCGGTAAGCTTGCTTCTAATTCGGTATGTGCCATGACCAAATACGATATTTGTCAAATAATGCAATTTTAGTCATAAAAGTGTTGACCTAGACCTTGAAAAGACATTAAACTTCGTCCAACTTCATCGAATAACTTTAAAAATAAGCTTGAGTTGCAAATTTGAATTTTCATGACTTGTAAACATATTGAACTATTATTGGGCTTCCTTTCCTTATGCGGGCTAGGCCTAAACTCTTCATAAAAATTATGAGCCTACTTCAATTAAATTTTTCGGGCTTCTACACAATTGACTTAAAAAACCTAACCCAAACCGATCGGTTGGTTTGGGTTGGATTTTGCCTAGCCCTAAATATCACCGAATAAAGGAAATAGAATCTATGTTTCTAATCCCCATGAACCCTCTGAATCTTATTTGGTTGAGCTTCGTCTTCTGAAGAATCCTCTGTCTCGGGCCCGGTATCTATGTCCATCTCAACTAGTGGCTCAGGTTCAAGCTCAAGATGTAATGTTCCAAAATTTTCAATTTTAAAAACTCGAAGCGTTTCCAAATTTCTTATTTATTTAATATATATTTTCTAAGTGGAATGTAAATTCTATTTTTGAGGAAATAAAATTTACTCTTGGAACTTTAAAGAAAAATTGATAATTCAACCCAACGAATTTAAAAGAGTAATAAACCAACATTTAAATTTAATTAAATGAAATACACATAAACGCGAATGTCAAAACTACAAAAAAATGTACAAATACTAAACATGAAAATGTTAAATGGAAGTCTAGTCAAGAATGTGCTTAAAATCATTTTTACTTGGCAATCCATAAGCATCCACTCGTCAATCTTCTATGTGTTCAGCAAGATCCGTTCTAATATGAAATTTTGTAAGAGTGAGTATTGTAAATAAAACACTCAGTAAGATACATGCAAATTTGTATTCAACATAACATAAATATAAATGAAATATTCTTACCCAACATTCATAGATTTTAGAACCACTGATTGCGATAATAGATAGTTCAAGGAATTTATTTAGAATTCCCACATCTCGAAGGATTTAACATAATTGGACATGATAGTCCATACCGAAAGATTTAACATAGAGATCGACTTTGCGGTCTTAAGGCATTAAATGAAATCAATATATAGATATCATGAAAAATAAAAATCTAACCACTGCGTTTAGGTACCTTACCTAAGTTAAAATCTGAAATTTGCTAAGAACTTGAAAAAGAAATTTTCTTTTGCCTTGACTTGATGAATAACAAGAGATATATAGAGTTGATAATTTTGTGCGTATTCAAGAATCTTGTATTTTAACTAAATATGGTTGATGAGTGGGTAGAAGAAAATAGCTAGGTGATTGAGAAAAACCATCGCATGTTTTCATAACTTACAGACACGTACACCACTAACAAAATCAAAACAAAACAAGAGATAAGGTTGGTTACTTTAACAAGAAGTAAAATCTCCACACATTTTCAACCAATCAATGCAAAGGAAATTAAGAATTAATATAATATTAAATAATTACATGAGTTTCATTTCAACCACAATAACTTGACACAATGCGTTCAAAATAAATTTTTCTTGAGCCTAATTTACGTAATTTAACACGATCTATAAAATGAGACCTATATTCATATATTTCTATCAATGTCTATTATGTTTAATTATTTGGCTCACATAATACTTACGAAAAATAATTTAAAATAGTAATTAATAAAATAAGTCTTTTTCTCTTCTTTTTAAAAAAAAAAATAGAATCCACAAATTGTGTTATTATTTTGATTTATGAACTTTAATGTAGTGAAAAAGCTAGACATGAACCAATTAATTTGTCAATGATCAAAATTTAAATTAACAAAACTAAATCACAATGTAAAAGGGTAAATAAATTTCAGGATGTTACACATGATCACTTTCTAACTCAAACTTGAATTATCCTCATGCTTTGATTAATGCTCTTCCTTTGGGTTCGATTCGAATTGAAGCTCTGGTTCTACCTCATCATCATGCTCATCTACTAGCTCCGAGTAGGGTTCTAGGCTTTCGATCCTCGTATCTACAAGGGTTTGACATTACAAACCAAACTCAATTATGTATGGGTGATCTGGAAAGTTTCCTGCTAGAATCTCATCCTTAATCATAACTCTCATGTCTCCCCATTGACGAGGAAGTAAATGCACTCGATATGTGTGATCTCAAGTCCTGTATCTATTGCCACAGTCCACCTCACAAAGATGTCTCCTAAATGCTCAACAGGCGAAAGAGTGGGTCTGTCACAAAATTCTCGTAGGATTAAATGAAAGATCTACGGCTCAACGCTGCTCTACATGCTGTGATCTTTCTAGCGATCTGATAAATTCTAGCCCTGTCTGTCACATAAGTGTCCAATTCGATTTTATCTTTGTTAGTGATATTACATTATACATTATGCTCTTGTGGTTTTAAAACAATGACTAATCATCATGCCTTCGTGTAAATTAAAACAAAATAATAATATGCATAACATATTTCATTCTAAACATTTTATAATAATCATTTCATTAATTCTAAACATTTTATAATAATAATCATTTCATGAATTCATAAATCATGCTCAAAAATAAATTGAAACATAACATTTCATCGATACCTCGGGTTCATTGGATGGTAGTAGATTGAATTTAAATGTCAAGGGTCTTATTTTAATACTCATGTTAAAAAATCTCATAATGTATAGAACAAAATAATAAATAAATAAAATAAACAAATAGACATGTTAGCATAAGTAGAAATCATTTTCTTAACAAGTTGACACGTTATATTGAAACCACTTGAGATTTTTTTTTTTTTTTTTTTCAAACAATGGCCAACAAAATTTTATTCAAATACATCTTTTTTAATACCTCAAAAAAATTCATTTATGCACAACAAAAAGAATGAACAGTCCATGAATTTATGAAAACTTTGCAGAAACATTTTGCTTTTGTCACTTCAAAAAAATCCATCAGGGATTGATACTAAATATTATATAGTGCTTAATAATTAAGCAAAAAACAGTGGATACTTTTGTATCTATCTATTCCTTTAAAGTTTAAACACTGTACTATATTTTCTAAGGAAAGAAGAGGTTAAGAAATATATAAACAGAACACACTAAAATTCAGGGATTAGTGCAAATCAAAATTTCCTTTACATTTGCACTTATAAAGAAAAAAAATATAATAAATTTTTTTATTCTATAGAAAGGTAAACCTAGATTCTGATACAAAGCTGTAATGCTCCAAATCTAATATTAAAAAAAAAGAAGATTTGAAGTGTTCCAAAATCTTACTTATCTAACTTATGCAAAATTTAACAATATTTTACAAATCTTGGGATTAGATCGATAAATCGATAATTGAATTCAACAATTTTAAAAGATGGACATTCATATATAGTTAAATCTTAAAATAACATGACTTCAATAGTTAAATTTAACATGGAATGTTAGCAATGTTCGAATACCAAAACTACTAAAATAATCTTCCACGCGTCCAAGATGACCCACTCTAATGTAAAATTTATTGTAAGAGTGAGTATTTTGAAATACAAAGTCTAAATACGCGTAAATTTTTATTTAACGCGATATAAATATAAAATGATATAACATACCGACATTGTTAGATATAGAGAAAATTGGTTGCGATATAGGATAGCTTAAGAATTTTTTTTTAGAATTCTCATTTTCCGTATGATTTACACATTTGAACCTATCGAGGTCAAAAGCAAGATAGCAAGATATCATCAACGTCACAGGGAAGAAGCTCCTCATGAGAGAGAAGTTGGGATAGATACGTCAACCAACTATGCCGCCGATCAACCCTATGAGGTCTCCTTCAACTTTCCACCAAATTATGACCCAGAGGACGAGCTAAAAAGATCGGTGGGCATCTTCAATAGAATAAGCCCAAGACAGCTTAGAAATAGGTCGGCCCAACATCCTTGTTCATCTAGAATAAACCACACGAGAAGCCTCAATTTGGAGTTGTACCGGTTCATGGTAACATCAACCCTCCGTCTAGTTATAGGCGCGAGAGAAGGGGCAGAACGGGCAAAAGATCGAGCAGGACAATCTCAGCCTCCCTTCGGAGGCCCAAGTTAGGGAGGGAGATGATTCTGATGAGCCGTAGAGGTCCTGTGACCTCGATGACGATGACGACGACAATCTTCCATTTTCATAAGAAATTCGAAATGCGTCTGTCTTGGACCACTTCACACTGCCTAAACTCCCCAAGTATGACGGCAGAGATGACCCAACAAAGCACCTCAATAGCTTCAAAACTCATTCAAGTCTCAAGGGAGCCACACATGCTATGAAATGTAGAGTTTTCCATCTGACCCTAAGTGGGACAGCTGAAGTTTAGTACACCAAGCTTCCAAAAGGAAGTATCCGAAGCTAACTAGATTTCAAGAAGGCTTTCTTAAAACGTTTCGCTACAAGTAAGAAGGAAAGGGGACCAATACAGCGCCTCCAGGGTATAAGGCAGCAAACGGGAGAATCCTTAAAAAGCTTCTTGTCCCGTTTTACTGACGAAAAGATCTGCTGTGTGCAAGTCACAAATAATGAGGCATTGACAGCCCTAAGGGGAGGATTGGATATGAACTCTATCTTTTGGAGGGACGTGCAAAACAAAGACCCCACCAGCTACGACGCCCTATTGAAAATGATAAGGCGCGAGATTATCAACGAAGAATTGAGGGAACATCGGAATAGGGCGAGCCGAGACCTCCCACCTCCGCAAATGCAAAGAGGAAGAGGTCTCACCTCCCATTTTATGGACCACCAGGGTGGGTAGTTAGCCCCCTCAATCATGGGCCAATATTAACTGTAGGAACACTTAATGCGGTTCCTACTTTAACTTACAAAAAGATAACTCTCGTTATAGAAATGTACCAAAGGAGACCCTACCAATAACCCCTTCAGGCAAAAAGAAGGAGGGACCAGGGTGATGGACCTAGAAATAGGAATGAAGTACCCCTCTATTATACATACCACCACTCTCATAGCCACAGCACTGAAGGGTGTAGGGACATTGCGAATCACCCTAACCCTAAAAAAATAGTCGCCCGAAAATAGACGATAACTCAAGGCAAGGCCGACAACGTAAGAGTGATGGTGTTGGTCGCTCTAACAGAAGCAAGTCTAGCGAAGGCAAGATGATAAGGGAAGACCTGGAGAAGGTCAAAGGTAATGAAGAATCCCCTCGGCCAACGTTGGACATGAACTCGTTCGAGAAATCGACACCATTTTCGGAGGTCCCCACGGTCGGAGAGAGTCAAGAAATGCCTAAGGGAATTACTCAGGAAAGCTAAAGACCCACAAATAGCGAGCTTCAAAGTTAGCAATAGCCGACCTACAGAGAGAGGAGTCTAACCTATCACTTTCACGCAAGATGATGCTGTAGGTATTCACTATCCACACTGTGATGCCCTAGCTCTGGTGGACAAAAATGGTCTAAAAAGAATGCTGATAGATAATGGAAGCTTAGTCAATATCATATTCGGCGCTACCTTCGATAAGATGGAGGTGGACTATGAGTTAATTCCAATGAATTCCCTCTTGTACGAATTTATTGACGACAGCATCATACCAAGAGGGAAGATTATTTTGGTGATAGAAATGAGAGTTGCACCTCTGATGACTCACAACTTCATGAAATTTTTGGTTGTGAATTACTGTTCCGCATATCACAGAGTCCTTGGGAGACCTGTTTTGAAGGAACTATAGGCTGTCACTTTCATTCACCATTTGTGCATGAAATTCCTACAAAAAAAAATAGCCATGGTCAGAGGCGACCAGATGAGGGTCAAGAAATGCTATTCCAATTCTGTTAGAAAGGTTGAGCCAATGGACGCCAATGTCATCTTAATGGATGTTGATTAGGTCAACGACCCTGTGCAAGGGCAAAACCCTGAACAAGGGAATGACATCGAGATGAGAAATGCCTCTGAAGAGGAGGTTGTATTCGAATAGTAGTCAGCCCCTAAAGAATGGGGAGCTTCGAGAAAAAAAACTAACTATGACAAACTGGATCCTCACATAATTGATTGTGAACCACGAACTGCACCAATTGAGGAGCTAGAAGACCTTATGGTGGACTTCGGGGATCCTACCAAATTTTTGAAGGTCGAAAAATACCTGTCTGAAGTGGTCAAGGAGGAACTGAAAAGTTTCTTGGGTAACAACTTAGATGTCTTTGCATGGAGAAATGAGGACATGGTTGGCGTAGATCCAAAGGTTAGTTTCCACCACTCGAAGATCGATCCAAAAGCTAATCCTCGCCGTTAAAAGATGAGAGCCCTTAACCCAAAAAGGTACGAAGCTCTGAAAGAGAAGGAGATAAAATTGATTAACAATCGCTTTACTCGAGAATCAACGTATCCTATGTGGGCGTCAAACCTAGTCTTGGTGAAGAAGAACAATGGAAAGTGGGGGGTATGTGTAGACTTCTCCAACCTTAATCAAGTCTGTCCCAAAGAAAGCTTTCCATTTCTTTGGATAGACCAGTTTGTCAATTCCACTACTGGACATGAGTTGTTGAGCTTTAAAGATGCCTATTCAGGCTACAATCAAGTTGACGAGGAACACACATCCTTTATTACAGACCGATTTCTGTACTGCTAAGGGGTTATGTCCTTTGGGTTGAAAAATGTAGGGGCTACGTACTAGAGATTGGTTAACAAAATGTTCATAGAACTCATTGGAAAGACTATGGAGGTGCATGTGGATGACATGTTTGTGAAAAGCTTGCAAACGAAGGACCATGTCAATCACTTCGAAAAAAACCTTTCGGATGCTTCACAAGTATAGAATGAAGCTGGACACCATTAAATGTGCTTTCGAGGTAACTTTAGGAAAGGTTTTGGGGTGCATGATAAATCAGAGAGACATTGAAGCCAACCCAGAGAAAATTAAGGCCCTAGTTGAGATGAGGTCTCCGCAAAAATCCAAAGAGGTGCAGAGTTTAACTGGGCCGATAGTGGACTTGAGCCGCTTTATTTCAAAAGCAACAGACAAATGTCTGCCTTTCTTCAAAATTTCGAAAGAAGAAAATAAGTTTCAATGGATTGAGGAGTGCGAAGTGGCCTTACAAGCATTGAAAAAGCACTTGAGATAGGCTCACTTTCTCTCCAAACCTGTATCAAAATAACCACTCTAACTGTACTTGTCATTGACTGCCAAAGCTGTCAGTTTAATGCTCGTAAGGGAGGAGGAATATCGCCAGTTACCGGTATATTACGTGAGTAAAACACTGCTTGCGGCAGAAGCCTACTACCCAGACATGGAAAAGCTAGCTTTAGCTCTTGTTACAGCCTCGTAGAAACTAAAGCCGTACTTCCAAGTCCATGCCATACATGTCTTGACTAATTTTCCCCTTAAACAAGTACTGCAGAAACCAGAGGCTTCGAGACAATTACTCAAATGGACGGTAGAGCTCAGTGAATTTGACATTATGTTTAAGGCAATGGGTGCAATTAATGGGCAGACCTTGACAAATTTCGTGGCAGAGGTTACCCATAATCCAGAATTTGAAGTGGAGATAGAACCTACTGAACTTCCCACTTGGGACCTTTTTGTTGGTGGCTCCTCAAGGGAGAACGTGATGTGATCCAGGATGCGCCGCAAACTATCAAGAACCCGATGCATGTTGGAGGGAGAGTAGAGCCAAGTCGAGACTTCAAAGAGTTGATAAAAGCCATATATTTATATGTTCAAGCAACGGAGTCCATAATATTAAAGACAACATGTCAAGGAACAAGTTTTATGTTGGGGTCGAAGGCCGAAAGGAGTTGGAAGGTACTCGAATCAAGAAGCCGAACTCGAAACCAAAATGAAGAACCATGCGGCCGCATGGTTCCCAGGCAATGCGACCGCATACAATGGTTAGACACTTCCAGGCGCTGAAACTCGATAACAATGCGGTCGCATGGAAATCAACGTCGCGGCCACATAGAAGAAATCTTGGACGGATTTTTATATTTTTCGCGAATTTCCATATTTTGCTATCTTTCTTATTTTTGAAAAGTTTATTATCTTTGAACTCTAGAATTTTGTTATTTCCATAATTTTAGGGTTTTCCATAGCTTCCATATAAATAAGAATTTTATTTCATTGTAAGGAAGTTTTTGACATAATGAATTAAAAGAGTTTTCTCTCAATTGTTCTTCATGAACATCCATTTGAACTTATCAAATATTGATTTAATATTTGTGGCGTTCGATAACAGAACTTATCAAAGGATTGGACTACCTTTGTGGCGTTCACAAATCGGGGTTCTAGTTTCTGCACTTCAACGGGTTTAAGGTTAATATACCTTAAGTTCTTGAGTCGTGAGGCTCGGGTCAAGATCCTATCGTCTACAAACCTGAATTTGGGCTTTCCCGGCATTTTCAAATTCATTCTGCGAGTTCCATGTGATTCCATCAACCGGGATCTCATCAAGTGGTATCAGAGCTGGTTCTAGATTCAGGTTATATTTTTTTTTTTTTGTTTTTGTTTTGAGTCTTTTTGTATTCTTCATGTTCTTGAGTCCAGTAAATAGTTTGAGTCTTAGATTCAAAAAATTCAAAAAAAGAGTCAAAAGTTGTTTTTGTGCTCAATTTGAGTCCAAATCAACTTCCGTTTTCTTTGTCGTTCTCGTAGTCAAATTTTCGAGTTTTGTAAAAAAAAAAACTGTTCACAGGGTACTGTTCACGTCCGAACGTCCCCAAAAAAAATCTTTTTTTTTTATTTCTTGAAAATTGTCCAAATATCCTACTTTCTTTCTAAGTTCAAAATCTATTTCTGTTCAGTCCAATCCAATCCAATCCAAATTTAAGAATCACTTTCTTGAATTAAATTCTCACTCATCCTATTCTTTTCTTGAGTTTTTTGATTACGCCTACATTAAGGATGGATTATGATTGGGGACTTGTTTTTCAAACTCGGTGCTTTGTGGGTGATACGGTGTGCAGTTTGGCCATTGATAGGGAACATATATTTAATTTGGTCAGTATCACTATGGTAAAAAAATTGGGATTGCCTTTACAACAACACCCTAGGCCTTATCGGTTGACCTGGTTGAAGGAGTGTGGGAAGGTAAATATGATCAAACAGGCTTTGGTAAATGTCACCATTGGAGGATATAGTGATAAGGTATGGTGTGATGTAGTCCCATTAAAATCCTTTCATATTTTGTTTGGGAAACCTTGGAGACATGGGAAGAAGGCTGTGTATGATATGGGGAGGAACACGTATAGGTTTCTTCAGGATGGGAAACACATCACCCTGGTGGGTTTGACACTAGTACAGTCTCATGCAGACCAATGTAAGGTGAGGGGTGAAGTGGAAAGAAAAAAGCAAGAGAGTGCGATGACCACACTAACAGAGAGCAACATGGTTGAATTGCAAGAGGGACCTAGAGATAGGAAGGTTGAGATGGAGGATGATGAATTGAAAAATGCAGTTGACATTGAGGAGAGAGTAGATGAGGTTGTTCAGTATGAGGGTGAAAAACTAGAAGAGTGTGTTGAGCAAATGGTTGAAAATATTATGGGGAGTGAAGAGCAAAGTGTCATCGTTAAGCATGATGTGGTAGAGACGATACATCGTGAGTACAATGACCCATATTTTGTTTTTGGAACTAACAGTTTCAATTGTGTTTTGCTTAAATCTTTCCTTCAGGCTGTACATTGTACGTGGGAGTTTATGCAACCACAATGGGTGATTAAGTTTGTGCTGCAATACACCCATATCTGTGAGATGGGTGGGTACCGTGTATTGATCTTATGCCATGGAATGAAGAATTTTCCATTTGATCCAGGTGGTGCAGTGATGAGCTGGATAGCAGGTTGGTTATCCCCTACGCGATCGCAAGGCATGGATTCGAGGACGAATCCTTTCGAAGAGAGGGGGGATGATGTGATCCAAGATGCACCGCAAACTATCAAGAACTCGAGGCATGTTGGAGGGAGAGTAGAGCCAAGTCGAGACTTCAAAGAGTTGATAAAAGCCATACATTTATATGTTCAAGCAACGGAGTCCATAATATTGAAGACAACATGTCAAGGAACAAGTTTGATGTTGGGGTCGAAGGACGAAAGGAGTTGGAAGGTGCTCGAATCAAGAAGTCGAACTCGAAGCCAAAATGAAGAACTATACGGCCGCATGGTTCCCAGGCAATGCGACCGCATACAATGGTCAGACACTTCCAGGTGCCAAAACTCGATAACATGCGGCCGTATGGAAATCAACGTCGCGGCCGCATAGAAGAAATCTTGGACGGATTTTTATATTTTTCGCGAATTTCCATATTTTGCTATCTTTCTTATTTTTGGCAAGTTTATTATCTTTGGACTCTAGAATTTCGTTATTTCCATAATTTTAGGGTTTTCCATAGTTTCCATATAAATAGGAATTTTATTTCATTGTAAGGAAGTTTTTGACATAATGAATTAAAAGAGTTTTCTCTCAATTGTTCTTCATGAACATCCCTTTGAACATATCAAATATTGATTTAATATTTGTGGCGTTCGACAACAGAACTTATCAAAGGATTGGACTACCTTTGTGGTGTTCGCAAATCGGGGTTCTAGTTTCTGCACTTCAACGGGTTTAAGGTTAATATACCTTAAGTTCTTGAGTCGTGAGGCTCGGGTCAAGATCCTATCGTCTGCAAACCTGAATTTGGGCTTTCTCGGCATTTTCAAATTCATTCCGAGAGTTCCATGCGATTCCCTCAACCGGGATCTCATCAGAACGGATCCAGAGCTAGAGTGCTTTTAGTCAGCCCAAAGGGACATAAGCTAAACTACGCCGTGAGGTTCGACTTCAAGGCCACCAATAACGCAGCCGAATATAAGGCCCTCCTAGCTGGCCTTAGGTTGGCTAGAGAGATGCAGGTAAAAATGATGTTCATCAACAACGATTCCCAACTAGTCGTTAGCCAAGTCAATGGCAATTTATTAGCCAAAGACAAGGGCATGGCTACTTATTTGAAGCTGGTGCTGGATATCATCCCCACTTTTAAGGTTTGAATTGGAACGAATCTCATGTTGTGAAAATTCCCAAGCCGATGCTCTTTCGAAGTTGGCCAGTAGCAAAGATTCCGAACTACTAACCGTGGTTCCAATAGAACACCTTCCGAGGCCCTCCATTTCAAATGATGAAAACGTAAAGTGGGTAGAAGATACCCCATCATGCATGAAGCTAATCATAGCCTTTTTGAAGGATCAAATCCTACCATCTGATAAAGAAGAAGCACAAAAACTCAAAAGGTGGGCCTTACACTTCGTTTTCCAAGATGAAATTCTGTACAAAAATGGTTTTTTCATGCATTTTCTTCGATGATGTATAAGTGGTGAAAAAAAACTAATTATGTGCTCTAAGAGATACATGAAGGAGTGTGTGGCAACCACTATGGGGGATGGTCCCTGGCACAAAAGGTGCTAAGGCGTGAGTACTTTTGGCCAACCTTGAAAAATGATGCCCAACAATTTACAAGAATGTGCGATAAATGTTAACGCTTAGCAATGGTTCATAGACAACCTTCACAGGAAGTCACTATTGTTTCCAGCCTTGGCCATTTACTAAATGAAGGATTGATCTTATTAGACCTCTGCCATAAAGAAGAGTTAGTGTATGTTTTGCAATTGTCGCCATCAACTAATTCACCAAGTGGGTCGAAGTCGAACTCTTAGAAAAATAATCAAAGCCAACACTTTCAAAATCTTATGGAAAAATCTTATATGCTGGTTCGGTATTCTTCACTCGATTGTTTCAGAAAATGGGCGATAGTTCGACAACAAGAAGATCAGAAACCTATGTGAAGAATTCGGAATCAAAAAATATTTTTCTTATTCGCACCACCTAAGGCCAACAGCCAGGTAAAAGTTGTAAATAAAACCATCAAATACACTCTGAAGAGGAAACTGGATGCGTCAAAAGGGCCTGCGTGGACGAACTGCCTCTGTTCTTATGGGCAATCCAAACTACTAGCCGAACAGCCACAGGGTAAACACCTTTCTTTATGACTTATGGCGCAGAGGCTATGAACCCAGTTGAGGTAGGTCTACCGTCTTCTCATCACGTACATTTTAATGAAGTATCAAATGATGAACTGATGAAATGTAAACTAGACTTCATTAAAGAAAGGAGGGATGGGTCAAAAGTAAAGTTGGCTATCTATCGCAGAAGATGACTAGGTATTACAACTCAAAAGTTAAAATGAAGTCGTTTTGTAAAAACGATCTGGTGCTACAAAGGGTTTTCCTATCTACTAAGGAACCCTTGGTCCCAACTGGGAGGGTCCCTACTGTATAAAGGAAAAGGTTCGATCATGAACCTATAAAATCGACGGAATGGATGGAAAGACACAGCCTCACCCATGAAACATAGAGCATCTACGAAAGTATTATCAATGAAAAATTATGAAAGCATTTGTGTACGAGTTATCTTAAAGAAAATTTTATCTTAAATTGTCTTATTGACACTTTCAAATTAAACAAGGAATACCTACACATAGATGAACCGTCCTATGCAGAAAGCATGAGCACTTCATCGACAAGCTGACTCCCAAAATAGACCATCTCTAAAAGTCGAAGGGGATAGCATGTGCCTTTAAGGCTAAGGAAAGTATGCAAAAGCAGACAAACTGCTGACACTTGTACAAATTGCAAGTAAGGAAAGACAAGTACTTCAAATAAAAAGGAACATCCATAGAAAGAAGTGCAAAATAAGTAAACTCAAACGAGCTGAGAAAAATGAATTTCTACTTATAAATAAACATTACAAAACGGCCTCAAAGGCCAAAGTACAAAGAAAAATGCAAATAAAGTTACAAGGTACCCTATCTAATTAGGTGGGGGAATGGAGGTACAAATGGAACTAGAGTGTTGGGAGCCACTTCCTCGTACCCTGGCCTCGGATAACATGCTCACTCATCAGGAGAGGAGACTAAAAGTTCTATGTTGTAGGGGATGCAATATATTTTCCTCCAAGTCATTAACTGAATGATGGGATCTTAGCAGCCCTCCAACCCAATTTTCCACTCCCCCCACCCTCTACCAGAGGCGGTGCACTTTACCCAGCCCTAATGGCTCGGTGGAGGTAAGCAGTATTCATAATTTCTAACCACATATTAGAAGTAATCTCACTCAGGCCAGTTCCCCTCTCAAAATTTCTTGAAGCCATTGCTTAGACAATAAAAAAGCAAGTGGCGAAGATGTGAGAACTTAACTTCTTGGAACGCAAAAGGCAAAAGTGATTTTTGCCCAAGAGTATTACCCTTTATAGGCAGAGGCTATTAATCCTAGCCGTCAGACGATGATCCGAACCATCTGACCGTTCATTGAATATTTCATCTGAGCCACTCACCGTGCTTGTCGTTTCACCTTCAACGACCCAGATTAGAGTGTCTGATTCATTACGTATTAAAAGCAACAGCCGTTATGCGTTTTGGAACTCGAACCATCGCAACCACTTTTTCTGGGAAATGCAACAGACAACTAATCATTACCGCACAATTATTAACTCATGTATATCATAGCTAAACTGGCATACTTCCTCCGTCTACTTACCTACAGCCTCATTCAAGTTTTCGAAGCCAACGACCTTAGCTTCAACATAAATAGCTTCGGCATAGTTAGCTTTAGGTAATAACGACCTCGGCCGGATGAACGCCAACTCAATTTTACCTCCAGTATGAACACGACCCAAGGTACCTCAGCAAAAGAACTCGATTAATACTACGACATCTTCAAGTTTATTTTCAAACTCTATTTTTTATATAAATATTCACAAATTACCCTAAACCCTTTATTGAAATATCAATAGAAATAAATAAACACACGCAAACTACAAAGAAGAAGAATTTTTTTTCCAAATAATAAACTCAAAAAGTCCATGTATTTTATAAATGACCATATATCGACTTGGGGGGCTATTGTTACTCCTTAAAGTTCCCAACGAAGGTCACGTGAAAGCACTACATGTATACATCTGGCAGTTAATCAAGTCAGAGCAAAGGAAGACAAAAAAGGCCTTTAAAGTTGAAGTACTCCCTTTGGAGCCAAAGTACTTTCCCTCTCGACCAAAGTGTTTCCTCATGGGTAAAGTCTCTTCACATCTGAAGCTCCACGCTGTCGAAGTACTAGTTGTCTTTGATTTAGATTTGATGAGTATCTTTAGAAACAATTGATGTAACGTTTGTATTAATAAATGTCAGGTCTGTCAGCCTAAAATGGTAGGTCAGATGACCCTTTTAATGAAAGAGGTCAATGTAATTAATGCGCAAGTGGTATGAGACTTCGATCTATTAGATTAGAGCACGTGGATCTGATCTAATGGTCACCACGTTGGCCAGAATACTATAAATAGTCCTTCATGGGCACATTGTAAGGGATGATCTTTTGGACAAATAAGATATATAAGACTGCTTAATATCATTGTTCTTAAACTATTAAGGTTTCTAATACTTACACTTATCGTTTTTCTCTGTTCCGTTGTCGTTCCAATGAAGAACGTGTCGTAAGTTGTTCATATATACGTTCAAATATACGACATCTGTTAACACATTTTTTGGGATCAACATAACCAATATTAAATTTAGGCCCATACGATAATAGTAAGTAAAAATTTAGGGTATTACACTATCTGCTCGGAAACTTAAGACATTGTCACCACAAAACAAGAAGAATGAGATGATTGAAAACGAGAACAATCAAAGAGTCGCTATCAGTGAGGGTTAGGGCTTGGTCAACACGAGCACCACATTGTCTTCTCAATTAGTATAACCATTGTCTACTAGAAGATGATGTGGTTGGCCATTGCACCATTAACGTGATTGAACACTAGGGTTTATTAAGAAGACGTGTGGTTGATTTAGGCAAAAATTGATATAGGGATTTGGATTTTGAAGATGAAAAAATGTGTTTGCCTTTTTTATTTTTTTAAAGAAGGTAAAAACATGTTTTTCAATACATTTGGCACAACGTTTTATGCTAACTAGGTAACCACATTGATTTGACATATTTTTAATGGGTGTGAGCTGCCATGTCCAATATTTGTTTGTCACAATGGTGAATAAGGTACCAGATTTTTTAGGGTGATCGATAAAGTGCTAACGAAAAAGGTCTAGTGAGCATTGTGAAGTAGTTTAAAGTTCTATGAGTAGTCTGTGATCATGGTATAAGTTGAGTGATTTGTGAAACATTTATCTCCCCAAACAAGTAAAGTTTGGTTTTTCTTGAGCCACATTATTCTTCCATAAAAATGAAAAATATGAACGTACATGACCATTATCCATCACATACAGCTATCAATTTTTCTTTACATCTCTTGTGTGGGCTCATAACGACTATATTTTTCATTCTCATTTTACAAATAATATGGCTCAAACGGGAGCTTTGACAACTACAAAAGATTCATTTTTTTGTTGCTTTAACTATTGAAAATGAAATTGTCAAAAGAGTACAAGCACATTGGGCTATCGCAATTTGACAACCCTATACATGTAATCTAATATAACACAAACCAAACTAATTTGCGTAATTATTGAGAAAGAAAAGTGAATTGCAATCATCATTTTTAGTGACGATATGTGATTTTGGAATTGATTTTAATTGATGGACTTTCTCGATAAGAGTGAGGGGCATGCGTCGTAATGGATGGCTAGGTGTTATCAATAAAATATGGGATAATTGCATATGTGACCCCTAACCTTTCAAAATATTGCATTCTTTTTCCTAACCTTTCATTCGTTGTAACCGTCACACCAAACATTTCAAAACATTGCAATTGAAGTCCAAATGGATGGATTTTATCTATATTTCTGTTAGTTGACCAAAAATTTGAGTTTGACCCATTTTTATAATAATTTCAAAAGGGTAAAATAGTACATTTATATTTATTACATTAAACAATTAAAATAATTAAAAGAAACAAACCAAAAAATAAAATAAAAGAAAAGTTCATATTCTTCACCTTATTCCCCACCCTAAATCAAAACCAAAACCAAAATCACAGTCATCATTGCTACCACCATTACCACCAATCACCTGGCCACACATCGCACCACAAACTACCACCTACCATCGCCACAAAACACACCTCACCCATCATCGCTATCAATCGCTTGCCCGCACATCGCATCACAAATCGCCACCATTGCATAATCCCCAAAACTATTTTTGCGCAAAAGATTTTTAATCACTACAAAATTCCAATAATTATTGGTCAGTCAATGCTTAGGTTTAATACCACCATTAAAATAAATCATTTTAATTCTTTTCAACTTTCTTTCCTATGCACTCAGAATAAATTATTGTACATTCGCTTAGGTATATCATAGATTAGATTTGCAAGTTGAAACTTGCATTTTTCAAGAAACGATGGATTTTTTTGATTTTGTGTTATGAAGTGTTATTTGGATCATAGATACGTCTGCTGCAGAAATTGCAAGATGATAGCAACCTAGAATTTGTGGATTCAATACACCCATAATTATACATAGATACATACAGATCTATAAACATACATATAGATTTGATGGCGATGGAGGTGGGTGAGGTGGCATTGCTAGGTGGTGGGCGGTGGGATGTGGTATAAGTTTTGATTTTGTTTGGTTTTTGGGTTGGGTTGGGTTGGGTTGGGTTGGGTGGGGTGAGTGAAGAAGATAAAATTTGACTTTTTGATTTTAATTATTTAAAGAGATAAAAGTTAAAGTTGCCATTTTATCCTCACCTATTTTGATAAAAAAAAATGTTCAAATTTTTATTTTTGTGGTCCATTGACGGTAGAAAAGACAGTTTGCATCCATTTGTGTCTCAGCTGCAATGGTTTGAAAGGTTTGGGGAATGAAATGTTAAGGAAAAGTTGTAACTGTTTGAAAGATTGGGGGTGTAATTGCAATTATCCCATAAAATATTTATGAGTCTGGGTATCTAAGCAAGCATTCTAAAGAGCTAAAGTGTATGCGAACTCAAAATAAACTGATGAGCATTCACGAGCGTAAAGCCTTATGAGCGATCTTAAGTGAATAATGTGAGCCAACATACTTTATACTTTAACAAAAGCATAAGGATTAAACTAGCAAATAAAATGTAAACAGATAACAGAATCAATTAGAAGTCAGTCAATCTGTATGCCTCTACTAATAGACTGACTAGCCCAAGGTTCAATAAAAAAACCCCGTGATTTGGCCATCAATTCGATCTTAGTAACTTTATTAGAACAATTTTCAATTGACGCGATAAAGGATTGAGAAAATCATCAAGTTTTCATAAAAACCATTGACATTAGCGTATTAACCCGACGAGTCATTGCTAATGGAATTTTTCAAATTTATTTAGGATTTGAATAATAGCTAAACTTTTTAGGCTTCAATTTTCACATTTTCTAGTTTTGTCTTCCATTTGCCGTAGATATATTTCGTTGTGATTCATATATAAGAAAAGTGAAAATGTGAAGTATATTTTTTTAGCATAAAACGAAATTCTAATGTTAGCATATCTAGTAAAGTGAATACACTTTCTTTTCGAAGCCTCTATTGTGATCGAGATCTAAAATATGTAATATATATAATTTTGACCTCGTTTTTTGTTAGGGTGCACGGGCAATAGATATCGGCCTCACTTGTGTATACGTAAGCAAATTCCAACATGTATAGATAGGTTGTTAGTCAACAATACTCCGAATTTGAACGTGGAATAAGCTTTATAACACGAGACAAATATATTCGGACTCCGACAATATATTTTGAGAATGAACGTGTAATAATAATCAATCGCAAACAACTCAAAGAAAGCAAGATAATCTAAACACTAGTAAAGTAAATGTATATTTAGCGAGAGAAAAGACAAAGAGTAGTTTTCAGTGTGTTGCATTACCCTTCAAATAATACAAGGAGGTGGTATTTATAATGTTACACATGAAATTATGTCCATTGAATGAAGATACACGTGACTTCATCTCCTTAGCCGAAACATCCAATCTTAGACAATAATTCAAACTCACTAGCCTGTGACGCATTTAATGCTTTTACAGGAAGCAACCACTTTACAACATAAACTGATAAGACTTTGAAATTCCACTTATTACAAAGGTTTCATCAATCATTCCAAAGGATCTCATACATAAATTCAGGATCTTAACGTGTGGGTCTTCACTTGCTGTGGTTGAACTTCGATTTGACTTTTGTTGAGCTTCATTACTTCGACAAGCAGATGCTTTTGAACCTTGGATTTAGTTTCGGGACTTCGTCGTCAGCATAGGACTGCTTCGATAAGTATGGCTTCGACGCTTTGGATCTTGGACCCCAATAATCCATGTGTCTTCACCGCAAGGGACTCCAAGGGGCCAGTCGCATGAAGCCTATGTGACAAGGCGTGACAATAGTCCCTCAAGTCCATGTATGATTATTAATATCATGCATGGACTTCAGTATTAAATGGAATGTATTTTGGGTAAGTTTTCTTGTCATGGTTAGAAATTTGACAAACACATCTAACATTTTATTTTTTTGGCATTTTTAGTATTTCATAACATCCAAAACATGAATTAAATTGTCAAATAGATCTCACACAATGAAAAACGTGCAAGTATTCAATTGTGTGTACACCATAAACTAACGCCTTGTCAAATCAATGGTAGTGATGCAATTTACAACGAATCAAATTTGTATGTCCCTCTAGTTGTCCCTCGATTTAAAAGTTACACCTTATTCAAAATGTTCACCAAATAGAAAAGTAGGGGATTAACATATCATACTAATGGTATACTTGATCAAATTGTATGTAACATTTTTATTTACAAGAACATCCAATCGAATAGGAAAAGTAACCATGCCAATTCAAGAAGACAAAAGGAATGCCCATAAAACTGGTATGATAATTTCAACTGAAACTACATTGAGCGTTAGTGGATGACTAGATGTAGGAATGTCAACGAGTCGAGACGAAATTGGAGACTCGGCCTCGACTTGAGTAAAAATGGTCCGAGCTGAGAGCTCGGCTAAAAAATATAGGCTCAATCCGAGCTTTCAGCTCGAGCCTTAGCTAGCCGAGCTGGCTTAATTTTTAAAATTTTTAATTTTTTAAGCCGTGACAATTCTAACATTTTTAAAGAATTTAAAATTTGGGCAATTTATATGAATTATAAATTAAATAAAAGTTAGAACCCTCATCTTTTTTTGGGTTTGGGACCGGCTACAATCAACGTAGGAGAAGTTAAAATTGTACACGAATAAAATATTTCGTGTACAATTTTTCTTGAAACAAATAAATTTAAAATTTACGTAATTTTTTAAAATTAATCAATTTAAAAACTTACAATATCCTCAAACGTGGATTTGCTGCAACTCTTTGCCCATTATACTGTCAACATGTTCTTGAATATGTAATTCCGCACATTTTCCGTCCTTCAAGTATATTAAAATCTTCAATATATCTTCTCTTAGTCTTGATCGTTCATCTGATAAAACTCGACTACCTAAACTAAATACAGCCTCCAATGTCACTATAGACACCGGAGGTGTTAGTAGATCACGTGCAATTTTTTATACAATTGGATATTATCTTTCATTACACCTCCACCATAATAGAAGACTAAATTTCTAAAATTATTTTGGTTGTAACACACTACGAACGTCCACGCACATATACCTAGTTAACTCAGAGGAAATTTCAAGATTTGTATTACCAACATCTATCGCTCTAGATATTGATGAACTAGAACTAAATGAGGGAGCACTTGTATTAGTATCCAAATAATTTCATATAGCTTCTGAATTTGTTGAAATATTTCTTAAAAACAACTTTAAGAAGTAGAGTTGCCCTGACCTCCTTTTTCAACATAATAGTTATACATTTCACATAATGTAGATTCTATACGTCCATGTGATAATTCCACATTCATGAAATTTGAAATCCCCTTTATAATAGCTTTTTTGCTAGATAAATTAAGTCAAAGATCCGTCATCGAAGTTAAAATAAATAGAAAGGGCAAATTTTCTCAATGTTTACTAAATTTTAACTCCATAGAGTACATTACATCAACAAAAAATGGTAAATTCCTATATTTATATAATGCTTGTGAAATGTAGAAAAAAATGTTATAAAACAAGTGAAAATATAGGGTAATAAACACCATTACATTCCTTTGTGGCTTCAAAAAAAGGTTTAAAATTTTTTTTCACATAAAATACAATAAATCATTCTCAATCTTCCAAATTATATTCGGGTCTGTATGTATGCCTACCATTATAATATAATGAAATAACTTTATTATAATTTTCACACGAATGTATCATAAGATATGTAGAATTACATCTATGTGTTACATCGGTGACAAATGATTTCTCTTGGAAGTCATATTCTGCACATAAACTAGTAAATGCTTGTTTTCTTGCTGCTGACACAGTAATAAAATTTATTGCTTGTCGAATTTTATCTAAAGGTGATTTTATATGTTCTAATTCATCTTTTACAATCAAATTGATAATGTGACATACATAACGTTGATGAAAAAATAAACTTCCAAATGAAGGGTTAAGATCATTAATAAATTTATCGATAACATATGTGTTCACACTAGCATTATCAAAAGTAAAACTCCGAACCATTTCTTGTATACTATATTCTTGTATAATATCTTTTAAAATCATCTATATGTTATTGGTATTGTGAGGATATTTTATACATCTGAATGTAATAATCTTTTTATGTGGAAGCCATAGGTGATAAAAGTAATGAGCCGTAGCAACAATATTACATTTTTTATTACCTCCATTCCATATATCAGAGATAAACAATATAACACTATTAAAAAATTTTAGACCTTCAATAGCAACTTGTTTTCTTTTGTTATATAAATTTATAGTAATTGAACGAATAATATTTCTACAATAAGAAGTATACTTGGGTTGAAGATAATTTTACACGAGTCGGGTAAAGTGTATTGAGTCTATTATCGCAAGCGACATCTCCGTTGCAGTCACGTTTGAGGCCATTTCTTCACGAAATCTTTCCTGTGAATATACAAAGGTGGAAAGAGTAGTATCAGAATCGCCAAACACTAGTTCGGTCTGTTTCGGGTCGAGAACAATTGGTTTCGCTTTGCAACTCCTTAATACGTGTCTATTCATATGTGTTGTGCGTGAACTGAGTTTCCAACTAAGTTCTTTGTTATAGTAATTGCAACATGTTTTCTAAATATCAACTTAATTTTAAACACCGACTTTTTTACGTGTCACGTGTTGCCAACAATTCGATGATTCTTTTTTCGACCTTTTAGTCTCAAATACTTCTTCCTCTTCGATATCTTCCAAATCAATTGGAACATTTTGAGATGCATCATAGCAGGTTGGAGTACTCGAACTACTCCTAAATTGATTAATCTCATCACTAATAAAATTTATCTATAACTATTATAACAAAAGATACGAAATATTAGAGTAAAAGAAAGAAACTGAATATTAGAACAAAGAAATTGGAGATTGAAGTTAAAACTAAAGTATTGCAAGTTCAAATTGATTGAAATAAATTGATATGAAACTAAAATAATTAACTCATATTTATAGAAAAAATATAACCATTTCGACTAAATTTAAATTTAAATTTTGAAATCTTGTGTTGATATGTTACTTCAACATACAACATTACACTGTTGCCTCTCACGTAGCTGCTCGTGAGGCAACACGTCTAGCTACATGATGCCTGTTTTCATGTAGTTATGTGACTGCCTTAAAAATAAGGCAGCCAAATAGCTGCCTTCTATTTTTTTTCTAAATTTTACTGGCCGAGATGGCTGTCACACGGGCAAGCTCGAAGCCCCAAAATGGGGCTCGGTTCCTCCCAACCACTAGCTGAACTGGCTCGGGCTTTTTGGGGACCAAGCCATGGGTCGCCCGAGTCAACGACACAAATTTACATCCCTGACTAGATGTCAATTCTACAAGCAAGAAATAGTGCCAACCATGGGCGATGGTTGGCCTAGACAATTGAAGAATAAACTTGTCGATCGTAACCAATTGAATTTATTTATGTATGTATTTGATTTATTTAAAGTGACATGATGTCTCGACATTAATATTATTACCTTTTTTATGGCTTGAGGTGCGCACACAACTTCTTTAGACGGATGGTATCACCATATTGTGTCAAAAAATGGAACTTTAGAGACAAATTGTCTAGAACTAAAAGTTAGAGGTAAAAGTATAAAGAGTGCAGGAGTTGGAGAGAATATTGCAATATTCCTAAATAGGCTATATTTCAGTTTACGCTTCCAAGTTCCGAGCTTTTCCTCGAATCTATTTTCGCTCAGTTTCAAACCCTAATTCCGACGAAGAGAGGCATTGGCTACTTGCACACAATGCTGGGCGGCTTGTACGGAGATCTCCCGCCACCATCATCCACCACGGATGACAGCTCCACAACTACATCCACCACTAATGTGTGGTCGAGCAGCGCGAAGATGGCTCCACCCACTCTACGGAAACCCTTCCCCCCGCCTCAGACCATTCTCAGGGCCCAGCAGCCGAAGACGAAGCCGAATCCTACCATTTCTAAGGGACCCATAACTCACTCCACTTCTGCCATATCTGACGAGTACACCCCCAGTCCTGCCACGGCTTCGTTTCAGCCGGCTCTTGTCGGCTTCACAAGCTCCGTAATCGAAGAATACGACCCGTCCCGGCCCAATGATTACGAGGATTACTGCCGGGAGCGGAAGCGGAAGCAAGCCGAGGCGGAGATAAAGATAGAATTAGAGGAAAGAGAGAGGAGAGAGAGGGAAAGGGAAGAGAAAGAAAGGAGGGATCGAGAGCGTGACAGGGATCGGGAATTGAGTATATCTGGTGAGGAGGCGTGGCGAAGGAGGGCGGCAATGAGCAGTGGCGGTGGCAGTGGAGTGCCTAGATCGCCATCACCACCATCGGCAAATGCGACTGGGGAAGGGTTTAGCATTGGTAAGTCAGAGAGTGGGGGTTTGGGTGTGGGGGCGGAGGGGAAGATGACGGCAGCACAGAGGATGATGGCAAAGATGGGGTGGAAGGAAGGTCAGGGATTGGGGAAGCAGGAGCAGGGGATCACCACTCCTTTGATGGCCAAGAGGACCGATAAGAGAGGTGGGGTTATTGTGAACGCCAGCGAGTCCAACAAGAAGGTTAAGAGTGTCAATTTCAACGGGACTCCCACCCGCGTTGTGCTGCTCAGAAACATGGTATGTATTATGTATGAATAGATATTTATTCATGTGTTCGTAGTTTGTTACATATGTTTTAGGGTAATTCTATGCTATTCGAATTTTTACTACAATAGGGAGGTGTATAGGTTTGTTTTGCAAAGGTATGAATAGTTTGCTTTTTCTACTTTAAACTATGATTTTAGTAGAAATTATGCACAAAGTAGGGATCATTGTTTTCCTGGGTGGCATTAAATTTACTGATAGGTGGCCCAAGACTGAATATGTGAATTTTTCAATGTGGTAAAAATGAAATTCCTAGAGGAAATTTGTCTACTTGTTTGCACTAACTACACAAACAGTTTTAAGTCTTGGAATGTGAACATTTGTTGGGCGATACGGTTAAAAACAGTTTTCTGGTGACTCGTCAGAGTTGTGGTTTTATGCTTGAGGGATTTCAGGGTTCAATTTTAATCGAAAAGAAGAACTTCTTGCGCTTATTGTTCGAAACTGGCAAATGAAAGTTTGCAATGTTTCTTCCATTTAAAGGATTTCAATGTTCAATTTAAATCTGTCTACATGTTTGCACTAGGCCATCTTCAACCATTAACACCAAATTGGTGCAACTTTCACACCATTTTTCGAAGTCATCTCCAACTATTACACCAAATATTATACCAAATGAATCGTGTTTCAATTATTTCCTTATTTTTTATTTCTCAACAAACAATTTATTTCAAAAACTATTTAATTACAAATTATGAGGGTGTTTGAGAGTGATTTTTGGGATAAGAATTGATTTTTGAATAGTGATATGATGGAAAATGTGTGGTTGAAAAAGAAGGAAAAATTATTGATGTGATGGAAAATATTATTTTATTGAAGAATGTGTGGTTGAAAATGAGAATTGATTATCAAAATCAATGCCAAACAAACCCTATATTATTACTAAAATTATTAAATATTTAATATTTAATTAACTAAAATATTGCATTTATTAATATTTTTTTTAAAAGCATTACTTGATTACAATTTAGTATAAATGTTAATTAAAAGTATTAGTCAAATTAAAAGAAAGTTTAATCATTAAATAATAAAAGGATATAATAGGAATTAAAATTTATTGCAGTATAAAATGAAGGTAAAATAGGAATTCTGAAAAAAATTAAAAATACACCAAATGAATAGTTTTACACTACATTTGGTGGAACACTATTCATCGTACCAAATTGGTGTAGAGTTTGTGTTTTGCTGGAGTGGATTTTTGCAAACACCAATTTGGTGCATGGTTGGAGATGCCCTAAGTACACTAACGAACCATTATAAGTTTTGGAATCGGAACATTTGTTGGGCAATGTGGTTAACTATAGGTATCTGGTGGCTCGTCGGTTTGTTGTTGTATACATGAAGGAATTGAAAGGAAGAAATTCGTGTGCTTACTGAACGATACTTGCAAATGAATGTTTGGAATGTTTCTTTCATTTAAATGATTTCAATGCTCAATTCAATTCGTATTGTCAATACTTTCCTCAGGGATAGAGTAGCATGCCAAGAGTCAATATATTTTAAGCTAAGAATAATGTCATCCAAGGTGGCTGTAGATTATTGTTTATATATATGTCACTCATATCCGAGTTTATTAAAAAATAAAAAAAGTAAACTTTTATGGTACTATATCGAATTGACTTCAAGTATGTAACTTGCTTCATTTTCTATGTTGTGCTTTTAATTATGGGATAACTTAGATGTTTTGCTCTACATCTTGGTCTTGTCAGTCTAGACTAGAGCTCTGCTTCTAATTAGTATTTTTGTCCTGCCATTTTCTACTTTTGCAAGCATTTCTCTCTTCCCATTGTTCCCCTATCCATCACTGCGTGTTTTTATCCTCTCTCCTCCATCTTTTAATTCATAGAGCTTCCTCCCATTCATTTTTTTTTCTTCACACAAATGCTGAGATCAACAAGATATCTTGGTAGATTTGAGGATAATATTGTAAAAAGATCATAATGTTTGTTAATAACAACCCAAATTATCTTAAAATTGGGTAACTATGGGAGCAAATGGTTGTGATGTGGGACATTGATGTCACCAGTTAGCGGTCAACACTCTTTGGTCATGTCGAGAGTGAATAAATACACTAGCCATGGTGGTTCAGAGGAGCTTTTCACCCGCTCTCTCAAACGTACGTGATGAGATCCCAATTGGGGGAATCGCATGGAACTTGCGGAATGAATTGAAAAAGTCGGAAAATTCCAAATTCAGGTTGAAGACGATAGGATCTTGACCCGCAAATTATTGAACCAAGCAACCAAATAAGAACGAAACTTGAAAAATCTCTTGATTACAAAACAAACGAACCTCGATTTGCGAACGTCACAAACGGTGCCTAATCCTTGGATAAGTTCTAGGTTTAAACGCCACAAATATTGAAGAATATTTGATAAGTTCTATAAAGTTCTTCAAGAACCATGGAGAGAAAAGTCTCAATTTTTCATAATAAAAGTCTTAAAGTTTACAAAGAAAAATAAACATATTTATACTAAAGCAATAAACACTAAGAGAAACGGAATTAAGAGTCTTAAAATGACGAAACTAGTCAAAATTAAGAATTATAGTGAAATATGGAAACTCGCGCAAAAAGAAAATATTCTCCCAGAATTAGTGTTATTCCGGATCATATGATCCCCTCTCTATTCGAAAGGATTCGTCCTCGAATCCATGCCTTGTGATCACGTAGGGGATAACCAATCTGTTACAAGTTTTATCACTGCACCACCTAGATCAACTGAAATTTTTTTCCTTTCCTGGTAGAGGATTAATGTATGACAATCAACTTTATAGATATGAGTGTATTGCAGCACAAACTCAATTAGCCACATTTGTTGCTGTAGCAATGACACTTCAAACGGATACATGTTGCTCTTTAGATCATCTTTGTTTCTCAAACCATCGCATATGAACTTCTTCCACTGCCTCAGAAACTCTTTCGCCCCCTCGTGAACCACAAAGTCAACTTTCGGTAATAAAGATAGTTCCAAGCTAATGTAAGGTTGGTTAGCTTCTTCCACAAGTTGTTCAATATGGTTGTTTTTAAGAATCAAGTCTTCAAAATCCTGCAAGACAGAAGTAGCAAAATTAGGGAGGGAATTGTTAGTTCTCACTAAAGCCCTCTCATTTTCATGCAAGCTCACTTCCGACTTTTCTTTTCTCTGAAGACTTTTTTTCCCTCTTGTGGCTCCATTTCTTTATTTGTCACCTTTCCACTCTCATTTTCATTTTCTATTTCTTCTCTCTTGTGGCTCTACTCTTTTTTCCTCACAAATAGCCACTTCACCGTTTTCTTTCTTTTTCCTCCCTTGTTTATTGGTATGATCAACTTGAGAATTAATCATGTCGCGAATCTTTGAAAATTCTAGTTTATAATCTAGATCAGTCAGTTTATTACTAACATGCTTCACAACAGGTGTTTTACTCCCATTGAATTCTCAACTCCACCATGCTTACTAGGATTCTTTCGAAATCCCCTTTCACGCATATCTCTCCTATACCCATAATAGTGATGAGGTACATATTGTTTCCTCATAATATTCTTCAACTCACCCTGAGATTCAATAGGTCTCTCATCATTTCTCCGCCTAGATGTTGTCAACTGATCCTAACAAATTATAGCATAATCTACAAATTGAGTTACAACGAATTTTACTTTTCTCTCCTCAGAGTAGTTATGACCATCAAATATGAGCTCCACCTTTTCTTCCCATGTCAAGTATGCCTCCGGATCACTCCTTCCTTTAAATGAAGGAATTGTTGTCTTGCTATTGCACACACTCCTATTTATATCATCTCCAAAGTTATTCTTACCCTTTCGTTCAAACCTACCTCCTCTATTCCTTATCTTACCCATTTCACCTACCATTGATGCATCCTCATCCAAATCACTATCATACTCATAATCATCATGCAACTCCCTCCTATGCTCTCTCCTATTCAGTCTCATTGCATTTGAGTGTCTCCTATGACCATTTGACCTCGATGTCTCTAACCTACCAAGTCTTTCAGTCACATTCCCAAACAATCTTTTAAATTGTCGAATCACCTCATTCGAAATCTTAACTTCTAAAATATTTCTGTCTCACTTTTATCCTCCGTGTATCACTCAATTTCTTGTGGTATTCAAACCGGTTGTGATTGAGTTTTGTAATCAAGAAGACTCAAGAAAGAAGAAAAAGGATTTGATGAAATTTTGAATTAAAATTCTTTTAATTCAAGAAAGTGGTTCTTGAATTTTTGGATTGGAATGAATACAACAGATTTTTGGATTTAAACAAGATAGTATGATATTGACAATTTCCAGAATTAACAATTTTTTTCACTCAAAAACAGAAAATTGAAAATTGCTGGAAATTTCCGGAATTAAATAATAATTTTTTTTTCGAATTTTTTTTTTTATAACTCGGGAATTCGATTAGAAAATCAGCAAAATAAACGAAACTTAATTTGGACTTTTAAATAGTCCAAAAACAATTTTTGAAATTTTTTTTTATCAAAGATTCAAAAATTTTACTGGACATAAGAACACGAAAAACAAAACAAAAGACTCAAAAAATAGAACTTGAATCTGAAACCTGAGCTCTGATACCACGTGATGAGATCCCATTTGTGGAATCGCATGGAACTTGCGGAATGAATTGAAAACGCCGGGAAAGCCTAAATTCAGGTTGAAGACGATAGGATCTCGACCCGCAAATTATTGAACCAAGCAACCAAATAAGAACAAAATTTGAAAGACCTCTTGATTACAAAACTAACGAACATCGATTTGCGAACGCCACAAAGGGTGTCTAATTCTTTGATAAGTTCTAGGTTTGAACGTCACAAATATTGAAGAATATTTGATAAGTTCTATAAAGTTCTTCAAGAACCATGGAGAGAGAAGTCTCAATTTTTCATAATAAAAGTCTTAAAGTTTACAATGAAAAATAAACCTATTTATACTAAAGTAATAAACTCTAATAGAAATGGAATTAAAAGAGTCCTAAAATAACAAAACTTGTCAAAATTAAGAATTATAGTGAAATATGGAAACTCGCGCAAAAATGAAATATTCTCTCAGAATTAGTGCTATTCCGGATCATATCAGTACGTGATATTAAAAAATTGAACAGAATTGATCACTTCTCAACCAATGAGAACCGTGAGGATACATTTTTAAACAGCTCAAGATTTCTCCAGTATGAGTACAAGTTGCTAATGGTCAGTGGAGATGAGAAGGTATGTGAACGAAATATTGCATTTCTTAAACCCAGACTCAAGGTGTTTATGTGCTTACTCTTGATGTGCTAGAAATCATAATGATCAGTAAACTGCTGTAGTTTATTGCCAGAAAGTCAACTAGTGAAGTTTCCTGCTTCCTACCAGGGTCGCAATGTTAAAACAAAAATGGGATTTGGGGAATCACAAATGTGTATTTGATCTCAAGGCAGGCTCTGTATGTAGAAGCATCTTTGTTTGTATTAACACGCTTCAGTTTTCCCTCATATTGAACTGCTCCTCCTATTTAACACACTACAGTTTTTCCCTCATATTAAGCTCCTCCTATCTCATGGCATGCTATTCGATTGAGGGGAATCTGAAAGTGGACATGGGACATGACAAAAATATATACCCCCCCAAAAAAAAAATCTGAAAGGTGCATATTGTGGATATTGACGTCCATATAATTTTGTTTTTGTCATTGTATTTTGATCAGTACTTTGCCACTTGTTTATTTATAAGTGGTTAACAACCACTGATCTTGCTGCAATAGCTCTGTTTTATGGCTGTAATCGATAATGTTTTTTGGTTGTCTTTTGCATATATACTGGAGTGTATATTTTGCTTATATTTCAAATATAAGGAAATGACTAATTGCGATTTCTTTGTGAAGGTTGGCCCTGGTGAAGTGGATGATGATTTAGAAGGTGAGGTAGCAGAGGAGTGTTCTAAATTTGGGGCGGTGACTCGCGTCCTAATATTTGAGATTACAGAACCAGGTTTCCCACATGATGAAGCCGTAAGAATCTTTGTTCAGTTTGAGAGAGCAGAACATGCAACTAAAGCCCTTATTGAACTTGAAGGTCGCTTCTTTGGGGGTCGGACTGTTCGTGCTTGTTTCTACGATGAGGAGAGGTTTGGTAATAATGAGTTGGCTCCTCTGCCAGGAGAAATCCCTGGCTTCTTTTGAACATTCGTTTGAAGTTGAAGATACATGTCAGTTTGCTTGTTCATGTTAGTGAATATGTAGGCACTTTTCAGAATGTTACATAGAAGTTACAAGTAACATTTGCCCGTCAGTTTGCTAGTTCATGTTAGTGAATATGTATGCACTTTTCAAAATTTTATATAGAAGTTGCAAATAACATTTGGTAAAAGTCTTATTTCTGAACTGTCTGCATTAGTGGAAAATTTTTGCTTTGATGAAGATTGTAACCAAATAGTCACTCAAAATACCCCACTTGCAGTAATTTTCTCCAGCTAAAAAATTTCTTGTAAGTTAACAAGCAAGCTAAAACGATTACTTTGCTGAACTTGGTTTTCCCTTGATAAAATAATGATAATAAAAAATAAGTTTCTTAACCAATAGAATGAGATCAATAAGCCCCTGTGTGGTAAAGGTTAAGCCCTTACTTTTTTTAGCAGTTTTTTTAATAAAAGTAGATGAAATGCGTTGTCAGATTTTCTAGTGGTACCAAACATGAGTGAAATATTTTGTATAAATTTTACAACTAAAATTATATAATCCAGTTGGATTTTCTAGTTTTCCATATTTCAGGTATATTCTGGCCCTGCTTCTCTAAAGAGACGTGCTTCATGTACAGGGGCCTGCTTGCCAGGGCATTCACATTGTGGGTTCCGTCGTAATTTTTTTTTTTTTTTTTTATACATGAGAGCCCGCATTACAGTGAGGCCCTGTAACCCTCCTGTAAAGCCCCCATGTATACTAAGGTTAATTCATCTCTAAAATAATGTGCTATACTAACAAAACAGTTTAACAGAAAAGCATGAGAATATGTTTGTTGAAGTTGCCTTGGTTTAGGAACCCTTCAAGTACGATATTGAGCTGGTTCTACTGGCGTGTTCTGATTCGAATCCCGGGCCACCGGAAATGAGTACAATGGGCCTCTCTGAAAAACGGCGGAAGTGGTGGTGCAGGGCTTCTGGTGCGTGGCATCATGATGAGATGGCCACGAAGAATGAGTAGCAAGTGTAGTACTACTAGAGCTTGGGCCACATCCACCGTAGAAGGGTAGGCTAGGGGATGAGTGGTCGACCACGGTGGGATCTCCGATTGTAATGCGATTAGGCAAGAACATTGTTGAGCATTCTCCACTTCCATTGGCAGCGTTGGCTCCCATAAAGCTGCCTGTTGGTCTCAATGTAGCTCCGTTTCTTCCTCCACCACAAAGGTGACATACGCTAATGCCCTATAAAGAATCATAACATATGAGCACATGTATAAATCAGCCTTATTAAAAAGAGTAGTGAAAACCTCTTATACGTTGATTACTATTTTTATACTTAATCGATGTGGATTTTACCGTTAACATGTAGAATTACATTAATATATATATATATATATATATATATATATATATATATATATATATATTGATACATACACTAGATGTGGCCGGGGTGATGGAGGTGGAGCGGTAGGTTGTGCCATCAGGCTCGACGACCCATCCAGCTTCTTGGGCAAGGTGGCGGAGGACTTGGTTGATATCAGCACGAGGAGAGAGGCGGTAGCCGCCGTTCTCACGGAGGCCATGGAAGATCTTGGTTGTGATGGACCTCCTCTTCCTCTCTCTTATCTTCGTCCTCTCCTTTTCAACATCACTTCTTACATTCCCACGATTTCTCTCTCGTCCATCTTCCTTCATGTTATTATTTCCAAAAAAAATTTCTTTACCCTAATTTCCCAAGTTTCTGAATTCAAGTAGAGAAACGGGAAGACAGTTCCCTGATGAGAAGATTTTGAATGACAGAAAATATAGAGAGAAGTTACGAGAATCATATTGCATGTTGGATGTACAAAATTGTTCTGATTGGAGGGAGGTTGATTCACGCGCATGGAGCCATATCTCTTTTTCTTTTTCTTTTCTTTTTATGTTAGTTTTGATCATTGAAAAGGAATTAAGTCGCATGGTTCTATATTTCGATCCTTGTGACTTGCTTCTATGGAATTAAGATCGAAAAAACTAAAAAAAAAACCAGTCATTCATAATCACTGATGAAAAACCCCTCATATATTAAAAAGAAAACGAATACTATTGTTATTCTTCGTCGCATCTCATTCAACAAATTGACTATTCCAACCAATCTAATTTAGCCCACTTGATGTAAATTTTTTAAAATAGATTTTGTGAATACGGTTTTTTTAGAATAAGGGGTAAAAGGTAGAGAAACTTCATTAATCTATATAAAAAATTATTTTATTGAAAATATATGTGATTAAA
Organism: Osmanthus fragrans; assembly: GCA_019395295.1. Taxonomy (NCBI): domain Eukaryota; kingdom Viridiplantae; phylum Streptophyta; class Magnoliopsida; order Lamiales; family Oleaceae; genus Osmanthus; species Osmanthus fragrans. The sequence goes on from CM033362.1 coordinate 11,218,613, forward strand.
AATGAATTTAAAAATATGGATTGGAAAAAAAAATAAAAAAAGAAAAAAGAGAGAGAAGAAAAAGAAGGTAGTAATCAGGGGGGGAAATGTGAATCTGCAAGAGATGTACCACTATTCTATGGTTTCAAAGAAGTCGTTTTAGCTAGAACTTAAACCGTGTAGTGTAAAAAATGCGAGCATGCTTGGATGAGCTTATAAGCTTCTCAAATTCTTTTTCAATTATATATTTCATGAGACTCACAGCTCTTATCAACTGTTCACACAAACTTTTATTAAAAATATATTTCAACAAATTCTCATGTAAAATAATAAATATACCCTCTAATTTAAATAAAAAATAAACAATTACAATTATATTCCTAAATTTTTATTAAAAAAAAGTAAGAATAAGTCCAAATAAATTATTAAAAAGGCAATTAGCACAAAACGTTCATACCTTTCATTTTTTGACATTTTCAACCTCATTTTTACATTTCATTACGAAAATCATTATTTTTATCAATTTTCTCAATTAAACGCTGTAAAATGACAAATATACCATCATCCTTAAATAATAATAAAATAAAAAAATAAAAATAAAGAACAAATTGCAACTATACTCACAAATTTTTCAAAAAAATACAAATAAATTTCAACTAAAAAATTAAAAAAGAAAGTGATTTTTTAATTTTTAATTATTTATTTGAAATTTATTTTGTACTTTTTTGAAAATTTTGGGAGTATAGTTGGAATTTGTTCTTTATTTTTCTTTTCCTAATTTTTGTTTTATTTAAAGAGGAGAATATATTTGTTATTTTACAGCTTTTAATTGATAAATAGATGAAAATGATGATTTTCGAAATAAAATGTGAAAATAAGGATAAAAATATCAAAAAAAAAAAAAAAAATGTATGGACGTTTTGCATAATAATATTGAAAGATATGGACGTTTTGTACTAATTACCCTTTTAATAACTTATTTGGACTCATTTGCACTTTTTTAAAAGTTTGGGAGTATAATTGTAATTTGTTCTTTAAATTTTTTAATATTTAAATAAGAATGTATTTTTGTCATTTTACATAAGAAATTGGATGAAAAAGATGATTTCCACATTAAAAAGTGAAGGTAAGGGTAAAAATGTCAAAAAAATGAAAGATAAGGACGTTTTGCACAATAATATTGATATGTAAGGACGTTTTGTGCTAATTACCCCTTATTTTAATCAGGTAGTCACTTGTTTGAAGATAACGTTGTCACTTCATGACGTATTTTGAATTTAATTTATTTGTATTAATATTTTAATATACATTAATCATATTATAAATTTTTTTGTTCGAAATGCAATATCGTAAATAAGTAAATAAATTTATACTACATCACTTCCTTGAATTACCTCGACTTCAATGGTTAAGGACTTGAATCTACTTATAATTTCTAAGATAAAACTAACATAATTTAGAATGTTTGATGTAATTTTTTTTTTTAAACAATTTTGTGAAAAATGATATTTTGAAGAATATGTGATAAAAAAACACAGAAAAATTGAAATAAGAAATACAGAAACAATCTAATAATCTGAAGCCTCCATGGAGAGGGAGATGAGAGGAAGATACATGATTGAATGGAGGCTATTTTGTAGGACTGGGATATAAGAAGTGCAGGCTCCAAGTACTTCAATAGAAGAGGGAGTCGTTCGGCTGCAGGTGGTTTAGTTTAGGCCTGTTAGTGAAACTGTGAAAGTGTACTCCAAGACCTTCGATTTCATGCAATGCCAAGCTTAGTTTACTCAAAATCGATATCAAACACCAACACAATCGCAAGGCTCAACCCACAAACTCTTTCACAATGGTTGCCTAATAATGTAATCCCCTATTTGATTCAAATTCAAATTTTCATTTTCATTCTTCTACTCATTTTCAACCACATATTTTTCAATAAAATAATATTTTTCATCACATCAATAACTTTTATTTCATTTTCAACCACATATTCACTATCAGATCACAAAAAAAAATACATTCTTTCCATTTTAATGTACATCAAACATGAGCCAAATAGAAAATGATGACTAGTATATCTCAAAGATGAAGAATAAAAGGGAGTTGTTTAGTCACGATATCACCAAGAAAAAATGAAGAAAGTGGCTGTCCTCTTTTTCTCTTATAGCATCACACGTTTTCCCTCAACCAAGAATAATAATATCTTTATGTTGGAGCCCCATCTTTTCAAAAAAAAAAAAAAAATGCATTTTGAAATAGTATTATGATAGAAAATGTGATTAAAAAATAAAGAAAATTTTTAAATTTGCATATAATATTATTTTATTAAAAAATGTGATTGAAATGAGGTCAAATCACTGTTGAAAAATATATTTTGATGAAAAAATGGGGCTCAAACAATATAGTGTTAGGTCTAAAACACAAGAAGGGCCAACAATAGTGAAATGGGCTAACATAGGGTGGGCCAACAAAGGCAAAGAGGGTTAACACATAAAAATGGCCGTCAAACTAATAAATGGGGTTATGAGCAGCACTAATTAACGTGAAAATTAGAGTTGTACAAAAAAATCGTGAAATCGTAAACCGAATCGAAATCGTTGATTCGGGTCCACATGTTTTTTTTTTCCCTCAAATCGAACCAAACCGTTTTAAAATGATTATGTTTAGGTTTCGATTTTCAAAAATCGTACAAAATCGAACCGAACTATTTTAAATTTTTTTAATTAAAACGTTATAAATTTTACAGTTTTTACTTTTCACAAAAAAAATATTAATTTAGCAATACAAATTACAACAGTCCATTGAAATAATCATAGAAAGTACATTAGATTCATCATTATTGACCCATGATTTAACAAGTTCACAACATATGTCATCACTTGATATCTAAACTAAACTAAAATTATTCCCAAATAATATGAAATGAAAAAAAACACATATAATTTGGATTGTTGAAAATATATGTGCTTTTTCAAATGTTTCAAATCATAATTCAACAAAATTACGACAACAAATTATGTCCAAAGCTCAGAAGCCTTAACAAATACTCTCATTTCCCAAACATTTGACGTTTTACGTCTGCCACTATTGAACGAATCGTCAGTCACCTTTTGTATGTCTATTAATTTCTACATAAATCGTCTATTTCTGTCATCTCTTAGTAAGTCTCAAATTATCATTCAAGCCATTTTTTACTATTCTTTCTTTTATTTGTTGTTTTTGAACTTATTATACACTTGTGAGTTGTGGTTTGGATAGAAAAAATGATTGTTTGTGTGCTTAGATGATTAATGAACTTATTTGTGGCTCGAAAAGAATGAAAGACAAAGCGTATTGATTAAGTTCTTTAGCTAGTACTACTACCTTCTACTTTCTTAAAGTAGTTAGAGAATGAAATTCGTCAATTCCTAACAAGTTTGAATTCTATCAATTTTTGTACATCTAAACATATTCTGTTCAATCCTTATTTAACATCTCATTAGCAAGATGAAAGGAGTTTTAACAAAACTATAATAGCATAATGTAATTCTACATTTACCAACAACTATGTGACAATATGAAAGGCAAACAAGAAAATGTAAATAAAAAATGAAGAAATATGTATTTGTTCTATACATCTTGTAGCAACTAACTTTGAAAACAATTTATTCATAAGTTACATGGTAAATATGAATGTAATTTAACATTTAACATTACTAATTCTCGTTTAAACTATGCGTTAACTTATTTTAAATATATTACTATAATGTCAATAGATAAACCACGAATTAAAACTGAACTAAACCGCAAATTATGGTTTGGTTTAGTTTGAAAAAATTTCAAACCGTATGAAATGGTTTGAGTTTAAAATATAGTACAAACCGCTCAAATCGAATTGCGTTCACCCCTAGTGAAAATTACATACAATCAGAGTTTTAAACTTTCAAACTCAAAATTAAGATTTACAATTTTTTTTTTCAAAAATCATATAATTGAAATTTTAATATTAAAAATAATATTAAAAATTAATTTGTATTTTCATACCCTAACTTATTCAAACTCCAAAATTATTCTCTCTCTCTTTCTTTCTCTCCATCTCCCGTCTCTCTCTACCCTATCACTTATACATGAATCGTCGTTGCTACTGGAGACTACCCTATTTGTTGTGATGTCGTTGACGCCCTTAGAACGCTAATCTCTCATTTAATGTCATCCTTCAACGTGCAATGGTGCAACGATTTATGGCGTGCAGTGTGTCGATCTATCGTATGCGGTGCAGCGATTTGAGATTTGCGGTGGTGTGTGCGACGAAGATCTGTGCATGTTATGGTGTTTGCGGATCTATGTGGAGGTGATGTGTGTGCGGTGATGTTCATGGTGGTGGTGGTGGAGGTGGGATGTTGTGGCGATATGTACGTTTATGGTTGGTTTCTTTCTCCAACCTATTTAGTCGGAGTTTTGGGAGTGCGCTATAACGACCCATCCCGAGTCAACCTAATGGACCCGACACATGTCGTGCGTTGAAGGTAGATTTAGATAAATACCGGACATACCACCAAGGCAACTAAGCATTCTTTGACTGAGACATATTTTTAAAAGAGTTTTGACAGAATTTCCTTTGAAAAATGAACTAAAACCACCTGGATAAAAATCAATTTTCTCAAGCATACTCATATAATTTAAAATAGGGCACATTAGTCCCTCAGAATACAAACCTCTCAAAATAAAATACTGGCAAAACGATATTTAATAAACTTTAAAAATCAAAATACCCAAAAGGAATATGAACTAAATAATCTGATGAAATGAACCATACAACTAATGCAATGTGTGTGTCTCAACTCCATAGATCGACGGACTCCAAGGCTGTACAACTCTGCTATTATCTGCTCAGAATTTTTTTTAAAATATGAGCTTGTGACTCAGTGAGTGGATATTTTGAAAATAAGTATACTTTTCTGAAAAGTCTTGCTCTGTTAAAACTTTAAGAAATTCTGAAATTTGGTAATACTTTTAAAATTAAGTATGGTTGCATCATAACATTCTTTGCTCTTCACTCTTGATAAACAATTTATTATAAATAATCTGATCTCGGTAACTATAAGTAAAAATATGGTTTCACATTACTATAAGTTGAAATCATTATTCTGAATAAACTGAATTCTGAAGTCTGAAATCTGATAAACTGTATAATGCTGAAAAATCACACCAAAAAGGTACCCCAGAATATCCTTACTCATGTTTCGATTAGTACCGATATACATGGCAAAGCTATTCAATTCTGAAATTCTGAAATTCTGTCATACGCGCGCAGAACTATAATCTGTCATACACTATGGAAACACATTCACAATAGTGCAGAGCGGGTAAATCACCATAACTGTCATATACTATGGAAACACATTCACACCAGTGCAGAGTAGGTAAATCACCATAACTTCATACATTGTGGAAACACATTCACACCAGTGCAAAGCGGGTAAATTACCTGGGTACTCTCTGGGGGTTTTAAAAATAACTTGAATCATGCTGAAATATGTAATACTCATATAACATGCTAATGAAGTGATTTAATTGAATTAAAATTAACTTTTAAAAAGACTTGCTATAAAATTCACTTTACTCTGAAAATTCATGTTTTCTAAATCAATCATTTGAAATAAATAACTTTTGCAGTTTATATGATTTACTATAAGAAATCTAATAAACAATTATTTTATATAAACTTTATAACTAATATAATTTAAATAAATGCTTATTTCTGAAAAGTAGATATCCACTCATTGGTCTATAGACATGAATCTGATTAAGTTGACGAGGTTTTCCGAGTTTTCATGTCGCTGCCTGAAATATGATACAAGACAACCAATTTAACAACCACGCTACCAAGTAGCTCTAAATATTCATAATCGAATACTAAAACTTAATTTCTTGAGACTTGAATAATTTTTCCCAAATTTCCTTTAAGCTCATGGGACTAATTCCATCTTCTAGTCCATTCTTTTAATAGCTAACTTATCAAAATAACATTTATCCCAAATATAAAAATAAGTACACATTCCAATCTAATAAAACTAATAAACTTAATACAACCACTTAAATTTACATCTTCTTCCATAAAATCATTCTATCAAATAAGTATTTCATCACAACTATCATTTCCCCAATCTATACTTAATCCAAATCCCAATTATAAATTCTAGGGTTTGCCAAAACTAAAATTTCTTACCTTAATTCAAATGAAAATTAAATAATCCACAATCTTGAGCTCTAAAATGCACCCATATTCCATAAATTCGAAACCCTAGAAATTTAATATCACAATATCATAAATAATTTACTTCTTAACCTCTTAAAAAATTAGATAAATCGAACCCAATATAAGAGATCAATACTTACCCTTCTTCTTCCTTCCTTTTCCTTTCTTCTTTCTCTTTTTCCTTCCTTTTTCCTCTCTTTTTTCCTGCGTTTTCTGCCTTTTGCCGGTTTCTCCCTCTTCTAGTGTGTGTTTGTGTGTGATTTTAATTGAAAATGGAATAAAAAAAATGATTAAAAAGTCACTTGTAGTCCACTTAATCCGGAAATTTCAAGGAAAGTCCCTCAACATCAATTAATAATAACATTTGGCCCTTATATCTTCCATTATTAGAAATGTAATTTTTCCAACTTAAAATGTATCAAATTAAACCCTCAACTATTGCCAATTTATAAAATAAATCCCAATAAAATAATTTTTCTCATTTTAATCCTCATTTGACTTGGCTTTGATTAAAAAAAACTTGGTTGTAACATGCGCGGTGGTGGTGGTGGTGTTTTACGGTGGTGGTGCGGGTGGGTGGAGGGTAGGGTGCAGTGGCGATGGTTTTGGAGTTTTAGGTTGATTTCTTCCTCTAATTTGTTTAGTCGGGGTTTTCGGAATGTGTGGTGGTGGTGGTATAAGTGGTGATAGTGGTGCTAATGGTGGTTGGTGGATATGTGATGAGGTTTTGGTTTTGGTTTTGGTTTTGGATGTTGGAGTGGTGGTGGTGGTGGTGGTGGTAGTAGTGGTTGTTTCCATATTTTGGTGGCGTTGTTGGTGCAAATGGAGGTGCTATCAGTGGTTGTGGTTTTGTGATGAGGTGTTGGTTTTGGTTATGTGGATATGTGATGAGGTGTTGGTTTTGGATGTTGGAGTGGTGGTGGTGGTGGTGGTGGTGGTGGTGGTGGTAGTGGTAGTGGTAGTAGTGGTTGTTTCCATATTTTGGTGGCGTTGTTGGTGCAAATGGAGGTGCTATCAGTGGTTGTGGTTATGTGATGAGGTGTTGGTTTTGGTTATGTGGATAGGTGATGAGGTGTTGGTTTTGGTTTTGGATGTTGGAGTGGTGGTGGTGGTGGTGGTGGTAGTGGTAGTGGTAGTAGTGGTTGTTTCCATATTTTGGTGGCGTTGTTGGTGCAAATGGAGGTGCTATCAGTGGTTGTGGTGGTTGTGGATGGGACGGCGCATTGGGGGTATGAGTGTTTGTGACCAATTATTTGGTCAATTGTGACTAATAAATAATTTGTAACTAATTATTTAAAATTATAAACAACAAATTGAAAATTTTGTGATCAATAAATAATATGCGATCGGTAACTTGTGATCAACAAATAATAAGTGATCTAAAAATTTGAATAGATACTTATAAAATTTATAATTCGTGACTAGTAAATAAATTGTAATATATAAGTTTTTTGATTTGTGATCGATTAATAAATTGTGACATATAATTTTTTTTTGTAACCGATAAAATTTCTTATTCGTGATCGAAAAGTAATTTGTGATCAATAAATTCAATAATTTGTGACCAAATAATTATAGAATTGTATTCTTAATATATTATTATATTTAATTGATAAAATATATTCTGAAATAAATCATACTTAATCTCTTATATATGAAAATTTTCACTAATTAATAGTTGTTTCCAATGGCCCAATTTGTTCTAAGTCCGCCCATTTAACTGTGGTGTTGATAAACATTCGAGTCCTCGGTTAAAGCCTATGAAACTAGAATACCCAATGAACTTGTAAGCAAACAAAACCAAATTTATACTTGCCTAATCAAGTAATCAAATAAAATTAGTAATCACATACCTTACCAGTATATCAGACCCGAAACACATATCATACACGCTCCATATACTTACCAATGATTAATATGCAGAACCTTCAACCTCGGTACAATCAGTTATACATAGTAATCAATCAAATGCACATAATAACACATAGTTATAAAATATGCAATGAAAACACACCATTGGATAATACATTGACCTTTTCAATATGTTCAACACACAGAGAACATCAACTTATATAACTTATTATAAGAGCTATAAAACATAAACACTCATATAAGCTTTAAAACTAATATAAATAAAATTAGTGCTTATTTTTTGAAAAAAAAAAAGTAATTTTTTTTTTTTCACTCACAAAGTTATAGGTTGCAAGCTCATCTGGACATTGTGCTTTTATAATATCCTCGTTACCTCATCCCGAAATTATAAATTTGTATGAATTCAAATTGGTTACGGAATAACAAATACCCATCTTACTTGCTGTAATAATATTGAAATTGGTCTCGGAATAATTATACGCATGTATCGATTAATGTCGATGTGCCCAGCAAAACTATTTAAATAAGATAATTCTGAAATTCTGTGTAATGACCCAAATTCCTTAAGATTCGAAGCGTTACCAAAATTTCATTTAAATTCTAAAGAACGTGGCATGAAATTATATATAATTATGATATGGTAATTTACTCAAAATTTGCAGAAAATTCGTAATTTTAATTACTGGGTGAAATAAAAGTATTTTCCTACGACATATTTTAAATTATACACATTTGGAAAGATCACATAAAATAAATCTGTAATTCAAGAACTAGAGGCAAGATCATATTACACTTGTAAAATATTTGTTATTTCTCTTATACATAACTTCACGTGTTCATAGGAAACGGGTCACGAAATGATATGATAATAAAATCCTATTCAAGCATAGTTTAATGATACAAAGACACAGTATAAACTATAGGTAAGTTCTTCCCTTTTTATTTTCATCAAACATTTACAAACATACAAGGCATATGATGGGTCCCATGCATTTAATTCAAGTCTGCACCAAATCAAAGACAACTATATATATATATATATATATATATATATATATATATATATATATATATATGTATATGTATATTTATTATCATCTTCCCAAAACCACGATAGTGACCCCTCATTAAAATGGAAATATGTTGAATCTTCCAATGCAGTACGGATAACATGCAAAAGGTCATGATTTTGTATTTAATTTTAATAACAAGAGGGTACAAAGGTTTGACTGCCTACATGCATTACTAGGACATGTTAATAATGGTTTCTGACCCAAAATTCATAATTTAATTGGTTACTAAAAATAAGCACGTAACATTTCTCATACAATAAATTTTCTACACTAATACCTTAACATAAAAGCTCACGCATATCACGTTCATTAAAAAATAATAATAATACAATGTTTACCCCGCCAATATAAAAATATGAAAATCAATTATGTGGAGAAATACCAAATAAACTACGTTCTCAATTCTAAATTACAGATACACATAATAATAAAATTAAAGTAATTGTCGAAAATAAAAATCTTTAATCACATTACACCAGATTAATTTATTGAGTTCCATAAATCCTGGCATCACGACTGCACCTCATTGCCCGCCAATCAACAACCCGTTCTAATCTATGAAAGGTGGGGAAAATGGTGAGTATATGGGAATACTCAGTAGGACATAAATATTGGTGCATCCCGAATAAAAAAATTTAAAACATGCATCAGAACAATCATACCGTCATCATATCTTTATAAACCGGTAAGGGCTCATATCATATCATATCACTTGTACCAGAAATGCCATAACATCATATCATATCATATATTTCATAAGTATAAAGATTCATCAATATGAATAAAAATATTTTAAACGGGATAAATCAACTGCACCTCTTTTCCTACCTTGTTAGATTAAATAAATTCTTGAATAACGAAAACCCCAAATCAAACTTTTCTCTTCTTCTCGTACTGTGAAATACCGCCTTTTTTTGTTCTTTTATCATATAATATCATGCATAGAAATAAACAATAACAATTTGTGTAAAGTGAGAAAACGTGTGGGGGTGGGGAAACGTGTGACAGTGGGTATCATTTAAAATATACTATTTGACTAAATCTTCAACTAAAATTCAACAACCCTATCACTTCCCAAAGCATATACACGTGATGACACTTTATCTACTTAAAAGTGAAAAAGGAAACTAAATATAATATTCTTATTAATTGGCAGCAAGTGCACACGTGGCCACACAGCTCTTTTAAATTCATTAAATTACTCAATTAAAAATATGGTTTTAAGGTTAATCTTTCTACCTCGATAACCTGGGATACGTTAATCCAAACTAACTTTTTTTCGGGTCTATTATGTATAATTAATTACGATCTATCCAACGAGCCTAATATTCATATACTTATCATTATTTGATTAATATCTAAAATATGACTCAAATAAAATTAAAATTCTCTATAACTCATTTTAGTCCATAACTTTTTAAAACATAAAAATATAGCATACAAAATTAAAATCTATTCTATTGAAATGTTCGGGGCATTACAATCTCCCCTCCTTCAAATATTTTCGTCCTCGAAAATTTACCTTGACTAATCGAAGAGTTCCGGATACTTGATTTTAAGTTCTTCTTCCTTCTTCCAAGTTGATTCATCAAGTCCATGATTTCGCCATTGGACCTTGACAAGGGAACTTCCCTATTCCTTAGTTGATGCATTTTTCTATCCAAAATCATCATCGGGATTTCTTCATATGATAGATCTTTTTGTACCTCCAATGTCTGATAACTTGCCACATGATTGGGATCATAAACATATTTTCTGAGCATCGAAACATGAAATACATTATGCACTACTGTGAGTTCAGGTGGTAAGGCAAGTCGATATGCCACAACACCAACCCTTTCAAGAATTTCGAAAGGTCCAATATATCGTGGTCTCAACTTCTCCTTCTTTCCAAATCTCAGCACACCCTTCATTGGCGCTACTTTCAGAAAAACTTTGTCACCCACTTAAAATTCCAAATCCTTTCTTCTATCATCAACATAACTTTTCTGTCGGTCTTGTGCTGTCTTTATTCTTACTCTAATCTTATCAACTGCCTCAACTGTTCGTTCAATAATTTCAGGACCCAAAATTCTTTTCTCTCCAACCTCATCCCAATGGATATGAGATCTGCACTTCCTACCATAAAGAGCTTCATATGGAGCCATACCTATAGTAGCCTGGAAGCTATTGTTGTAAGCAAACTCCACTAATGGCAGGTGTGTCTCCCAATTACGCTAAGATCCAAAACACATGCCCTCAACATATCTTCAAGAGTTTGAATAGTTCTTTCTGACTGTCCATCTGTCTGAGGATGATAAGTAGTACTAAATTTCAATTTCGTCCCCATGGCTGCCTGTAAACTTTTCCAAAATTTAGATGTAAATCTCAGGTCTCTATATGAAATAATTATGCCTGGAATTCCATGCAGTCTGACTATCTTTCTGATGTATAATCGTGCAAATTGTCCCTGTGAAAATTCACTTTGATTGGCAGAAAATGGGCTGACTTTGTCAAACGATCAACTACTACCCAAATAGCATTATGACCTCTTGCTGACCTCGGGAGGCCTATCATAAAGTCCATTGCTATGTGTTCCCATTTCCATTTTGGAATATCCAACGATTTCAATAGTCCTGACGGCCTTTGATATTCCGCCTTGACTTGCTGACAAACAATACATTTCTCCACAAATAGACCAATTCCTCTTTTCATGTTTCTCCACCAAAATGTATCTCGAAAATCTCGATACATTTTTGTATCACATGGATGTGCAGCATACGGGGTAGAATGAGCTTCTTCTAATATCTCGTTTCTTATACTTTCATCCTTAGGCACACACAACCTTCCTTTAAAAATCAGTGCATTATCTGCAGATATTTCGAACCCTATGTGTTTGTTTGAACCAACCTCCGCCTTTATCTTTTATAGAAATGGATCTTTATCCTGTGCTTCCTTGATTTGATCCCGACGTGTAGGTTGAATCATGAACGCTCTTATTCTCATTGTAGTCTGAGTCGACGGTGTAATGACTTCCAATCTCATTTTCTCAAAGTCATTTACCAAATGTTCCTGCACCGTGGGTAAAACAGCTAACTGGGATCCCATCTTCCAGCTTAAGGCATCCGCGACTACATTAGCCTTACCCAGATGGTAATAAATTGTACAGTCATAATCTTTCACTAGCTCCAACCATCTTCTCTGTCTCATATTTAGTTCCTTTTGTGTGAAGAAGTATTTGAGACTCTTGTGATCTGTATAGATTTCACACTTTCCACCATAGAGATAATGACGTCATATCTTTAAGGCGTGAACTACAGCTGCAAGTTCCATGTCGTGCGTTGGATAGTTCTGTTCATACTGTTTCAACTGTCTTGAGGCATAAGCAACTACCTTTCCCTGTTGCATCAAAACATAACCTAAACCTTGCTTGGAGGCGTCGCTATAAATCACAAATCCATCAGAGCCATCGGGTATTGTCAATACAGGGGCTGAAGTTAATCTATGCTTAAGTTCTTGAAAACATTTTTCACACTTTTCCGTCCACTGAAACTTCACACCCTTTCTTGTCAACTGAGTCATTGGCCCTGCTATTTTTGAGAAGCTCTCAATAAATCTTCTATAATAGCCAGCCAATCCCAAGAAACTGCGAACATCACCGACACTAGTCGGTCTAGGCCAATTTGTTACTGCTTCCACTTTAACAGGGTCTACTGCGATTCCTTGTGTGGTAACCACGTGACCAAGAAAATCTACGCGATCAAGCCAAAATTCGTACTTCTTGAATTTGTCATATAATTTTTCCTTCTTCAAGGTTTCAAATACTACCCGGAGTTGTTCTTCATGCTGCTTTTTATCTTTTGAGTACACAAGTATGTCGTCAATAAATACTATGATGAACTGGTCCAAGTACTGATGGAATTCTCTGTTCATGAGATCCATAAATACAGCTGGAGCATTGGTCAAACCAAAAGGCATGACGGTGAATTCATAATGTCCATAACGAGTTCTGAAAGCAGTTTTCGGTATATCACTTGTCTTGACCTTCAGCTGATGATACCCCGACCTCAAGTCAATCTTTGAAAACACTGTTGCACCCCTTAACTGGTCGAATAAATCTTCTATTCTTTGGCAGCGAGTATCTATTTTTGATAGTTAGATGGTTCAATTCCCGATAGTCAATGCACATCCTCATACTCCCATCCTTCTTCTTCACGAAAAGTACTGGAGCTCCCCAAGGTGATACACTCAGTCGAATGAAACCTTTCTCCAATAACTCCTCCAACTGTAACTTCAATTCTTGAAGTTCATTTGGTGCCATTCTGTATGGGGCTTTAGAAACTGGTGTTGCTCTAGAGACCAATTCGATCGTAAATTCCACCTGTCTATCTTGTGGAATGCCTGGTAGATCTTATGGGAATACGTCTACAAAGTCTCGCACGATGATAATATCATTAATAGTCATTTCTGTATGTTGGGAACCGATGATATTAACTAGAAATCCTTGGCATGACTCCCTTCTTAACATCTTCTCCGCTTGTATAGCTGATACAAGTCGAGGAAGAGACTTGAACTTTGCTCCAAAGAAATGGAACTCTTCCTCTCCTGGTCTGTGAAACAATACTTCTTTCTCGTGACATCGAATGGTCGCATGATTAAGTCCCAACCAATCCATGCCTAAGATAACATCGAAATCTTTCATCTCCAAAAGGTATAGGTCTGCTCGTAATACTTTCCCATCAGTCTCCAATTTCATATCCTTAGTCATCTGATTCGTGCAAAGAGTTCTTCCTGAAGGGATGCTAACTTCTAATTTATTGTCCGTTTTCACACATGCAAAGTTAGACCTAACGACGAATGATGCAGAGATAAAAGAATTTGTAGCTCCAAAATCAAAAAGTACGTAAGCGAGTACATCAAATAATAACAGAATACCTGTTTGTATTTATCGTGTTAGACATAGCGACTATGGGGCAGAGATAAAACAATGTGTGATATTAGTTAAAAGAAAATAAGCAGGTACGAAAATAATAATAAAATATCTGCTATCACATTCGGATCCTGTTCTGCCTCATACTGGTTCAATGCAAAAACTCGGGTCTTTCCCTTCTTGCTATTATCTTAGTCATCATCATTCTTCTTTGGAGGCTCTATACAGTTAAAAGCAATGTGTCCCGGTTTACCACATCGAAAGTACACGTTCTTCCCGAGTAAGCATTCACCTCTGTGGGATTTATTACATTTAGGACAAGGGGTAACACTCCCACTCGTCCCACTGATACGAATCCCAGTGCTTGGTCTTTTATCCTGCCAATTACATATGTCCTTAATCTGAACATTCCACTTTCTTTTTCCCAAGGACTTCGTGCCTTGTTGGGCATACTGCTGAAATGTATTCCTCTGATATGAAATAGCATGGGCTCTCTCCAACATTTCACGATAGGAAGTAAAACGATGAGACATAATGATCATGCCAATCTCCGGTCGTAGTCCATTCTCGAACCTCCTGATCTTCTTAACTGCTGTATCTACCAAATGCGGAGCATACCTTGAGAGCTGCTCAAACTGCCTCCCGTAATCAGTAAGAGACTTGTTTCCCTGTTTGAGCTGGAAAAACTCTGATTCCTTGAAGTCTCTCAAAGCCTGTGGAAAGTACTTTGCCATCACTTCATCCTTAAACTGCTCCCATGTTAGGTTACGCTGCTGCTCTTCAGTCCAAGTACGTAAGACAGATTCCCACCAGTGACTAGCTGATCCAACAAACATAAATTCTGCGCATAGTACCCTTTGTGCATCCGTGCAAGCAATGTCGGAATATGCATTCCAGACTTCTTATCCACTCCTCCACTGCCAGTGGGTCAGAAGCACCATCAAAAGTAAGAGGCTTGTACCTACGAAATTGCTCAACCACTAAGATAGCTCTGGGGACAAATGGGAATGCATCTTGCTGTGGTGGCGCGTTTTGTGGAGGAGGTGCTTGATTCTGCCTGCTCAACTTTTGAACCGCTCGCAATAAATCACGCATCGAATTCATGTGGGTAGGTGGTGCCATTTCCTGGAAATTAATATTAAGTCACACGTCACACACCAGTTCTAAGTCTAACATGTTATAGATATATTATTGTAATACATATAATAAATTTAGCGGAGAAACCAACGTGCAAGTCTTAAAAATTTCAAAATAGGCAAATTTAAAATATTTTAAGTTATGCAAAACGTCTAAGTACATTACTCATTTTACCCTTTTACATACCTGAGAGTCGTCGAAGGAGGATCGATTGGTGGTCATTAAGTGCCAATGATTGATCGGGCCAATCACGATTGCCGCAAGCGTACGGATCAAGTAGTAAAATAGAGCTTTTAAAGCCCAAGTCGATCCCACGGGGAGTGTTTTTATAATTACAAGTTAAAGTATTTCAAATCAACGATGAACACACACAATTTAAAACTTGATTTTAAAAACGAGAAAATAAAATAAAAGACTTGATTTAAATTTTAAAAAGAAAAAAGAAAATTACGAAAAGGGTTTTTTTGATTTGGAAAATGTTGGAATTTATGCTTTCACTTAACCATTGTTTCATTAGTATTAAAATCGATAAAATAAAGATGCTAGTGTTACCAAAGTGTCAGATTAGACCCGATTCTCCAATTTTAGTTAACAACCTCTTCCGAGCGAAATTAACCCTAATTGATTAACCTATCCACTATATCTCTATGTGGATACAATTTAACCAATTGCATTAAATTGTTGTGAGAATACTCTAAGGGTCACCTAGGGTAGATGTATATTCCTATAACACCTAAACGAGTATAGTCGAGACTATACAAACCTAGGGTTTCAATTACCATGATCTAGCTAGTACAACAATTTCTCAATAATTGCACCAACCATTTAGCCATATCACATATTGATCAAGTACATGATAGTCAATAAAACACAATAATTAAAACATCTAAAACTTAGAAACACATGCATCTTGCCAAACAAAACAACATACTAATGAACTTTTGGTTAAGTTACTACATAAATTCCAACATAAAATTATTTAGCTCATTATAAAAGTAGTGTAACAAAGAGATTTTTGTTCCAATACAATACAAACATGGAAATTAAAGGAAGAACTTCAAAAAGTTAGATACAACCCTTGTAAAATAGATTTGAACTCTTCCATTTGATTTCCAAGTTCTTCTTGTTGCTATCTCCTTGATACACCACCTTCACCCTTAACTTACCTACAAAAACAAAGTAAAACAAACAAAAACTAAGCAAATGAAGAAAAACCAGAGAGCTTTACGAGAGAGAGCAGGAAGGAGGTTGAAGAGAGAGAAGTTGATAAGTGATAATCCTCAAAATTCAAAGAAGCCTATCCTTTATCATTCATTTCCATAATTTTCCACTATCTTAACTCCACTAACTAATATTATAATAGTTATAATATATAATATGATGTATAGATAAGGTTTAGGTATTAAATAAATAAAAAAGAAACAAGAAATTTCGACCAAAACTCGAGAAAAATGCAAAATCCACCGCCTTTCAAAATTCCTTCTATGCGACCGCATAGGCTATTTCTATGCGGTCGCATAGAAGAACCATAAAACGGTGCTAAGTGTTCTGTGACCACTTCGCGACCGCACAGGCTAAATGCATGCGGTCGCATGGTTCAATCAAAAAAAATTGCTGCTCAGGTCCTTGATCATTCTGGCCGTCTTGCACTTTGATCCCTCATCTTTGAATTAGTCCATTTCAGTCCCCAGATTTTGAACTTCATATCATTTAAGCCCTTTCTAAATTGCAGTCAAAGTCCTCCATCTTTTGGTCAAGTGCAATTCAGTCCTCAACTTCATAAAATTGTACACTTTTAGTCCTTTTTCTCCTCTTTAACTCGTTTCTTCGTCTGGTCGGGGTTTTTGCCTATAAAATCAAATATTACACAATTATGCATAGAATATGCTCAATTTCATTCATAATTATAAATCAATAAGTGCTTAATAAGTGTGTAAACGCACACTTATCACACCCCCAAACTTGAGCTCTTGCTCGTCTCGAGCAAGATTAACTTCTAACACATAATCATGCAAATGTGAAAATGATCAATATACAAGATGACTTGCCATATATATAAAAGAGTTTCAAAATTGTCTATCAATTCACAACCATGCACCAAATAATGCTAACTTAAAATAAGTTTAGCTTGTCCCATGTTCAATCAGTGTATGCACAGTCACTTTCAATCATCATCTAGAATAGGAAATAATCATCAAGACAGAAAAGGAATCAGATTAGCTCAATCCCAACCCTTAATGGTCAACTCTATCCTTTCCCGCTCGTAAGATTCACACCTCTAAATATATGTTGCTTTCTCATGCCCCGGTGTACATTTAAAGGTTGTTCTCAATCACTCTTTTCTTTTAAGTTCACACAGGTCAACTAGCAAGCATTTCAAATGAAGATAGAGTAACTGAACATGTAAGACCTCACAAGATAGTATATAGACACTCAACTCTCATGTGTTTAGGATTGGATAACTGTTTCCGCTCAAAATCATTCCAATGAAGAGTTCTACCATAAGCTTGCATATTTTCTCATTCGCCACCACTTAGATCACATGCATAACACAAATCATAAGGTCTTTACAGGATTAATATGTGGCTTAAGGTAAAGGTGTGGAAAATATTTAGATAAGTGACTAAGAAACCTCAAATATCAATCAGTGGAGTAAAAGTATTCAACTCAGCTTACATAGATAAGATCTGTACACAATCCTATCCCTCCAAACAATGACTTCTCACTCATCATCAGTGCAAGTACAATCACCCTTTTTCTTTTGAATATTAGGAGGAATCATACATATAGATATGAAAATCAGCCTCCTCCACACATTTTTTTCTCCTGTCAAAATTTTTTTTTTTTTTTTTTTTTTTTTTTTTTTTTTTTGAAAACACAAAACTATTTACTCCAAATATAGCACCACCTTCAATATTGATACCCCCAAACTTATTTTTCTCGCTCACCCAACATTCAATATAATCAACAATACTCCACTAGCTTTAGAGGCTGGATAAAGATATTGTTTTTCTGGTTATAAGCTTGTAATGTGGGTAAATCAAAGAAAATGTCAACAAGGCACAAAGGGGTTGATCAAAGGAAAAATTAATTTAGGGTAGGCTATTTGGCTCACGTGGTTATAACAAAAATGGCCTTAATCATATTCATGCCTGCATGTGTCAATGTGGTCTTGAAGAGAATCAATGCAAGTTCTAGAGAAACACAATCATGGAAGAATGTCACACAAGAAGAAGTAATGAGACTGTAATGAATGTGTCAGTCTGTAGGCTCAAAGTCTCACCCGGTTTTGTGTCTACACCGTCCAGTTACAACATCTTCAATGAAACTGCTCAACTAGTATATACTCGGTTTACACACACAATCAGGTAAAGTGACAGAGAAAATTAATGTCCCAATCATTTCCACATCTAGATGACAATGAAACATGACTATTGTGCTCAATAAAACTCAAAATCTCACATGGACAAGCAATTTTCGAAAAATTTTAGCCCAAACAGCATATTTGGTTTGCGCATGCATAGTTTATGAATCCATAACAATTTCACACTCACACATTCCTATGCCGGCAAGGCCATCTAATATATCAACACACAATCACCAATGTAAGCACAAAATAGCCGGCAAGGCTATAACATTAATTTAAAGCACACAACAGCCGGCAAGGCTCAATACCCCCAAACTTAATTCACACATTGTCCTCAATGTGAAAGAAAACAAGATAAAGAGGATAGGGATAACGAAACTTCCCTGAGCTGTATCTGTGAAGTGTAGCCATGCTTATACTGGACTTGTGATGGAAGTGAGTGACTGAATCAAAAACTTGGTCCAGAACCTGAAACATCCAAAAGTGGCTGGGGTATCAAAAATTTCCTACAAAAATAGTTATATTAGATCAGCAATATAAGAAGTAAAAACAGTAAACACATATAATAACAAAAAGTTAAACAGTATGAAAGTTGGGTTGCCTCCCAACAAGCGCTTGGTTATAGTCGTTAGCTTGACTATAGGGCATCTTTACTCCGTTTTAGCAAAAAGAACGGAGGATTCTTCTTTCAAAAAGTCACCTCCCAAATATGGTTTCAGTCTCTGCCCATTGACTGTGAAGTTCCCATTTCCTTCATGATGAAGCTCAGCCGCTCCATTTGAAAAAACTTTAACGATGGTGTATGGACCTGACCATCTAGAGCGAAGCTTTCCGGGGAACAACCGGAGTCTAGAATTGTACAGTAGAACTTGTTGCCCAACACTGAACTCCCGCTTCAGAATATGTTGATCATGCCATCTCTTCGTTTTCTCTTTATAGATTCTGGCACTCTCATATGAATCCAGGCGGAGTTCATCAAGCTCGTTTAATTGGAGCAATCTTTTCTCACCAGCTAATTTCATATCAAAATTTAAAGCTTTGATTGCCCAATAAGCTCGATGTTCTAGTTCTACTGGGAGATGACAAGCTTTTCCAAATAGGAGTCGATATGGGGACATACCAATTGGTGTTTTAAATGCAGTACGGTATGCCCATAATGCATCGTCTAGTTTTCTAGACCAGTCTTTTCTCGATGCATTAACTGTTAATTCGAGAATTCTTTTCAACTCCCTATTTGAAATTTCTACCTGGCCACTAGTTTGTGCATGATAAGGAGTGGCCACACGATGTTTCACCCCATACTTGGCCATAAGTGAGGCGAAGAGGCGATTGCAAAAATGTGAACCACCATCACTAATGATAGCTCTGGGTGTGCCATAACGAGAAAAATTATTTTTCTTCAAGAAATTTACCACCACCCTAGCGTCATTAGTAGGTAAAGCTGCCGCTTCAACCCACTTTGATACATAATCAACCGCCACCAAAATGTATTGATTGGAATATGATGACGGGAAAGGCCCCATAAAGTCAATACCCCACACATCAAAAATCTCCACCTCCAAAATAGGGTTCATTGGCATTTCATTGCGATTAGAAATATTGCCAGTACGTTGGCACCTATCGCATTTGGAGACAACCGTGTAGGCATCTTTGAATAATGTGGGCCAATAAAATCCCGCTTGTAATACTTTTGATGCGGTTTTGGCGGCACCAAAGTGACCACCATATGGGGATGAGTGACAACGATCAAGAATTTGTTCCATCTCCTCTTCTGGAACACATCTCCGGATAATCTGATCCGGTCCCCGCTTAAATAACAAAGGATCTTCCCAAAAATAGTACTTGATATCAGAGAAGAACTTCTTCCTTTGTTGATACGAAAGATCTGGGGGAATAATGCCACTAACAAGAAAATTCACATGGTCTGCATACCATGGTGTATGAGTGACATGTAACAGGTGCACAATTTGCATTAATTGCTCGTCGGGAAATACCTCATTGATTTCCCCTTCTACCACCTCCTCGGCCTGTTCAAGTCGCGACAGATGATCGGCGACAACATTTTCGGTTCCCTTTTTATCTCGAATTTCTAAATCGAATTCTTGCAGAAGGAGAACCCACCGAATCAATCTGGCTTTGGCATCTTTTTTCGCTAACAAGTATTTGATAGCCGAGTGGTCAGTATAAACGATGACTTTTGACCCAATGAGGTATGACCGAAATTTATCAAATGCAAATACTACTGCGAGCATTTCTTTCTCAGTAGTAGCGTAGTTTAATTGTGCATCTGTCAAAGTTCTGCTTGCGTAATAGATCACATGCAGGATTTTATTTCTTCTTTGCCCTAAGACTGCACCAACGGCATAGTCACTAGCATCGCACATTAGCTCGAATGGAAGATTCCAATCTGGAGCTACGATGATAGGAGCCGTAATGAGTTTCTCCTTAATTATGTTGAAAGCTTCCAAGCATTCTTTGGAGAAATTAAATGCAGTGTTCTTTTCAAGTAGGGAGCAAAGAGGTTTCGAAATTTTAGAAAAATCTTTAATAAACCTCCTGTAAAATCCAGCATGTCCTAAGAAACTCCTATTCCTCTCTTACGGTGGTTGGTGGCGGCAATTTTTCAATCACTTGAATTTTTGCCTTATCGACCTCAATACCTGCCAGAGAAATGCGATGGCCAAGAACTATGCCTTCTTGGACCATGAAATGGCATTTCTCCCAATTCAGGACCAAGTTGGTCTCTTTACATCTTTTCAGTACCTTATCGAGATTTTTCAAACATCCATCGAATGAACTCCCAAATACTGAGAAATCATCCATAAAGATCTCGATGCAGTGCTCGACCATATCGGAGAATATAGCCATCATACATCGTTGGAAAGTAGCCGGTGCGTTACAAAGGCCAAAGGGCATTCTTCTATATGCGAAAGTTCCATATGGGCATGTAAAGGTAGTCTTTTCTTGATCCTCAGGGGCTATTGGAATTTGATGATAGCCCGAATACCCATCTAGAAAGCAGTAGTGTGAATACCCCGCCAATCTCTCAACCATCTGATCGACGAAAGGAAGAGGAAAGTGATCCTTTCTAGTCGCATTGTTGAGTTTGCGGTAATCTATGCACACTCTCCAACCTGTCACAGGTCTGGTAGGTATGAGTTCATTGTTTTCATTTTCCACCACTGTGACACCACCTTTCTTCGGTACGACTTGTACAGGGCTTACCCATGGACTGTCAGAAATTGGATAGATTATGCCTGCATCAAGCCATTTCACAACTTCCGCTCTCACCACCTCTTTCATATTCGGGTTTAATCGCCTCTGATGCTCAACTGATGGCTTATAGTCATTCTCCATCAGTATTTTATGCATGCATACAGAAGGGCTGATTCCCCGAATATCTGCAATCGTCCATCCTATAGCTTCTTTGTGTTCCCTCAGTACTCGAAGTAACTTCTCCGTTTCTACCTCACTCAAGGAATTAGAAATGATAACTGGGAGTGTAGATGATTCTCCCAAATAAACATATCTCAAGTGAGAAGGAAGAGCTTTTAATTCAAGTGTGGGGGCTTTTTGACAGGATGGAAGCGGTAGTGAGGAAGTCTTTTGCAATTCCTCAAAATAAGGTGTCCTTCGAAAAGGTGTAGCGTTCAAATAATATGCCATATGCGCAATTTTTTGGTCTTCATCATCAATAAGCGAAGAACGCACTAGGCATGTCTCAAGAGGATCCTCAGAGCGTCCATAAAGTGATCCAGCAATCAGTTGATCAACAACATCAACCCGAAGACAAGTATTGGGTTGAGAAGGGTACTTGAGGGTTTTCAAAATGTTGAACGTGACTTGTTCATCTTCTACTCTCAAAATGAGTTTTCCCTCTTGTACATCGATCAACGCCCGACCAGTGGCAAGAAACGGTCGTCCCAAAATTATTGGAATATCTTCATCTTCCTCCATGTCTAGAACAATGAAGTCTGCAGGGAAGATGAACTTATCCACTTTGATTAATACATCCTCAATGATACCTCGAGGATGTGTAATCGACCGATCAGCCAATTGTAATGATATCGTGGTAGGCTTCACTTCCCCTATTCCCAATTTTCTAAAAATTTGCAATGGCATCAAATTGATGCTCGCTCCAAGATCACACAGGGCTTTACTAATGTTTACATCGCCAATGGCACATGGAATAGTAAAACTGCCTGGATCCTTGATTTTAGGTGGTAACTTGTTCTGAAGGATAGCGCTACATTCTTCCGTTAGCATCACCGTCTCATGATCTTCTAATTTCCTTTTGTTAGAAAGGATATCTTTCATGAATTTGGCATAGCTCGGCATTTGAGCTAGTGCATCAGCAAACGGGATGTTTATGTGTAGCTTCTTGAATACCTCCAAAAATTTACCAAATTGAGCGTCCATTTTCTGCTTTTGGAGCCTTTGCGGAAAAGGAATAGGTGGTACATAAGCTTTGACCACTGGTGGAGCCTTTGATGTTGATGCTTCCTGGTCATGCTCCTTGGATTCCTCAGCACTTGATTTAGGTTCCTGTACTACCTCTTCTTCTTCGATTGGCACCTTGTCAGTTTGGATTTTTGGGGGTACTACTGTAGGTGCAGGTAATTGAAGCCCACTCCTAGTAGTAATGGCCTGTACATTCTCTCTGGGGTTTGTTTCGGTGTTGCTAGGCAACGCCCCTGGTGGCCTTTCAGAGAGAAGTTTCGCAATTTGGCCCACTTGCCGCTCCAAATTTTTCAACGAGGCATCATTGCGCTCTTGATACTGCAATTGCTGATTTGCCAATTTGGCAATGGCCTCTTCCCACCCCTCCTTCTTCTCTTGTGGTTTAGGGTTTAACACATTTTGATTGTTCCCATACGAGAAGTTAGGGTGATTACGCCATCCAGGATTATAAGTTTGAGCATATGGATTGTACCCTGGACGTTGAAAGTTTTGAGCGTATGCCAATTGCTCGGTGGATCCCGAACTATTAGCAAGTAATGGACAACTTGAACTCGCATGATTAGCTCCGCACATATCACAAGGCGGTGATGATTGGATCATATGAGCTGGACGAGAGCCAGATGTGGATGGAGTTGTAGAAAGACCTTCTATCTTTCGAGTTAGAGAGTCGATCTTTGATAACATAAGATTGTAGGCTTCACTATCTCTAGCTCCACCAACTCCCCTTTGTATACCTCTATCAGGCCACATGGCACTCTGCTCGCTCATGACCTCTAATAGATCATATGCTGCTCGCATGCTCCTATTAAGGAGTGACCCATTTGAAGATGAATCCACATTGGACCTATAAGATGGAGTCAGACCAAAATAGAAAATTTGAACTTGTTCTCCTAAAGAAATCCCATGATTAGGACACTTTCTGAGCATATCTTTAAATCGCTCCCACGCCTCATGAAAAAGTTCCGTATCATGTTGACGGAAAGTGGTGATATCATGTTTAAGTTTGACCACACGAGCAGGTGGAAAAAACTTAGTTGTAAATTTTTGTATCAACTCTACCCAACTCGTGATATTCCCTGAAGGCAGAGTGTCAAGCCACTCTCTTGCCTTATCTTTCAGAGTATGGACAAACAACCTCATCCGAATCGCCTCCATGTTCACACCCTCATAAGTGAAATTACTCACCATTTCCATGAATCGGGCGATGTGATTATGTGGATTTTCATCTAATCTCCCATAAAATGATATGTTACTGGAGAATAGATTAATTACATCCGGGCGAAGTTGAAAGTTCGGATGTCCATAAGAAGGGTAAATGATTCCACCTTGATTTTCAACCACGGGTCGGTTTAGGTAATCCCTGAATAACATGTCTTCTTCATTTATACCGGGATTTTGAACTCTACCCGCTTGGTGATCAAAACCAGGCGGTACACCTTCCCTAGGTGCTGGCTCATGTCGAATTATTGGTTCAAGCTGACCTTCTTGACGCTCCATTTGCTGTTGTCTTCTTAGTTCGTTCTGTTCTCTAAGCCTTCTGCGAAAAGTCTCTTCTATTTCAGGGTCAAATTGAAGAAGATTGAGACTTCGCGAACGGTTCATAAACAGTGAACGATTTAGAAGATTAACAACAAAAGTGACTTTTGGATTTAAAGGATAAAAGAAAATAAAAATTCAAAAATTCGTTAAAGTGAAAAACAATTAACTAGTAATCAAATTTACACTCTCCCCGGCAACGGCGCCAAAAACTTGATCGGGCCAATCACGATTGCCGCAAGCGTACGGATCAAGTAGTATAATAGAGCTTTTAAAGCCCAAGTCGATCCCACGGGGAGTGTTTTTATAATTACAAGTTAAAGTATTTCAAATCAACGATGAACACACACAATTTAAAACTTGATTTTAAAAACGAGAAAATAAAATAAAAGACTTGATTTAAATTTTAAAAAGAAAAAAGAAAATTACGAAAAGGGTTTTTTTGATTTGGAAAATGTTGGAATTTATGCTTTCACTTAACCATTGTTTCATTAGTATTAAAATCGATAAAATAAAGATGCTAGTGTTACCAAAGTGTCAGATTAGACCCGATTCTCCAATTTTAGTTAACAACCTCTTCCGAGCGAAATTAACCCTAATTGATTAACCTATCCACTATATCTCTATGTGGATACAATTTAACCAATTGCATTAAATTGTTGTGAGAATACTCTAAGGGTCACCTAGGGTAGATGTATATTCCTATAACACCTAAACGAGTATAGTCGAGACTATACAAACCTAGGGTTTCAATTACCATGATCTAGCTAGTACAACAATTTCTCAATAATTGCACCAACCATTTAGCCATATCACATATTGATCAAGTACATGATAGTCAATAAAACACAATAATTAAAACATCTAAAACTTAGAAACACATGCATCTTGCCAAACAAAACAACATACTAATGAACTTTTGGTTAAGTTACTACATAAATTCCAACATAAAATTATTTAGCTCATTATAAAAGTAGTGTAACAAAGAGATTTTTGTTCCAATACAATACAAACATGGAAATTAAAGGAAGAACTTCAAAAAGTTAGATACAACCCTTGTAAAATAGATTTGAACTCTTCCATTTGATTTCCAAGTTCTTCTTGTTGCTATCTCCTTGATACACCACCTTCACCCTTAACTTACCTACAAAAACAAAGTAAAACAAACAAAAACTAAGCAAATGAAGAAAAAACCAGAGAGCTTTACGAGAGAGAGCAGGAAGGAGGTTGAAGAGAGAGAAGTTGATAAGTGATAATCCTCAAAATTCAAAGAAGCCTATCCTTTATCATTCATTTCCATAATTTTCCACTATCTTAACTCCACTAACTAATATTATAATAGTTATAATATATAATATGATGTATAGATAAGGTTTAGGTATTAAATAAATAAAAAAGAAACAAGAAATTTCGACCAAAACTCGAGAAAAATGCAAAATCCACCGCCTTTCAAAATTCCTTCTATGCGACCGCATAGGCTATTTCTATGCGGTCGCATAGAAGAACCATAAAACGGTGCTAAGTGTTCTGTGACCACTTCGCGACCGCACAGGCTAAATGCATGCGGTCGCATGGTTCAATCAAAAATTGCTGCTCAGGTCCTTGATCATTCTGGCCGTCTTGCACTTTGATCCCTCATCTTTGAATTAGTCCATTTCAGTCCCCAGATTTTGAACTTCATATCATTTAAGCCCTTTCTAAATTGCAGTCAAAGTCCTCCATCTTTTGGTCAAGTGCAATTCAGTCCTCAACTTCATAAAATTGTACACTTTTAGTCCTTTTTCTCCTCTTTAACTCGTTTCTTCGTCTGGTCGGGGTTTTTGCCTATAAAATCAAATATTACACAATTATGCATAGAATATGCTCAATTTCATTCATAATTATAAATCAATAAGTGCTTAATAAGTGTGTAAACGCACACTTATCAATGATCTTTCACATATTTAATAACTTTAAGTTGACATTACCCTTTAATTCATAGATCTTAAGATAAATACTAACTTTTGAAAGAAATTACGCAAAGAAACAGTTAAACAAATAAATATTTTACTCCACAT
This sequence comes from Osmanthus fragrans, assembly GCA_019395295.1. Taxonomy (NCBI): domain Eukaryota; kingdom Viridiplantae; phylum Streptophyta; class Magnoliopsida; order Lamiales; family Oleaceae; genus Osmanthus; species Osmanthus fragrans. The sequence goes on from CM033362.1 coordinate 11,245,242, forward strand.
AACATGGAAAGTTCAATAATTAACATACAAATAAAATCTGTATTCAAGAAAAATGACAACACATCAATTTATAAACAATAACTTAAGTAAAATAAAATTTAAAATAAAAAAAAGGATACTTTTTTTTAAAGTGAACAGTAACGTGCAACGATTTTTGTTTTTTCAAAACTTAAATTTTAAAAATACATATGGTCAATAGAAAATTAAACCTAAACTCTGATACCAAACTGTAACGACCCAAATTCCTTAAAATTCGAAGCGTTACCAAAATTTCATTTAAATTCTAAACAACATGGCATGCAATTATATATAATTATGATATGGTAATTTACTCAAAATTTGCAGAATAATCGTAATTTTAATTATTGTTGAAATAAAAGTATTTTCCTACGACATATTTTAAATGTATACATTTGGAAAGATCACATAAAATAAATCTGTAATTCAAGAACTAGAGGCAAAATCATATTACAATTGTAAAATATTTGCTATTTGTCTTATACATAACTTCACGTGTTCATAGGAAACGGGTCACGAAATGATATGATAATAAAATCCTATTCAAGCATAGTTTAATGATACGAAGACACAGTATAAACTATAGGTAAGTTCTTTCCTTTTTATTTTCATCAAACATTTACAAACATACAAGGCATATGATGGGTCCCATGCATTTAATTCAAGTCTGCACCAAATCAAAGACAAAATATATATATATATATATATATATATATATATATATATATATATATATATATATATATATTTATTTATTATCATCTTCCCAAAACTACGATAGTGACCCCTTATGTAAAATGGAAATATGTTGAATCTTCCAATGTGGTACGGATAACATGCAAAAGGTCATGATTTTGTATTTGATTTTAATAACAAGAGGGTACAAAGGTTTGACTGCCTACACGCATTACTAGGACATGTTAATAATGGTTTCTGACCCAAAATTCATAATTTAATTAGTTACTAAAAATAAGCACGTAACATTTCTCATACAATAAATTTTCTGCACTAATACCTTAACATAAAAGCTCACGCATATCACGTTCATTAAAAAATAATAATAATAGAATGTTTACCCCACCAATATAAAAATATGAAAATCAATCATTGGAGAAACACCAAATAAACTACGTTCTCAATCCTAAATTACAGATCCACATAATAATAAAATTAAAGTAATTGCTGAAAATAAAAATCTTTAATCACATTACACCGGATTAATTTATTGAGTTCCATAAATCCTGGCATCACGACTGCACCTCATCGCCCGCCAATCAACGACCCGTTCTAATCTGTGAAAGGTGGAAAAAAGGGTGAGTATATGAGAATACTCAGTAGGACATAAATATTGGTGCATCCCGAATAAAAAAATTTAGAACATGCGTCAGAACAATCATACCGTCATCATATCTTTATAAACCGATAAGGGCTCATATCTGATGTGATCCAAGCAACGAGTCCAAGGAAGCCGAGCCCCGACCGAGACCCGTTGCTTATCGAAGGAGGTCCGATGACGCGATCAAGGGCAAAAAGGGTAAATCAAGCATTGGGATTACTTGTGCAAGTAACAATGGACGACGCCATGATCTACACGCAAAAAGAGACAAGTTTCATGTTGGGGTCGAGGTCGGAAACCAATTGGATCAACAAGATACAAGTGACAGAAGAAGGAGCTCAACCGGATTGCCTAAGCGACCGCTTAGAGTAAAAACCAAGCGGCCGCTCAGCTACCAACCGAAAGGCACAGGGCGTCAAAAGGGTCTTCCAAGCGACCGCTTGAAATATAACCAAGCGACCGCTTGGTTATAAAATTCAACGACTTTTCTATTTTTGGCGAGAATCCTAGTTTAATTCAAATTCTATTTTTAATTGATGTTTTACCATGTTTGGGGATTATGAACGAATTTCATAGGGTTTTTAGCATTAGTATAAATAGTTTATTTATCATTATTGTAAGGACCTTTGACAATTTATCAATTAAGTGAGATTATTGCTTTTCATCTTGTTCTTCTTAGAACACCGCGAACTTATCAAGATCTTCTTGTGACGTTCAACATCGAGTGCAGATCACGGGTTTTTGTAATCAAGAGGTCTATCAAGCGTCGTTCTTGTTGGGTTGCTTGATTCAACATTCTTGGTTGAATCTCTAAACCGGAATTATCTTTGGACTTTCTTGGGATTTCAATCTAGTTGCGGGGTTGCGTAGTGTTCGTTGCTACGTGGTTCTCATCAGTTGGTATCAGAGCAAGGCTCCAAAATAATTAAGGTTATATCTTTTGTTGCTTGAGTCTTGTATTCCTTTTCTCTCTTTGTTCTTCGTGTTCTTGTGTCCAGTAAAAGTTCTTGAGTCTTTGATCCAAAAAAAACCAAAACAAAAATTCAAAAGTTGTTTCTGGACTATTTACAGGTCCGAACTAAGTCTCGTTTGTTTTGCTGGCTTTCTACTCAAATTCCCAAGAGTTAAAAAAAAAAAAAAATTATTTATTATTGTTACGGGAATTTCCAGCATCCTTGAATTTAACTTTTGAGTCAAAAAAAAAAAAAATATATATAAACAAACTTCAATTCGAATCTTACACTTGTTACTTCTTGAGTTTCTTGTTCCAAATTCATATAATTGGTCCTTGTGAGTCTTTCTTCATCTTTTTTCTTTTTTTTTTCTATCAAATTCGTGATCACACTCGGTTGGATAAACGGGATACATCTGTTGAGTTCACCTTGTTCTTTGAAGATCCTTGAGCGAAAGCATTAAGTGGTAAAAGGCAAGAGTGGTGAGATTAATAGAGGGTAAAAGCCAAATTTGAGTGATACACGAGTGACATTTTGTGAGGCTACAACTCTTAAGTATTAGGATGTCAGATAGAGAAGGTTCGAATTCCATCAAACAGCCGAATCAGAACTACATGGGAGATGATGCAATAAGGAGGTTTGAGAGGGTGCTTGGGGATGTGACTGACAGGCTTGGTAGGCTAGAAGCGTCGGGAGCAAATAGTCATAGGGGGCACTCAAATGCAAGGAAACCGGGTAGGAGAGAGCCTAGGAGAGAGTGGCATGATGACTATGAATATGGTAGTGATTGGGAAGAGGATGCGTCTTTAGTAGGTGAAATGGGTAGAGTGAGAAACAAAGGGGGTAGGTTTGAACGAAGGGGTATAAACCACTTTGGAGATGATGTCGATGGGAACATGAGTAGCATTAGGATGTCAATCCCCCCGTTTAAGGGAAGGAGTGATCCGGAGGCTTATTTAGAGTGGGAGAAAAAGGTAGAATTGATATTTGAATGCCACAATTATTCGGAGGAAAAGAAGGTGAAAATGGCAATTCTTGAGTTTGTTGACTATGCCATAACATGGTGGGACCAAGTGATTACATCTAGGCGGAGGAATCGGGAGCAAATGGTTAACACTTGGGATGAGTTGAAACTTATCATGCGGAAGAGATTCGTGCCTAGCCACTATTATAGGGAGTTGCATCAACGATTGCAAGGATTGTATCAGGGGTCGAAAAGTGTTGAGGATTATCATAAGGAGATGGAAATTTTGATGATCAGGGCGAATGTGGAGGAGGATCGGGAAGCCACCATGGCTCGTTTCTTGAATGGCATGAATAGGGAAATCGCTAACACTGTGGAATTGCAGCATTATGTGGAGATTGAGGATATGTTGCATGTAGCCATGAAGGTGGAAAAACAGTTGAAAAGGAAAGGGACAACTAGACAACCGTTGGGCACTTCGGGTTCTAATCCAAATTGGAAACCGAGGTGGGATAACAGGGGAGATGGTGCCGTGTCGAAGGGGAAGGATGAGAGTGCTAGTAGGGCCGTACCAAAATCAGATTCACAGCCAACCAGAAATCGGGATATTCAGTGCTTCAAGTGCTTGGGAAAAGGGCACATCTCTTCTCGGTGCCCAAACAAACGGACGATGATCTTGCGCAATGGAGAGGTGGAGACTGAAGGCGAAGATGAGTTTGAAGACATGCCTGAATTGGAGGGCGTTAGTGATCATGGAGACAAGGTGGAGTTTGGGGTTGGAGGAGAACTACTAATTACAAGACGAGCCCTCAACACTCAAATCAAAACAGATGACTTGGAACAACAACGAGAAAATATTTTCCATACACGATGTTAAGTCAACAATAAGGTATGTAGTGTAATAATTGATGGAAGTAGTTGTACTAACGTAGCTAGCACCACCCTTGTGGAAAAATTGGGATTGACACTATTAAGACACCCTAGACCCTATAGGTTACAATGGTTAAATGATTGTGGGGATATTAAGGTGAATAAGAGGGTGTTGATTAATTTTTCAATTGGTAGCTATCGGGATGAAATTATGTGTGACGTGGTACCTATGCACACGGGGCATATTTTATTGGGTAGGCCATGGCAATATGATAGGAAAGTTAGTCATGATGGGTACAAGAATCGGTATAGTTTTAGCAAGGACGGGAGGTCCATTACCCTTGCGCCATTAACACCGACACAAGTGTATGAAGACCAAATTAAATTGAAAACTGCGGAAGACGAGAGAGTGAAAAAGTTGGAGAAGGTGAGAGAAGATAGTGAGGTGGCTAGTAGTGGGAAAAAGGGAGTGGAGTCATATGAGAGAAAAGAAAGGGAGGTGTCTGAGAGGAGAGAAAAGCCGAAAGCTAACTTCTTTGCAAAAGGGAGTGAGTTGAGAAAAGTGGTAGAGGATAAAAGACAAGTAATTTTGTTAGTCTATAAGGAGCCCTGCCTCAATCTTGAGGAGCCTAACCCACCCCTCCCCAGTTTAGCTACATCTTTGTTGCAGGAATTTAACGACGTCTTCCCGGAGGACATGCCTAGTGGGCTACCACCCATTCGAGGCATTGAGCACCAGATTGACTTTGTTCCTGGAGCTGTGATTCCAAACCGACCCGCTTATCGAAGTAATCCCGAGGAGACAAAGGAGTTGCAAAAGCAAGTAGAGGAGTTGATGAGTAAAGGGTATGTGCGGGAGAGTATGAGCCCCTGTACTGTTCCAGTGCTACTTGTGCCGAAGAAGGATGGAACATGGAGGATGTGTGTGGACTGCAGAGCCATCAATAACATAACGGTAAAGTATCGTCACCCTATCCCTGGGTTAGATGACATGTTGGATGAATTATATGGTGCTTGCATGTTTAGTAAAATTGATCTTAAAAGTGGATACCACCAAATTCGAATGAGGGAAGGTGATGAGTGGAAGACTGCATTTAAAACTAAATATGGCTTGTATGAGTGGTTAGTAATGCCCTTTGGACTCACTAATGCACCGAGCACCTTCATGCGATTGATGAATCATGTTTTACGCGCTTTTATAGGTAAGTTTGTTGTTGTGTATTTTGATGACATCCTGATCTATAGTAAGGACCTAAATGAGCATGTAGAACATCTTAGGAGTGTACTTGTGGTCCTAAAGAAGGAACAACTTTATGGTAATTTTAAAAAGTGTACATTTTGCATGGAAAAGGTTGTTTTTCTAGGATTTGTGGTGGGTGCTAATGGGGTTGAGGTAGATGAGGAGAAAATAAAGGCTATTAAAGAATGGCCAACACCTAAAAGTATAACTGAAGTTAGGAGTTTCCATGGTTTGGCTAGCTTCTATAGGCGTTTTGTAAAAGATTTTAGCACAATCACCACACCACTCACTGAGATTGTTAAAAAGAGTGTGGGTTTTCATTGGGGTGATGAACAAGAGCATGCATTCAACACAATTAAGGATAGGTTGTGTAAGGCACCAGTTTTGGCACTCCCTAATTTTGATACAGCTTTCGAGATTGAGTGTGATGCATCAGGAATAGGTATTGGAGCAGTCTTAATGCAGGATAAGAGGCCTATAGCTTACTTCAGTGAAAAGCTAAGTGGAGCAGCGCTCAATTACCCTACATATGACAAGGAGCTGTACTCACTGGTTCGAGCCTTGGAGACTTGGCAGCACTACTTGTGGCCTAAGGAGTTCGTGATACACACGGACCATGAATCCTTGAAGCACTTGCGGGGTCAAGGTAAGTTGAATAAAAGGCACGCGAGATGGATGGAATTTGTGGAGACATTTCCTTATGTCATCCGGTACAAGCAAGGTAAGGAAAACGTGGTGGCAGATGCATTGTCTCGAAGGTATGCGCTATTAACTTCTCTCGGTTCTAAGTTACTTGGTTTCGAACATATGAAGGACTTGTATGCTAGTGATTTAGATTTTTCAGATATTTATTCATCATGTAGTAAAGGAGCTATAGATAAATTTTTTAAGCAGGATGGATATTTCTTTCGGGAAAATAGATTATGTGTCCCTAATTGTTCGATGCGCGAAGTGTTAGTTAGAGAAGCACATAGTGGTGGATTGATGGGTCATTTTGGAGTAACAAAAACTTTAGATATGGTAGGGGAACATTTTTATTGGCCTAGGATGAAAGGTGATGTTGAAAGGATATGTAGTCGTTGCATAACTTGTAAGCAGGCTAAATCTAAGGTTTTGCCTCAAGGGTTATACACACCATTGCCTACACCTAGCGAACCTTGGGTTGATATTTCCATGGATTTTTTGTGTTGGGTTTGCCTAGGACAAAAAAGGGTCGTGATTCCATTTTTGTGGTGGTAGATAGGTTTAGTAAAATGGCACACTTCATTGCATGTCATAAAACCGATGATGCCACTCACATAGCGGACTTATTCTTTAAGGAGGTTGTGCGTTTACATGGGGTACCTAGGACTATAGTGTCAGACCGGGATGTTAAGTTCCTCAGCCATTTTTGGCGGGTTCTATGGGGTAAGTTAGGCACCAAGCTCATGTATTCCACAACTTGTCACCCACAGACCGATGGTCAAACCGAGGTAGTGAATAGGACCATGACTCAACTTTTGCGCACTATGGTTCATAAGAACTTGAAGAGTTGGGAGGAGTGTTTACCTTTCATAGAATTTGCATATAATAGGGTCACGCATTCTACTACTTCACTTTCACCCTTTGAAGTTGTTTATGGTTTTAACCCACTTACGCCTTTGGATTTAATACCTTTACCTGTGAATGAACGAGGTAGCTTAGATGGTACAAGAAAAGCCGAGTTGGTAAAGTCCCTTCATTAACGGGTAAGATTGCAAATTGAGAAGAAAAACAAACACTATGCATCTCAGGCAAACAGGGGTCGAAGAAGCGTGATATTTGAACCTAGTGATTGGGTCTGGGTACATTTCAGAAAGGAACGATTCCCGGAGCAGAGAAAATCAAAGTTGCAGCCTCGAGGGGATGGTCCATTTCAGGTCTTGGAGAGAGTCAACGACAATGCATAGAAACTGGATCTTCCAGGTGAGTATAATGTTTCGGCAACTTTTAATGTGTCTGATCTCTCTCTTTACGATGTAGGTACAGATTCGAGGTCGAATCCTTTTGAAGAGGGAGGGGATGATGTGATCCAAGCAACGAGTCCAAGGAAGCCGAGCCCCGACCGAGACCCGTTGCTTATCGAAGGAGGTCCGATGACGCGATCAAGGGCAAAAAGGGTAAATCAAGCATTGGGATTACTTGTGCAAGTAACAATGGACGACGCCATGATCTACACGCAAAAAGAGACAAGTTTCATGTTGGGGTCGAGGTCGGAAACCAATTGGATCAACAAGATACAAGTGACCGAAGAAGGAGCTCAACCGGATTGCCTAAGCGACCGCTTAGAGTAAAAACCAAGCGGCCGCTCAGCTACCAACCTAAAGGCACAGGGCGTCAAAAGGGTCTTCCAAGCGACCGCTTGGAATATAACCAAGCGACCGCTTGGTTATAAAATTCAGCGACTTTTCTATTTTTGGCGAGAATCCTAGTTTAATTCAAATTCTATTTTTAATTGATGTTTTACCATGTTTGGGGATTATGCACGAATTTCATAGGGTTTTTAGCATTAGTATAAATAGTTTATTTATCATTATTGTAAGGACCTTTGACAATTTATCAATTAAGTGAGATTATTGCTTTTCATCTTGTTCTTCTTAGAACACCGCGAACTTATCAAGATCTTCTTGTGACGTTCAACATCGAGTGCAGATCACGGGTTTTTGTAATCAAGAGGTCTATCAAGCGTCGTTCTTGTTGGGTTGCTTGATTCAACATTCTTGGTTGAATCTCTAAACCGGAATTATTTTTGGGCTTTCTTGGGATTTCAATCTAGTTGCGGGGTTGCGTAGTGTTCGTTGCTACGTGGTTCTCATCAATATCATATCATATCACTTGTACCGGAAATGCCATAACATCATATCATATCATATCTTTCATAAGTATAAAAATTCATCAACTTGAATAAAAATATTTTAAACGGGATAAATCAACTGCACCTCTTTTCCTACCTTGTTAGATTAAATAAATTCTTGAACAACGAAAACTCCAAATCAAAGTTTTCTCCTCTTCTCGTACTGTGAAATACCGTCTTTTTTGTGTTCTTTTATCATATAATATCATGCATAGAAATAAACAATAACAATTTGTGCAAAGTGAGAAAACGTGTGGGGGTGGGGAAACGTGTGAAAGTGGGTATCATTTAAAATATACTATTTGACTAAATCTTCAACTAAAATTCAACAACCCTATCACTTCCCAAAGCATATATACGTGATGACACTTTATCTACTTAAAAGTGAAAAAGGAAACTAAATATAATATTTTTATTAATTGGCAACAAGTACACTGTTGAAACACATTCACACTAGTGGGTAAAATCACATGAGTACTTTCTAGTAGTTGAAGGGAAGTGCGGCTATCAGCTGCGTCTTTATAACCAACCTTAGACCATTCTCTATAACGTAGAAGCAAGAAGAAGAGAAAGCCTAGCCAAATCTTATCAACTCCTTGAAACAACTATTGGCATCAAGTTTTCAGTCTTAGTGCCATTGAAAAAGCTACAAGCTCTCATTCGAAAACCATCCTAAACTCTCCCCTACACCACTATGCAAGTAACACAATACACACAGTAACATGATCCCTCTCAAAAAAAAAATGTACACATCAAACATAATGAAATGTAATATAAAACAATGCACCTGAATCAAGCAATCATTCATTTAAATGAGATTTTACAAAGATGCAAATGCATATCGATATCAATTAAAAAATAAAGCAGGATTCAGCCTCACCTATAACGTTCGATCAATAAACAAATCGAATAATGACGTTTGGTAATTATTATCACCAGACGGGGAAGTGGATTTGATTTTGGAGAGAGAAAGGTTGAAGATATTGGACAGAGAATGAGGAATGATACAAGGGCATAGAGAAGAAAGAGATAGGTGTCGCGAGTTTGAAAACGAAATTGAATCGACTGTGATTAAGGTTTTTTTTTTAATAATTATTTTTTTCTTATATTTAGGATTTGGGATTAGTATATCTGTTTACGTAATAAAATGTAAAAACAGATAAAATTGTCGGGAAATAATGGTAGGGCTAACCGGTTGAAGAAGAATAGTAATATTATTCAGCAACATTGGTGTCAAACACCAATTTAGATAACAACTGCATGACATCAAATGATAGATTCACTTAAATACAATATCACATTATCCATTTAATTGAACTTATCAAGTATGACATTTTGTTTAAACATTTTTAGTTTTGAAGAAAATTTTGAAACGAGATTCTCAAGCAAGTATAATAAAGTAATAAAATCATCAATTTTCCTTATTTCAATTAGTTAAGGGCTTTTGTTTTCATGAATGTCATGGTTGGTAGCTCTTCTCCTTAATCCACTTGAAAAAAAAAAAAAAAAAAAAAGGTAATAAAATCGACAACGACTATTGTTGAAGGGATGATAAGAAAATTGATGTATTTAATTCATAGAACTAGCTTTATTTCTTGGCTTTTAAAGTTATTAACCTATTAAATACTTAGCATGATGGTACCGACCAGCTTTCATCCAAATTGGTAGAATTTCTGTATTTATTATGTTTGGTTGTATTGAATTATATTTCTATATTTATATAATTTTTACGTTTTAATGCATTTATATATTAATTGATTTTTTTTAATATTATTTAATTAAATATTAATAAACGACCTCGATATTGCGGTCATTGATGATCGCAAGTCAATAACCATTCTAACTCACGGCAATTTCTAGATTCGTTATTGGGCTCAAACATAGGATAAAACGTATAAATAGCTAAGAGTTGATGAATTGGGTTGCCCCACACTAGTAATCATAGTGAAAAGAGGAAATTACAGAGTTCCAGGTCTTTAAAAATTGGAATTCAAAAACCAGGTACCAAGTTTTATAATTCAAATATCAGGTATGGATATAAATAATAACCAACCCTAACAATTTCATTCTCACTCTCACGCACTTCATCTTCTCCCTCTACCTCTCTGCGATGATGTCGCCGTTAATCCCACCAGACACGCATCCACCTCCACTCTGACGATTATCGCTGGCTGTCCTACTGCGTTTGGCGCAGCGAGGCGGCGTTGTGACCATTCTCGCCAGCAAGAGGGTGACGTCTTGTGTTGTCGAAGCTGCGACGGCGGTGACTTTCTCCGATGGTTGTGGAATTGGTTGTGAGGCTACAGTGGTTGTGCGTGTTGGGTGGCGGATCTGGTGGTCGTAGTGGTGGTGGAAGGATCTGGTTTGTATCTTATTTGTTGTTGGAAATGGTAGTTGTAGTGATGGCTGAAAATGGTGGACGCGGTAACGACGTTGATGGCGGTTTTTGGAGTGTTGGCTGTTGGTGGTTGATTTTTGGTGGATGTGGTGTCTGGTGTTGGTCCTGTTGGAGCACGCGTTTGTGGAGGGTGGGGGTGGCGGTGGCTGTGATGTGCGCCTGAACCAACGACGATGCGGTGGCGGTGATTTTAGGTGATTTCCATATTTTTTGTGGTGTTGGGTGTTTGGGTGACGCAATCTGGTTTGGTGGTTTTTTTTTTCACTGTGGCGGTGGTGGTGGAGGTTCAGTGGTGGTGCTGTGGAGGTGGGTGTGGTGTTGACAGTGGTTGGTGTGGTGGTGATGGTGGCGTCTGTGGCTGTAGCGGTAGTGCTGGTGTGGGTTCAGATCTGGTTGGTGGTTGGCAATTGTGTGGTGGTGTGGTGCGTCTGTACCAACAATTAGGCGAATGTGACCAATTATTTGACTGATTTGTGATTAAGTATTAGGTGTATGTGACTAAAATTAATCTGTGACCAACAAATTGTGACTTACGTGACCATGTGACTTATAAATTGAATGATATGTGACGTCGAAAATAATGTGACTTACAAAATTTTTGATCCGTGACCACGAAAAATCTGTGACTAATTAATTTGACGATATGTGACCTATAATTATGAATCTGTGACTATTAATTACAATCTGTGACTTTATTATATTTAATTAATAAATATATTTAATTAATTAAATATATACCTGATTTTTGAATTTTTAAACTTTATACATGATTTTTGAATTGGAATAAACTTGATACCTTAAATATGAATTTTTCCCTAGTGAAAATCTTCAAGTAAGGAAAAAAAACACTTTTTACAAAATCTATTATAAAAAATAGGGCACAAAGATATGCTAAAACTTCTAAATAGCTAAGAGATAATGAATTCCGTTGCTCCCACATAAGTGAAAATAGTTAAAATATTCAAGAATTGTTGTTCCATAGAACCCTCTATTTGAGGGGAAAAAACACCAATACATACGTATTTATTTATTTATTTATTTATATTCCATTAGTCAAAATGTGTGATCCCTTATATATTTATTTTATTTGACATAGGCCAACAAACCAACCCCAAGTTTGTTTGGTGCTCATTATTTAAAAAAAATAAAAGAAGAAGAGAGTTTTAAAAAGTATTTTTTAGAAGAATGAGTGATTAAAAAGTAAGAAAATATTTTGAATTTACGTGTAAAATATTTTATTGAGTGAATGTGTGGTTGAAACTTGAAAATACTTTTATAGCATTTTTTTTTAAACAATGGAAATCAATCAGGTGCTAAGTCACCATACAAACAGAAAAAGGGGTTAGGGAGAAATATGTACACATTTCAGGGGCCAAAGTGAAATATACACATTTTCGATACCAAAATGTAACGGTTTTTTTTTTTTTAAAAATTGACCTAGTCAAAAGGTCATATTTCCACTTTGACTTGTTAAAACTATAATATTTCCACAATGACCCCTTTGTTGGTAAAAGACAAAAACGTCCTTAAATACATAAAACAATTGCTAAATATTGTTTTGTTTAAAAACAATACTACCCTTTATTTAATAAATAAAAATCAAACACTTTACGTAAAATTTCAAAATCAATTGTCTTTTCTTATCTGTCTATTCCAACACAGATAATAATTCTCTCAATTTTCATATGTCTCAACCTTAAAATCTGAAAAATCGATGGAACGCAGAAGGTCAAATTTTTTTTATCAATCACTTCGAATCAGTAAGTACATTTTATACGTATTTCATTTCGTTTTCGTCAAATTAATACATATTTTTATCAAAAAAAATTTATTTTGACGTATGTGTTAGTAGATGAAATTGTTAATATAGATTTGTAATTTTTTTAAGCATGAAGAAGAAAAAAATTCATCTACATCTTTCAGACGATATGGATCTGATGAAAAATGCAGATTCCAGACGAAATAAACAGCCGACTGTTACTAAAATACAATCGGTTGTGTAGTTTAAGCAATTTTTTTTGCCACTAATTTTTTCTAGAAATTATATTTCATTATGCAAATATGAATGTAGTCTCGATTCATTACTTTGGTGATTTCGAATTAAATGAAAGATATCGATGGATATGAAAATATTTTGGCGAAAGACCGGTTGCTATAACATCAAGTACCTTATATGCAGAATTGTATAGTGATTTACAGAACAAGTTGAATGTTGATAATTCTCAGTACGATATGGAATTGAAATTTATGTTCAATGAGCAGAATCAATTTCTATGTCACCTATAAGAATTTATTCTGATACTGAAGTGAATTATCTATTCTTTATGAACCAAAAGCACATGACTCCTCTTTGTGTGATTTTAGTAAGGAAGGATGTCGTCGAAGGTAATTTGGATGGAGGTGATCAGGGTAATGATTTTTGGAATATTGTGGAGATAGCTCGTGAGGATGATGTGGTTATTCCAGAGACAGATGTTCCTCATCGTGATTGTGTTGTTACGCACAGAATTCCATCCGTAGTTCATGACAACGAGAATGAATTTACAAATGAGGATTTGTTTGCTTACCGTCAGAGACATGAGCGGTGTGGGACCTCAAGAGTTGGAATGAGTAGACCGTCCTCTAACTCTTCGCGTGTGGTTCTCGATGATGATGATTTGTATGTCACGTAGTTGTTTCAAACAAAGAAAGATTTGCTGGAATCTCTACATCTACTTGCAATGAAACACAACTTTGAGTTCAAAGTGAAAAATTCAACCAAGTCGTTGTTGACGATCGCCTGCGTCGACGACAATTGCAGTTGGCGTTTGTGAGCGGCAAAGATGGACATGAACGAGTGCTTTATAGTTCGTAAGTATACACGGGAACATACTTGTGAAGTGGGGATTGGTCGAAGTGATCGTAGATAAGCCTGTGCTTGGTTTATTGGTCGACAGATAATGCAAAAGTATCAGGACCCACAGACGATCTACAGACCTTCAGACATTAGGAACGACTTCCATCGAGATTACGGAGTGATCTTGAGCTACCAAAAGGCCTGGAAGGTTAAAGAATGCGCATTTGAGGATTTAATGGGATCGGTTGAGGAAAGCTATACTAAATTGGCCAGGTATTGCCACAATATGGAGAGAACTAATCCTGGATCAGTATATTTTATTGAGATGGAGGGCGATAATTGCTTCAAATATTTCTTCATGGCTTTTGGACAATGCATTTGGAGATTTCGAAATGCTATACGACCCATAATTCTAATCGATGGCACAACTCTGAAATCTAAATACAAAGGCAAGTTGATTATTGCTACATGTCAAGTTGTCAATATCCAAATTTACCCTCTTACATTCGGCATAGTCGATAGCGAAAATGATCTGTCGATGTGTTAGTTCTTTACGAAGTTGAGGTAAGTAATCGGGGAAGTCGAGGAACATGCATTTGTAACTGATCGGGGACAGTCTTTGATAAATGGTATCGCTGAAGTTTTTCTCGAGGCACATCATGGTTATTGCATGTACTATATACAAGGCAACCTGAAGACCAGGTATCGGGGCAAATGCATCGTTTCATTGTTTAGAAGAGTGGCCGAAGCGTACAGTGTTGAAGAGTGTAACAGGTTCATAGAAGAAATATGAACTAAATATTCCAAACTTGGGAGTAACTAACCAAAATAGGGATTGAACATTGGGCTCGTTCACACTTTCCAGTCCGTTGATACAACATAATGACGTCGAACAACGCGAAGTCTCTCAATGCATTATTCAAAAAGGATCGAGAGTTACCTATCCTCGCAATGATTGAGAACATTCGTAACAAGTTGCAGTAGTGATTTCACGATCGACGTGAGGAATCACGTAATTGTTCGAGCGTGTTAGTGCCGGCTCAAGAGGAGAAACTCTTTAAAACTGCAAATGTTGCAAGAAAGTTGAATGCGGAACCACTGGATGAGTCGTGCTTCTTTGTGAAATGTGCACGTAATACGGCATACATGGTTGACTTGACTGATAACACATGCACTTGTAGTCGATTTCAGTTTGAAAGTTTTTCGTTTAAGCACGCAGTCGCAGTGGCTATGTATCGAGGTTTTGCAGTGAGAACATTATGCTCTCCTTATTACACGGCCGATTCTTGGAGAGCAGCGTCCGCAGAGACTATATTTTCTCTACCGAATGAAGTTGAGTGGGAAGTTCCCGACAACATTATCCATCTTAATAGTTTGTTACCACCAAAAGTTCAACCGCGTGGTCCTAGACGTCCACATACGTCTAGAATACCATCTACCAGAGAGTTTCATCAACCACGTAGATACAGCAGGTGCAGAGCCATTGGACATACTCATCAAAACTGTAACAGTCATATTCCCCTAATTGACAATTAAACCGATGTATTAAATGAATAATATTTTTATAAGAATGTTATTAAAAAGAATATTTATTTAAATTTAGTCATTATCCAATTTTAAATTCTTTATTTATTTAAATTTTAAATATTTTCGATGTTAATTAAATAATTAACATAAAAATTACAAATTACAAATGATTACAATTAAATAATTAACGTAGAAATTTAAAATTACAATTGATTACATAAATAAAAAATATGTTTTTACAATATTACAAATTTATAAAGAATAAATAAATAAAAAAATTACGGATCGCAATTAAATTTCCATAAATTCGCTGCTAATTTATTCCTCCAGTTTTGAATACATGATTGGTTGATAGAATCACCACTGCAATTGAACAATAATGCGTTAGTTCGGTTATAAAAATTAAGTTTTAAAGTTAAAAAAATAACAAACACTTACGATATGGTATGTCCCGCCGTTGTTGTGTCCCGCACGATGGCTAGTCTGTCCTGCACGAAAATCTCCACTAATCTAGCCATCTGAGAACGATCACAGCCACCGACTGCAAGATCTACTCGAGCTGACTCTGTATCAAACACGAGTGATCGGGGTCATACACATACACCGTCGACTCAACGAAGACGATCTCCAGTGTAATATAGTGATGGTTTGCACAGACAGAAATGTACATATGTGTACAACCAGCCCATGTCCCCCCGACCTTCGGCAACATCGTAAAAATCCAATCGGTCAAATAATCCGGCACTACGTAGTCGCTACCCATTTGTCTGACCGACTCGTACTCAATACCAATGGCCTGACTAAACTCCATATTCAAGATGAGCAGGCTTGAGATGCAAAATGATTTCGGAAGTCTTTCAGCTCGGTCACGCAATAGATCCATGACGAGGTCGATGTGCTGCATCAAGAAACAAACAGTTACTTAATCTAATAATTGTAAAATTATATACATATAATAAATAACAATATTACTAGTTTACTTACATCGTCGGCAAGCCAAGAATCAGAAGTGGTGATGTCATGGAACCAACTGTAGACGTTTTGGATTATCTTTCCAGCGATCGTGCGGGTGACCCTGAACATAGAAACAGATAAAATGTTGAACAAATATATAATGAGTTAGCGTATCTTACTTCACTAAAACTAATACAATACTTACCCGGGCAACTATTTTCTCCACTCCGTCTCGAAAGCCTTCTATTTGGCGTGATCAACCTCCCTAAACAAGTTTGGGACGCTTCCATCAATAAATGTCCTCATATTCGCCTCGACTGTGTAGGGAGAAACAACGTACTGTGACGGCATCCTTAGCCTTTTGCCAACCACTTGCTCCGGCACGTCAACAACACGAGTCTTACCCTCAGTCATGACAAGCGTCCTCTTCCCCTCCTCTACCACCACTTCCGTCCTCCCCTCCACCACCATCACCTCCGACATCCCCTCCTCAGTCGTCGGGGTTGCCTCCGCCACCTCTCCAGTCCCCATCTAAGGAAATAACCAGCTCGAGAGATCCTCATCTCCCTAGAACTGTGGGTGACTCCCCTCTCTATCTCCCTCTCGCATGCTCTCTCCCTTTACTAGACATATCACGTTGAAGCAATGCGACCTCCTCCTGCGACGTGGCCACGCAGCACATAGACATCGTGTGATAGATCGTCGACTCTGCCGGTCAACTCTCATCTCATATCATGACTCTGATCCATTAACTCTCATCGCAGATCAGCAATTTGTCCCGACAAGTCTCGTCGCAGCGCGCCGACCTTTCCTGCAATAAATTCAGTCAACCGGGCATATAGATCATCGCCCTGACTGTGACCGTGTGTAGGAGATCCACGGGGGAGCCTCTGGATGGGGATGACGAAAATGTAACAGGCGGAGGGAGTGACCATGCCATGGGCGGCGGTGATGCCATCGGCGGAGGGGGTGCCATAGACGGAGGTGATCCTCTATCAACTGGATTGCACTACTACACAAATGTCAACATAAAAAATTAATAATTGCTAACTTATAGAAAATGCTGATCAATAAATTATCGTTAATTCACATACCCTATCTTGGTCCAGGATCGAATCCGTCACCTGGTCATTCTGGGTGTGCGGAACGTCTATTTCACGCACCAAACCCCGACCCTCCTCCATCGACGATGTCAACTTAGTTATTACTTCAAGCAGACATATTGACGTTTGAATTATTTTAACAAAATGTAGCGAGAGTTTAAACTAAATAAAATATAAATTACAAATTTACAATACTCACATTGGGGTCGTTGAGAAGAGTCGATAACTGTTTCCCAGATGGACAACCATCCACTCGGGATGATAGCCAGTGATGCATCCTAGGGCAACGTGTCTCCAGTCGCTTTGCATAGCGGATGCCCAGTAGGGGGACGGTCTCATACGTCCAGATTTGCAACATATATAAATATTCGATATAAATTACGTATAATTTTTTTTCTTTACGTTGATTATGTTAAATATTTATCTGCACTGTTAGGGGCAATCCATAGACATCGTACTTACGCACTGACCCCTTGGGCTTCGCGTGTGATTTGGTGAAAACGTGGACGGTGTCATCGAAACACCTCCGGCCCCACGAATAGTTCTTGAAGCCATCAATGTCGTCGACGATCTCTAAGTGGATGTGATCGATCGTAGTATTCTTATGATGACACTACATCACAATCTCCAGGATGTTGACCAATCCTAGCTTCAGTCTGTCTAGCATGTGTCACATTTCCTAACTGCGTCGATCAACTGTTACTAAAACACCGTCCCCTGTCCCTCGAAGTATGTGTCGAGCAACCTGTTGCTTCTTCGAGTAATGTCATTTCTTGTCATCTGTAATCCAGTGATCATGGCAAACTCGACAGGAGAGAAACTGGCGATCTTGCTCCCGTGGTCGAAGTGGAGGGCATCATCGTCGATTGAACTTATCAACCGACATAATAAGGCATCGATGATCTGCCCCGAGAATTGGACCTCCCTCAAGTCACGTAGGGGCCAGATAAATGACTGTCGAAGCATATCTTTGTGCTGATTATCCAGCAGCTCCTCTATGAAACTAAAAACATCAAAGCTACTGTTCCAAGTAGCTTTCCCTGCCACCTATCTCAACTTTTCGTCCAAATGATATTCCGTCCTACAAAAATTCGAAATGAGTCATGCTAAAACACTGTACAAGATATAATGAAATAACGCATAATAACATAACATTAAATAAACTGAATGACAACTACTACTAACAAAAAAGAAAAACGTAGAATACAAAATTATTTATTTAATTACATAAATATAAAATTTAAACAATATGAAAATATTATAATTATATAAAGAATATATTTATTATCTAATTTAAATGAATTATTAAAATTAATTAAATAATATAAATATTATTTAATTAATATTTAATTACGATTTTTAATTTTAAAAATAATATTTTTATTATTTAATTACAGATTTTTAATTTCAAAAATAAAAGAAAAAGGAAATTTCAAATACATTATAAATAATATATATATATATATATATATATATATATATATATATATTGGTAATTATCAATATAAAATTATTTAATTAATTACATAAATACAAAATTTAAACAATAAAAAGTACATTTTAATTATATAAAAAATATATTTATTACTTAATTAAAATGAATAAAGGAATTATTAAAATTAATTAAAGAATATAAATATTATGGAATTAATATTTAATTACCGATTTTTAATTTTAAAAAAAATATTTTTACTATTTAATTACTAATATTATTTAATTACAGATTTTTAATTTGAAAAATAAAAGAAAATTTTAAAAATAATATTTTTGCCATTTAATTAAAAATATTATTTAATTAAAGATTTTTAATTTTAAAAATAAAAGAAAAAAGAAATTACAATTAAATTGTAAATAATATATATATATATTTTTGTAATTATCAATTTAAAATTATTTATTTAATTACATAAATACAAAAATTTAAACAATAAAAAATATTTTAATTATATAAAGAATATATTTATTACTTAATTTAAATGAATAAAGGAATTATTAAAATTAATTAAAGAATATAAATATTATTTAATTACCATTTTTTAATTTTAAATTAAAAATATTATTTAATTACAGATTTTTAATTTTAAAAATAAAAGAAAAGAGAAATTACAATTAAATTATAAATAATTTGTATTTTCTTTGGTAATTATCAATATAAAATTATATATTTAATTACATAAATACAAAATTTAAACAATAATTTTTTTTAATTATATAACGAATATATTTATTACTTAATTTAAATGAATAAATGAATTATTAAAATTTATAAAAGAATATAAATATTATTGAATTAATATTTAATTACCGATTTTTAATTTTAAAAATGATATTTTTAATAATTAATTACAAATCTTTTTAAATTACAAAATTTAAACAATAAAAAATATTAAAATTAAATAAAGAATATATTTATTATTTAATTTAAAATAATAAAATTTTAAAAATTAATAATTACAATTTTGAAAAAATATTTAATTTTGGTAATTATCAATTATCAATTCTTTTTGTAATTAAAATTATCAATTTTTTATTAAATTTAAAAGTTGGACGGTATATTTGGCCCCATTTATTAACTTTGGACCATTTTTTAAAAGCAAAACAGTCGGTCCAACTTTGAGCCATTTAAAAAAAAAAAAAATAAACAGTCGAGCCAATTGTTGGGCCGACTGCTTTTGGGTTGGGTTGACCTCAAAACAAAAGAAAAAAATAGACTGTCCAATTTGGGCCATTTTTTTAAAAAAAGAAACTATGGACCGATTGTTTTTTGGTTGAGTTGGCCCGACTGTTAACAATCGGGTAATCCAACTATTTTGGAGCTTCTCTTTCGTTGGATCGTCGGAAAAATGTCATTTTCGACGATTTCAAACTCAACTAAGGCCAAATCCGTTTAATCTAAATCTATATACTCAATCATCTACACAAATAATTAACAATAAGTTACAAAAACACTTAAAATATCATCTTCACATCATATATTCAAAATCAAAACCATTGTGTGTGATTTTTTTTGTTTTTTCTTTTCTCTCTTTTACCGTGGGTCAAACGAAAGTGAAAGGAAGGATATTTTTGGACTTTTAACTTCAATTTTAATTTTTTTTAATTAAATCCGATCAGAGATGATTGTGAAAATACCTATTTTCAACGGGTTAGTCTACATGTACACCTTAAGGTGTACATAATAGACTACATCTCTTTCACATGAAGAGAGACCCACGAATATTTAATTATATGTGGACCCTCCTCCATGTGAGGAGGGTGTAATCTATTATGTACATATAGACTAATTCATTTTCAACAGGTCATTTACATCTGTTTCGTCAAAAAATTAGTCTATATGTACATAATAATGTACATAATAGGTTACACCCCTCTCACATAGAGGAGAACCACACATAATTAAATATCTGTGACCCTCCCTCCATACGAGAGAAATGTAATCTATTATGTACACCATGAGGTGTACATGTAGATTAACCTTTGTCAAATGTAACCATACCACAATATAACTTGGCTAAACCCTTGAACACTCTCCTTCACTTCCAGATACAAAACCCACGAAGGAAAAAGACTGTAACTTGAGAGAGAGTAGTAGGAGCATTGAAGATGAACAAGAAGGAGGTGTTTAAGCTAGCAAAGGGATTCAGGGGAAGAGCTAAGAATTGCATAAGAATAGCAAGAGAGAGAGTGGAAAAGGCTCTTCAGTACTCTTACAGAGATCGGCGGAACAAGAAACGTGACATGCGCGGTCTCTGGATCCAACGAATCAACGCTGGCACCCGCCAGCATGGAGTATGTTTTTTCTTCATATTTTTTGCTGTTTTCATGTACCATACAGTTTAATCGTCTGTGTAAATTGTTTTCCTGCTATATTTTAAGAATAGGAGTCTGTTTGGAATCCCTTTTAGTTTGGTTCTGAGGTGTAAAGGGTCTAGAATTGATATGGGTTCGGTGAATTTCAGAGAAAATTCTTTTATTGACGTTCGTGTATTTTGTTGAGTGTGAAATTGCCTATGGTTGTTTTAGGGTTAATAAGGGTTTGAAGAAATTGGAATAAAATTTCTGTTGTTACAATAATTTCGCGCATTTACAAGATATAGTTTCAATATGTGTCTCTGTCTGCTCTATGTTGGCCAACAGGCAGGCTCTCATGTTAGTGTGTGTTTCTATTCAGAAACTAAATGAATATATATTTATTATAGATATCTAGGTATAATAACTAGTTATTTTTAAATGAAAGGGTAAGTTATTTCTTGATGGCATCAAGACGCAATTTCAAGCTTTGAGGTTCTCCAGGCAAATTGTAGGGAAGGGGCCTGTTAGAGTTTTAAACCCATTGTTTGCATTGTGCTTAACGTAATGATTGCGTATATATAAATATTCCCATGAATGCATTAAGGATAATTTGGAGAGTAGAAGGGCTTGTAAGGTGCTGTTTCAGGCCAGACTGATTACCAAAAGAATCCGGAAAGGAGATAACTAGAATTGCTGCCCACTTTGTTGTTGGATTGCCATATAGCCAATACCCTTTAACAAAAATGATCAAGTGGTCGAGGTCAGTCTGGGCGAATACAAATAGAATACTAATGGATGTCTATGGGTAAAGCTGTAGGAGGGGAAATTGTACAAAATCAAGAGGGAAAATGGTGTACTTATTATGACTTTTGTGATGATAGCTCTAGCTTTGTAGCTGAAGTGAAGGCATTGCTTTGCACAGAGAGTTGATTTCTCCTAAGCACTGGTAAAGTAAACAAGTACTTGTGGAGCGAGATTGTCTAGTCTAAGCTACGTTGTGCAGAAAAAAAGAGAAAGGGCCCTGGGAGGTTAACTACCCGTTGGAGGGGATTGAAGGGTAAATAACAGCAAACCGCCTTAACCTTTACCCACTTTTCCACTTTCACCCCCTATCTATTTTTCAACACGTGTCCCCAACATTTGATAAATTGGCGGGATTCAGCCAAATTGATGGATTTCATCCAATTCTCTTTTAGTCAACTCCTTTGACCATCAAATTCAAAAAATCATTTAGGGTAAAATGGTCATTTCGTTGTTCTTAATTAAAATATTAAAAAGACAAAAATAAATAATTCATAAAAAAAGAATTCCAAAATTAATAAATTGCTATTCATCTTCCTCACCCCCCACTGCCACACCACCATTTTTGGCAGTGAAACAGGGGGGTGTGGTGGTGGAGGGAGGAGGAGGTTGTGGTAGTGATGATGTAGCTGGGTGGGGTGGAGTGGGGTGATGGTACTATCCTATTTTACTAGTATAGATGATATATGTTATGTTATATTATATCATATTATGCTATATATTGTATATGTTATATGTAGTAATCTAAGTGTGCAATTACATATGTGAGCGTGTAGCGACAAAATGCATAGGTGGCTTTTGCATGTTTTTGGAGTGCTTAAAGCCATTTTACTAAGCGCTTGGTGTTTGCTGGTAAGTGCGTTTGATAGGTTATCTTAGTGAACATCTTTATTGTGTAATGGGAATAGTGTCCCAAGTTTAGTTTTTGAAGGATAGCTTAGGCTTGTATGCTTTCAGTGTAAGAAGAGTATTCCCTAGTTTATTTCTTGTTGGATCTACTTTGTAAACCCGAGGTAAGGCCCTAAGCTCCCATCTATGTATTTCATGTGAATATTAATCTACAGGTAAGGGATGGTGCCAGATTCCCATTTATGGTTGGTTGGGAGCTGAAAAACTCCTAATTCAGCATAAATGGAATTTATTTACAAAAGAAAAAAGTAAATTCTTGATGGCAGTTTGTGCAGTAGATGTGTGTATGTTATTCATGAAATTAACTAAGTCAAATGGATGTTCTACTTAGCAGTGAGATAAAAAGGAACCTATAAAGGTCTGGATTCTAGAGACGGAAGGTTGTAGGGGCAAATAAACTCATATTTGTTTTCTGTGAAATGATAGAACGAAAATTATTGAAGAAAATAACATATGGGTTCTATCCGACTGAAAGCACCACTTCCTGCCAGTTGATAGATTTCAGCTAATGGACTTTTCTTTCTGAATTGAACAGAGTATGTAGTAGTGGCACATTAGAAACCTTCTCTTTAGAGGAACTTGTAGTCTATTGGAACCCTACTTTCAACTTTGTGATCTCATCACTTCAATTTAGGAACAATCCATATCTTCGTCATGGGGCTGACTGCACCTCTGGTGAAACAACAGGTGGTGGGTTGTATGACTTCCTTCTGGTGACACAGCGAAATGCTATTTCTGTCTAGGATTAGCTGAATGATCACAATAAATGCACGAGGACATGAGAATGGTACAATTAGTTTGCTTCACTCGAATTATTGCTCTTTGTAAATTGACCTTATAATATATTAATGGTAATTTCTATGCAAGAAGCCTTTGCTCTGCGTGTGTTCTTGATTAATGCATTGACCAAAAGCAGAATAAGCGAACATTATGCTTACACTTTTTCCTTTTTGACCCGGTTAAAAATTATTGGTGGCTGCTGGAATGAATCTATTTTGTTTTTCATAGCACCATCCATGTTAAAACGGGAGTGAAGGGAGAGGAGGTTGGGAGTTGGAGAGTGAATGTGGTAATAATTTGTGTCACTGTTCACTACAGTTCAATAGTATAGGTTTCTTTCGTTTCTACACCTCCGTATTTTTTCAGTTGATTATAACAACGCAGACTGCCATCCCACAAAATTGGAAAAAAGAAGAAAAAAGAACGGAAAGTCAAATATTCTCAGATTATAAGCCGGGGTTAGTGCCAAAGGGTCTGGATAGACATTAAGTTACTTCAGCTCACAAGCAAAGCTCGGAAGTTAAGTGAATAGCTAGTTTTCTACTATGCCATCCAAGTTCATGTAATTGACTGTTATGACATGTTTTATGAAAATGCCAGGACTTCTGTGGTTCTTCTTTAATTATTTAACAACAGCTCCATTCTTTCTAGAATCACTGCAAGAGTCTAGAAGAAAGACAAGCTGCTAAAAATGATCAGTTTGCAAGTTCTTGTTTAAGTTTTAGATTTGTTAACTTTAGCAGTTTGATTACTATTTGGCATTTGTGGCGATCCAAGCCTCAATGTTGACTTTTAGTCTATGATAAAAATTTAATAAATTCCCAATCAAATTATTTTATGCAGGTCCATAAAGCTCTGACTTGTTTTCTCGTTGCATGACAGGTGAACTATGGTAATTTTATGCATGGATTGATGAAGGAGAACATCCAGCTCAACAGGAAAGTTCTTTCAGAGCTTTCAATGCACGAACCATATAGCTTCAAGGCCCTGGTCGACATCTCGCGCAATGCCTTCCCCGGAAACAAGGCAGTCGCACCTCCCAAAAAGGAGGGGCTCGCGATTCTCGTTTGATTCATTTTATCGTTTATGTTGTGAAATCCTAATTTTATTCTAGAAGGATTTTTATATAAATTTCTACAGATGATAGCAACTTCTTCTTTGACTTTATAAAGTTGAAAATTGAATGTTGAACTACTAATTTTAATGGTTTGAAAGTAGTTATTTTGACTTTGTACAATCGAATGGTGACTTTTTTGTTCTGTGAAGATGGAGCACAAAATGTTTACACAATGTAAGGTGCTCATCAGATTTTCAGAAATGAAAATGTCTTGTCCAACTCATTTTGCACCTTCAAGTGTGCCCATCTTTCATATCTTGGACCTCCTTTTTATAGAGTTGCTCAAAGGATAATTACTTATTGAATGCTTTTGCTTATAATTGAAGGCTTGTGTGGTATGCGCAGGAGTTCCATCAGACATTGTCTCAACAAGTTTTCATGATCTTGATGATGATTTGGTGATAAACGTGGTCCTAAACTATGAAAAAACTTAAATCTTATTCATTTGCCAAATAAAAAATATTATTTCGCCACCAATAAGTTGGTTTTTCATTATAACTTTAAAAAAAATTACAAATAGGGCGGTATGTGGTTCGGTTTGGTTTGGTTGTCGAATTGTCGGGTATTTAATAAATGAAACCGTCGCGTCCAAATTTCATTATGAACACGAGTTCGATTAGGTTCGGTTCTGTCTAGTTAAATTTTTAAATATTTATAATAACGTTACATTAATTTAACTAATGAGATGTTTAATTTTAGCTTTTACAAAATAATATTGTCCAATTCCGTGATTTTTTTGCGCATCTCTTTATTGAGTTATTCATAGATTTGACTGTTAAAATTCTTCTCTAATATCAAGCTCATAATAATAAAGAGAGACGCAGTCAAACTTTCAATTCGATTTCTCAAAAATAGTAAAAACGGCACTACGGTAGAATGAGAAATTTGAATAAAATTTAAGTTAATTTGATTAAGTTGAGATTGGACTGGAAATTAAAAATAGAAAAATCATCTTTGAATTTGGATTAAATTAATTAGTTAGCAATTTTATTAGAAAAATATAAAATAATTTGACTTATTTAATATACAAAAAATTTAAAAATTAGGAAGATTCAGTTCTTACTCGATTTTTTTTTTGTTTTTGGTCCAAAATTGAGAATCGAATTGAACCTGTTGATTTTCGATTCATGTACCAGTTCTATATTTAATTTAAAAAGAACTGTTCAATTCGATTCAGTTCGAATCCGGTTCAGTCCGATTCGAAAATTTTATCCACCTTTAATTACAAATTTCTTGTTGGCCAAAGGTAGGTTCCTCGGAATAATTTTTGCGTATGATATACAACTAACCTTGTAGTTTCCCATTGAAAGGCCAACTACCTTCCAAGTGTGTTGTTTTCTTTGACGACCAAAGATAAACTTTTATTACGAAACGTCGTCATGTACAAACAAAGGCATAGTATGAAAGTAGTACAATTGATCCAATTTAGAGGAACTCAATTGGTAGCCAACGAGGCTAAAATGTAGGCTATTTTTGTTCCCATTGCAGAGAACAAAACAACACGTGCCACATTTAACTTTCT
The DNA here is from genome assembly GCA_019395295.1 of Osmanthus fragrans. Lineage (NCBI taxonomy): Eukaryota > Viridiplantae > Streptophyta > Magnoliopsida > Lamiales > Oleaceae > Osmanthus > Osmanthus fragrans. Next base: position 11,271,234 of record CM033362.1, read on the forward strand.
GTAACGGATTGTGTAACACGTGCATCACAACTCACAAATTGATTTACTAAGAAATGGTATGACGAGATTGGACTATGCTACATGTACACACAATCCCCTACACAATCCCCTACACCTCCCTCACATGGAGGGGGACCCACAAATATTTTATTATGTGTGGGCCCCCTCCATGTGAGAGGGGTGTAGGGGATTGTGTAGGAGATTGTGTACACATAGCTTTATTCGACGAGATTTGATTAGGTAAAATCTCATCAGCCAAAATGAAAAATAAAATCTTCCCACTGTTTTTTGACAATTCATCACCCCGTAAAAAAATATGTAAATGATGAGATACAATAAGCATTTTTCTTCTACAATAATCATCACGATTTTTAAAATTCTTTATATTTAATCCAAATTCATTAGCAATATTAATTGCTTGTCACGATCAATTAATCTGTTTGTTGGTTTGATATATTTCTTTTTCTCTATGAAAAGTCTAAAATAAAATATTTTTGGCATATTCTTGTGCATTGTCCTGACACAACATGAGCATGAAAGGTTTTACGACCCCGCTATACGTACAACATTACTTGACAACGCTCCTTGACAAACCCACGTGGCATTCATTTAAAATGAAAAAGATAAGAAAAGAAAAGAAAAGAAACAAGAAATCGAAGGGAAAATGGCTCTCTTTCTTTCTCTCACGTTTTCCCCATTTCTCCCAAAATGAAAAGGTAACCCTACCCTCCCCTCTTTCATGCATCTCCCCCATTTCTTCCCGTCGCCGTCGTCGATCGAGCTCGTCTGAACATTCATTGAAGCAGTCGCGGCCTCCTGTAAGCAATCTCCGTTTTTGAATGGTCGAAATACCAACATTGAGGTAAGTTAAACATAGACTTTTCTCTCAGTTTCCCCTGATTTTTTCGAAAACCAAGCACCTACAGTCCTCTCTTTCACTCCCCTCCTCATTTTTCCTCAACCGTATCCATACCTCCGAACCTCTCCTAGTGTAAGGTATGGATTTTTTGGATATATGGGTTACTGAAATTTGTAAGTAGTTGGTGGTTCATTTGTTTTTGTAGGAGTAGCGTATTTATCTGGTGACAATAGCTTATCGAAATGGTTTGTGTGTTGTAGGTGATGGGTTTGGGGTTGGGACTGTGATTGGCAAGAATGAAAAGTTTTGCTGTAATCAGTAAAAAATATCCTAAAAAATAGCTTATCAATAATCAATACAAAAATTTTTGAAGTGGGGAAGAGCCCGCTGCAAACTGGTTTTAATTTCAATTGTGGATGCAGTAAAGTGATGGATGGCAGCGGGCTCTTCCCCACTTCAAATGTAATGTAGGTAGGGGGGTTTGCATTAAGGGTATTGCAATTATCTATTTGTAATTTTGGGTGGATTATAATGTAGTGCTTGTTAATGTAATTATTTGCACATTGAAGATATCTGGAAGTTGCATTTCTGGTTATTTGCACAATTGCAGTGTACATTGCTATGTGACATTAAGCATGGATTGCATTTGTTGCTAATATTGATTTGGCGAATGTGTTTTGAATGAAGTACCCGATTTCTGAAATTTAATTTGACGTGACTAATTTTTTTTTCCTTTTGATTCCATTAGAATAGCTGGAAAGAATTCAGAAGTCTGTCACAGTTGCAGGCGTAAGGGGCATTTCTTCGACGATTGCCTGACAAAACGCCGATGTCCCACGGTGTAACAACGGTTTTCAAAAGTGTTTTAAGGTTGAAAGGGATACCGCAATAAAGGAAAATTCTTCAACTGTTGCAGTCACAAATGTGAATTTTGGGAGTGGTGCGACATTGGGGAATCAAGCGGCGAATCGAGTGATGTTAGCCATACTGAAATTGACGAAATGTCCCGCATGTTCCAATCTCAAGTTCGGCTGAAAGATGAAGAATAAATCCATATATCTGTGAATGTGACAATCAGCAAGTAGTAGTAACATGTTGATCAATAGACAAGTGAATTTGGAGTCGGGTTTATTGGTATGCTTGATTTGTAGGCTATTTGCGTTTGTTTATTAAACAAACAAGATTGGTAGTTTCTGTATTGCTGAATTTTTGTAGCTTTTTGAACCACTTTCAGCTTGGTGTAGTAGATGTGTGGTAGTCTGTCCGGATAGCATGCCTGTCTAGAACTTGTACGTTTCACATTTTGTGTATTTGCAGCATGCATTTTGGGTATTTAGGGGTCTGAAATTGGTATGTCTTGTAATGGCAGCAACAACTAAATTAAGATATATGTAACATATGGTTGATCTACAGAAATCTAGTTGATGAATTTTCTTCGAACATTTTGCCGAATCAAATGTTTGATTATCGATATGACTATTCAAATAAACTGGACAATGGATGGGATTTTCCAAGTTCGTTATATGTACACTATACTAACAAACAGTTCAAGGAAAATGATAGCTGAGTTCAAAAATCGAAGGCTATACCAGCTGGGTTTTTCACTATGCAATACATTAGTACAATGGAAAAGGAAGCACAACAGTGAGTATTCTGCAGGTGCACTGGAAGTGTAATGGATAGGAAATTCAGCTCAATAACAACTCCAAATGGTAATGCAATGAAAGTAAAAAATGTTGATCGAATGAGGCAACAGGGACTGCCTTTAAGCAGGTGCACTGGAAGTGTAATGGACAGAAAATTCAGCTCAATAACAACTCCAAATGGTAATGCAATGAAAGTAAAAAATGAAGGAGCAATGGAGCAACAGGGACTGCCTTTAAGCTGCACTTTCGGACACTGCAATCCATGCTCAAATGAACAAGAAAAAAAAACAGCATGGATCAATTAATGAAGACTAAATTTTGCCATTCATTGTCACTTAAATTTAACAATAATTGTTTCTCTTTAGGAACACTTCAATACATCTACAACAAGCTTTCATCAACCATCTTTGCTCGTTGAACTATGTCCCTCCACTTACTTTGTCCCGTCATCGTCACGTGCCTCCTTCATGCGGTACATGTTTATGGTTGTTTGGAGTAGCATGACCCTAGCATACAAAAAGGAAAATAATAAGTCAACACAACATTAATTTTTTCAAAAATTTAAGTATGTATCATTGATATTACCTTCGGAATTGACATAAAATGAGTTGACGACGGATGGATCAAATTAGAGGATTGACATAACTTTCAATAACTATTCATCATTTCTCCATTTTATTAAACAGTGAAAAATGGACACAACAAATTCACCAATTGACAAAGCCAACAAAATTCAGACCTTTCACAGCACCAGAAAAACAAGCTCACATTTCGCACACTGTAAATCAAAATACGCAATCTTCAACATAATTTTTACAAAATCAAACATAATCCTGATTAATAGCATACTTCTGCATAATTTTTACAAAATCACATTTCGCATACTCTAGCTCAAACTATTGGAACTTCCTCAGCCTTTGAGAAAACCAGGGACTTGATTAATAGCACATATAATACAACCTGAAATTTAGCGAGTATTACAAAAAACTATACCTTCAATGGACGGCTGGGTTTCCCGATTTTTGGGAACTAAATAATGATACCTTCAATTGATGGTGGGTTTCTCACTTCAAGACAGAGTAGAGTCGTGAAGTGCCACCAATTTGTAGACCGTGATACGGCTGTTTCGCTTCAAGCTTCCAGGTGTAGGAACGGTGGGTTTGGTCACCGGTGGATCTAGTGTTACGGCGGTTTCGCTTCAAGCTGGGAGGTGTAGGAGGATTACGGTGTGGGGTTTCGATTTAGGGGTCGGACTGGAGTTTCCTTTTTTTGAACATTTCTTCCCTTTTCTCTCAATGTAGTAATGGTGGGTTCATTTTGTTTTTTCATTTTAGATCTTCGCCATCCACGTTTTGGTATAAGATCCGTCCACATCATGTTGTAGACAAGTATTGCAACCTAATGTTGTACAATGAGTATTTTCCAAGGTTTTATGAATTTTCTTTGGGTAATTGACGCAATACGCCTCTACCTTTCAAGGTTTTTGTGGAAAACGTTCTTACATTTTATTTTTTGGTGCAAAATGTCCTTACCTTTCAATTTTTTTGGTGCAAAGAGAGGAGTCACTACCCACTTGGAGAATCGAAAAGAGAAATGTGAATTATCCAGTTTTATTTTTCATTACATAACGTGTGTTTGGTTACCATATTTTTTGGCCGAAAATGGCAGGCGGGTGAGATTTGGGAAGAATGTGAAGTTTGGAGGGTTATTTGTATTTTTTAAAAGTTTGGGTCCATAGTTATAATCTGTTCTTTATTTTTCTTTTCTTATTTTTTTTTGGTCTATTTAAATAGCGGGGTATATTGGTCATTTTACGTTAAAAAAATTGTGAAAAAGGACATTTTGCACCAAAAAATTGAAAGGTAAGGACGTTTTTCACAAAAATCTTGAAAAATGAAGATATTTTGCGTCAATCACCCAATTTTCTTTCATTTCTTTAATAGGTTTGATAGCATACAACTGGAAGAAAATTGAATATTTTAAATGTGACAGCCAAAACGGTGGACAAAAAATTATTGGAAGAAAACGGCATGATAAAGCCCATAGTCAATTAACATTGGATAACTACTAATCAAAGATGTAAAGTTGATCAAGGGCGAATGATGATTTTTTTTTATTATTATTATTTTTTTTTCCAACGGAAAACTTTTGAACTATGTGACGACTCGCTCACACAACTTGAGTTTGAAATGGATTTTACGGAGCCTCAGTCTCTATAATTGCACATTTTCAATCATATTCACATAATAAAATATTTTGTATATAAATTCAAAATTAATCCCTATTTTTAGAACCATGCTGTAAGTATAGAAAATACATACAGAATTGGTACATGAATTCAAATTGTATAGACAAAATTAAAATACAGATGAATAGAGATTTTATACAGATGGACAAGATGTTTCCAATTTGAATTTCTGTATAAAATCTGTACTTAGAAAATAATTCATATTTTTAACTACACATTCTTAAAGAATTTACTATTCAAAATATTATTATTATTATTATTATTTTCAAAATAATAAGCATCAGACAAGGCTTACTTTTGTATTTAACATTGAACACTTCCATTTTATGCCGACCTATTTTCAGTCGTTTATTTGAAATTAAATGAAACAGCCTTTGATTTTAACAATATTATATTATTCTCTCTCTTTCCTCTACACGTCCCTCTCCTCTCTATCTATGCAATTATTAATTTTTTCTGTTCCAATTCAGAAACAGGTACAATTTTCACATTCTTCTTTGGGATCTTTCATTACTTTTCAGCTAAAATATTAGCGGTTTCATTAATTGGAATTGAATTCCTTTTGAATCATTCTATATAACAGAATTTATTTCCAATTTTGATTTGGATTAAACACAATGATTAATTCTTTTTTTTTCATAAGACGTTCAATTCTGATGAAAGTTCAATCTGTACGTGTTTATATAAATCCAGATCATTTATTTTTTCATTTGATTTATGGGTGGAAAATTCAGATTCTTATAATTTTGGTATGATTATTAAACACGTGTTCTGAATTTGCCGAGTCCGATGTTACATGTTCTTTGGTGAATTTGAATGTAACTACGAATACACAAAATAATTAGGGAATATTCTGATTCTTTATCTTTTTGTTGTGTAGATTGGTTCTCAATAAAGATTATACAGTTGAATGATAACGGAGTATTAACAAAGCAATGAGTTACAATCAATCAGCACTGGGGAGGCCATCGTCAGGTATTGTTTTTGTCTCCTGGAATTTACAATATTGTAGCTACCAGTTCAAATTGCAATAATTTTCGTCCGCATTTTGGCACATATTTGAGTGAATTTACTTAAGTTTGCTAGTAAAATTGTCCTGAGATACGAGAGTTCATGGAAAAATTTAGCATTTGACTTAAGAAATTGCAAGTGCCAATCGTGGAAAATGGTGCTGTCCAATTGATTTATGTATCATTCATCATGTTTTTGAAGTCTCAAATTCTATACAACTCATTTAACGGTAACAACAACTTCGGGTTGAACTCTACCGGCTTGTAAGGGGGAGTGTGTCAAAAGTGCATATAAATTCATAAAGCAGGCATGGCCTTTCATGAGCAACATGTGATACAACTAGATCGTTCCATTATCATTTTCTTTTTCCTTGCTGTAGGTCTTGTTTTCTGAATTCTTTGATTTCTTTAAAGTCACGCTTCACAAGCACTCTGTGGTAGTGTGTTCCACTTCATCACCAACAGCTAACATGCAAATGCTGATTATTTAACTAACAGATAAAATATTCTGAATTATTTCGTTATTTATGTAGACTCGTGCAAAAATAACATAAACATACTTTTATTTATTTCATTATCCCATTTTGATATTGTATTTCTGTTGTAAGTACTCAGCTTCTCCTTTTTCTTTTTCTTGGCACTGTCTGTACAGGTAAAAGAATATTGAAAGATCTCTTGGTTCAACGAGATAATCGTGTTTGCGCAGATTGTAATGCTCCAGACCCAAAATGGGCGTAAGTTCCTCCTTCGGATTCATACACTGTTGTTTTTTTTCCTCAGATTATTATAGTTGTAACAATACAAGATCCATGAGAAAATCTGAGTACTTGGGCATTTGCCAATATTTCTGTGTCTGAGGGTCAAGCTCAATCTTTCTCATTTGCCAGCGTTCCTAAAGAAGAAGAGTATTTTTCGAGCCTTACCATCTATTGCCGAGAAGATCAACCGTGACAATATGTTTTCGTTCGGGATATTTGTCAAATAGCTTCAGCGAGAAGAAGGGAAGCCTTTGGATGCCATAAACATGGAATAACAGAATTAATGAATAATACTTTCACCTACATAAAGCCAACTTATGGAAAAAGTAAAAAATAAAAGAATAGGGAAAATATAATGTTGAGACATGCATATTATTCAGTATCAGTAGAATGCGTCCTTGAACCATAACCAAACAAGACCCCCCCACAAAAAAAAAAAAAAAAAAAAGAAAAGAAAAAGAAAAGTTATTCTGGTAGGAGTACAACTAGTACAGATTACATTATAACCTCCTTAAAGTGATAGATGAGCCTTTTCGAGCCTTTTTACCAATTTGTTATGAATTGATGTGCATGCTACGACCGTGTAAATTTTTTGGTAAATACATTCTGAACTTGGAGTTCATGTATTCCAATCTAAAGTTAAGGCTATGAGCAAGAATGTGTAACAAGATTGATGCTTAGAGTTTCCAAGAGAGAACACTGTCTTGGATCCTACCATTTTTGCTGTAATGAGGAATGAATGAAATATTTTGCCTTTTATTTTCTATATTGTTGTATAGTTTTCTTTATTTTCCCCTTTGAACGATTTTTAGAATTGTCATTGCCATTTCAGGTCAGCAAATATAGGAGTATTTATTTGTTTAAAGTGTTGCGGAGTGCATAGAAGTCTTGGTACTCATATTTCAAAGGTGACTGCTCAGAAATCCTTTGTATCCCATCTTCTGGGCTATATTCATACCTAACATAATTGGGAATCCTGCAGGTTTTGTCCGTGACATTAGATGAATGGTCAGATGATGAAATCGAAGCAATGATTGAGGTTGGCGGAAATGCTTCTGCAAATTCAATTTACGAAGCCTATATTCCTGAAGGAGTTTCAAAGCCTAGACCAGATGCTAGCCATGAACAGCGTTCAAAATTTATCAGGTCAGATGAAATGTATAAACACCAAGATTATTAGGCCTCTCTCTCTCTCTCTCTCTCTCTCTCTCTCTCTCTCTCTCTCTCTCTCTCTCTCTCTCTCTCTCTCTCTCTCTCTCTCTCTCTCTCTCTCTCTGCGCGCTTGGTGAAGACCCCCTCACCCCCACAACAATGAACCAAAAGAGAAAAAAATAATTTAAAAACTGAATACCAATCTGAGTAGGGTGAACATGGTTCAAATGAATACAAAATTAGAGTGTACTCAATTAATGAGTTGTCTCCAATGACCCACAACTGATTATTGGACCATCTTCAATTAATGGGCTATCTCTAATGAATAAAAAATTAGGCTCTCCACTAATTAACATATATAAAAAAATAAAATTAAAAATTAAGCTTGGTTCTAGATCTTGGTTCTCGAACTAGAACTAGAACTAGAACCAAAACCCAAATCAAATGGTTTTCTATTCGAAGAACTAAAATCATTAATTTTTTTGTGTAACCGAACTGAACCGCTCGGTTGGATTCGACTCTGGTTTGACTTGGTTTGGTTTGGACATTTTGTAGTAAATATTGATGATTTGAGATTGAGTGAGTACCCCTGATCACACATTTTATTCTTGCTTCAACAATATCAACTTGGGCTTTTCTTCTCTCAAAAGCTTGTTTTTTCATCTCTTGGATCTATTTATGCATTCGTGGAAGGTCTAACCACAAGAGAAAACTTTCTTAGCAATTAGCTTGCACACATAAATGCAACTGTGACAATGTATTGAGTTTGGATAATTTACATTTTTCTATATTTAACCTTTTAGGTCAAAGTATGAGCTTCAAGAATTTTTGAAACCTAGTCTACGTATTGCGTCAACTTCAAAAAAGAATTCTTTGCAAGTAAGTTTATCCAGGAAGATTATGGATGGTTTTCGAAGCTCAAGTTCATCACAGAAATCAGTAAGTTGTCTTTGCTTGTATGCACCCTTCCACCTTCCTTTTCGTTTCACATACTTTTTGTTTCAGTTCAACTTGTTTGGTGTTATAATGAACATAAGTTGATTTGATGAACACAAATTTTTTATTATGGTTTACATGCTGCATCTCTTCACATTTATTTGCAACTGTTTGGAGAATCTCATAATAAATTATGTAGAACGGATACCATTTAAAGAGATATCACACTATTTGAGATAGAACAATCTCATCTAGATGATGCAGTTTTTACAGTTGTCTTTGTGTATAAGAAATTTACTCTTTGTGAAGCTAATGCTCAATCTGATCACAGGATGGCATGGTGGAATTCATTGGAATGTTGAAGGTCAAAGTACTTAAAGGCACAAACTTAGCTATTCGAGATATGCTATCTAGCGATCCTTATGTGATCTTGACCCTAGGGCAGCAGGTTGGTAAATCTCTCATTTTATTAGATTTTGGGACAGGGCAATGAAAGAAGTATCAGCAGAAAATTTTGCCATCAAGATCTGCTTATGTTCTTGTTTCACAATTCTGACTTTTTGACTAGTGCTGGTAAACTATTAATATTCCAAATTAGACTCTCTTGTCAAGATTTTTGAGCTCTCTCATGCTGTTTCTTTCTGTTATTAGAGAGTACAAACGACTGTGGTTAAGAGCAATCTGAATCCTGTCTGGAACGAGGAACTCATGCTCTCAGTTCCACAAAACTGCGGCCCCGTAAAATTGGTAATCCTTCTCTTGCTGTTCTTTTCCATTTTCTTAATCAGGAGAAAAAAAAATTCTTGCTAGTTTCTTGTATTTTCTATAGCATTTTCTGTTTCATACATGTCTACTTCCTCAGCATTCTATTTCTTCTCTTCATATATAAGCATTCAGTATATGCACACATTCAAGCATGGCAACAACCACCATCCATCAACTGCTCCTGCATATCTCATTTTATCTAATCTTTCGACTTCTCTAAACTTCAAATTGCAGCAAGTTTTTGATTATGACACATTCTCTGCTGATGATATAATGGGGGAAGCCGAAATAGACATTCAGCCAATAATAACCTCTGCAATGGCTTTTGGAGACGCTGGAATGTTCGGAAACATGCAGATTGGAAAATGGCTGAAATCGCACGACAATGCCCTGTTAGAAGATAGCACAGTAAACATTGTTGATGGGAAGGTGAAACAGGAATTATCGCTGAAGCTCCAGAATGTAGAATCTGGAGAATTAGAACTGGAGCTAGAGTGGATACCTCTTGAACAATAGGTGTATATAAATGGTTAAATTCTATATTTCTTCTTCTTCTTCTTCCTATAGGTATTCTTCTAGAACAGTTTCACGTTGTCTGAATTTTTCATTGGAAGTTGCACATCCATGATGCTGTATTCTTTATCAAATAATATTATTGCAGAAATGGCCCATTATTGTACTGGGTTCTGATATTAATTACAGAAGGTAATGGTGTTTATGATCATTCCAAATTTGGTTTGCTGATATACAACCATCCCAACCACAATAAGTACCTTGGACACTTGTAAAATTTGACTCTTAAATAAGTCTTTTGTTTATTTCTCGATTAATTGATCATTTTAGTTTAATATGTATCTCAGTTGCATATAAATGTTAAAGTTTAGTGAACTATCTTACCAATTTTTTTTTTTTTTTTAAATTATAGGTTGGCTAATTTAAAATGGAATGCACTACTTATTGGTCACAGAATCGATTTCAGTTATCAGAGGGGAAATAATTTAAAGTTTAGTGATTAAAAATGAGAATACAACAAACACTTCACTATTTAATCAAAATTGTTTAAATAATACAGTAATACTTACTACTTATGAGCAAAAGCATTAGGCGCAGAAGTTGGAGCTGACGAGGATGATAAATTTTGCTTATTCTGCTTTCGGAGACGAACAAGAAATAGAATCCCGGCGACGGAGAGCAATACGACGCCGGTTAATCCACAGATTAAGCTGGCCACAAGCAATGACCTCTTCAAGTGACCACCACTCGACCTCCCAACCTCGTGATTGCTCCACCATGTGGCCGGATCGCTGAAATTCTTGGTCTTTGGCAGCGCTACGGAGGACGACGATGTCGTTGCACCGAAGAAATATAGCATTTCTTCAGTTCCGTTCGCTTTCATCGGCGGTGACGAATCTTGATAGGCTAAGCCGTGGTTCGATGGACGGAGCTCCCTGCCGTCCGATTGGCTGATAACTGTGAAGATCGCAATGAACGCCACGATACCGTACTGAAAGTAACAGTTTACCATTTCTGTTTACTATTGACTCTTGATCTTTCCTTGGAAGAGAAGAATGCGCGGAACTGGTAGTTGCGTAATTTTATTTTTTCTAAGAGCTAAATTCACAAATTGTCACTGAAGTTCAAGCGAAATTTCAAATTGGCCATTAAAGTATTTTCGTGATTCATTTAATCCCTAAAGTTAAATAATATTACATAATTCATCACCCATTTAACGTCATCCACTCCAAATCCAACATCGACCCATTGAACCTTTGCATATTGCTGTGTCCATATCCTGAAATTATAATTTTTCAAAGTAAAACATAATTTCAATTAGGAAATCTCAAATAACTCCCTCAGCTCTAATCTTATTTTTCATTGCTTTGATGATCATTAGTCGATGTAAAGATTTAACAACTATTACATTATTTATGACGCTAGTTAAACAAATAGAATGACCAATTATATAATGTAGGAGAAAGACGGAAAAAAAAAAAAAATATAATGTCAGAACTGCTTGTGTTTGAGAAAGTTGTACGTTGTGCAGGAAATATTATACCAACGTTTGGAGAGAGAGAACTAACCTTGGCCTGAGGCATTCCGCCGTGTGCTATGTTGTCCCGTTGCTTATGTTGCTTGATTTGTATCCCAAGTGTTCAATATTACGAACAAATAAAGAATGGATATGAGACTTTGTATTATTGTTCATATAAGGATTACTATTTAACCATTAATTTATATATTTCTAACTTCAATTTGATTGAAAATGACTGATTTTGATTTTTTTTTTATCATAATAACTAAAAATATACTAAAACAATAAAAAGATGGAAAAGTGAAAAAGTTTTGGTTTTATACGATGGTTAAGGTGTTAGTATTTACGAGTTTACCATAGCCATCCCCTAAATCTAAATCACCGAATTTAAAAAACAATTATGTGCGCTAAAAAGTATAAATATTACACTTATTAATGCCTTCAAATTAACCTTTGTAAGTATTTATGATGTGTTTGATACTTAATTATGCTTGTTAATTGATGGTTTTAGGAGAAAGTTTGGCATTGGATGAGAATGGACGAGAAGGAACGAGAATCTATAAAAAAATGATTAAAGTTGGATGAGATCTGGAATTGGGGATGAAGATGTCACGTTTGGAGGTTGAAGGACTTGTAGGGCAAATAAAAGGGACATGAGCTGAACAATTAACAGAATTCAGTATTCGAAGCGCGAGTCAGAAGATCTATGTGACCGCAGTCCATCTACTTGTGCAATCGAACAGTTAAAGTCTAGGGACCCAAAGTGCAATTTTTCAGAAATCGTAATTATGATCAAACTCCAAATTCTTTCATTTTTGGGCACGAAAATAAACCCAAATTAAGGTTTATAAATATGAATATTACCGGAAAATAAAGGGGAGGCTGGAGATAGAATCTTGAGATAAAAATTAAACATTCCTATACATAAATTTCTCAAGAATTGTACCCCAATTTGGGGAGTTGAATAATAATAATAATAAATATTTGAACATCATTCTAAAACACATTAATAATATTTTTGGACTAAAATTATGATTAAAGACAATATTTTCTAATTAACAAAATGCTAAAAATAAGAATACGATGAAGAAAAAAGTTCGAGATATATATGTGATAATGTATAAATGTTAATGACCGTCAATATAATTAAAATATGGTGTATTTATAAAAAAAAATGTGGTGTGGATATAAACTCATTTTACTTAATTACTTGTCACAATCCGTAAATTTATGAAATCACACGATCATATATTCAGTTGAATTTTTCTAAATTAATTGATTTACATCTCTCTAGTTCAAAAAAAATCATACTTAATGAAATCACCTCATTATATCTCTATATGAATTAGAATAAGTTACAAGAGCATTTAATCACCGAATAATTTAACTAATTGTCGCAACATCATAAAAATGTAATATCTCTACCTTTTTATTCAAATTGCAGATTTTTATTATGTGGTCTAAACAAATAACTTATCTATCGACGTAATTATCTTTCACAAATTAATAAATTAGTAATCAAGTAATTCAAAACGCTAAGAAAAGAGAAAAAAAAAAAAATTCACAAACATCAATTGAAAATCAAAACATTAAAATTAAAATTAGAGTTCAAAAATTAGGTTACAATATCTCGTTCTAACGAATCGTTTAATTACCCATCATGGGATTAGAAAAACACAATAAATAATTGGAGTACATCACCTAGTTTTATGGGAAAATGGAAAAAAAAAATGAAGATGTCGCAACAAAAAACTTCTTCTTCTGAGCCAAGAACTTGTTCTTGATTTTTCTTTCACCCTTCTCGCTAATTTTCTCTCTATTTTTTGACCTAAATAGGGTCTATTTATAGAGTTCGAAGAATTTAAGAAATTTTACTTCGAAAAGAGTCAAAATGGATCAAGAAAACAAAAAAGAGGAAATTACAGTCAGTGAGGTATTTGAAGATCCAATTTCAAAAATAGGATAGAAGGTTTAATTATACAAAAATCAGGTATTAATAATAATATTATAAAATATTATATTATAAAATAATATTATTATAAAATTTAATTAATTATATATTAACAAACCCTAATACATTTCAATATTCATTTCTCTCACTACTCCCTCCCTCCGTCCCCATCGTCCATGGTCGCCATCATCAAAGACCACATCGGAGCTGGTCACTGGGGGCAGCGAGCGGCACTTACTGCGATTGCGTCTTTTGCTCTTCTTCCCATCCTTCCATCTCTCTCTCTCTAAGGCGGTGATATAGGTATATAGATCTGTAAGTGGTTATTTGATGTGCAAGTGGCGGTTTGTGTGGTGGTGGTAGTGGTTTTGTTGTGTTGTTGGTAGTGGTTATGGTGGTGCTGTGTCGGGGGGATCTGTGTGTGGTGGTGTGGTGGATGTGGCGATTGTGTGGTGGTGTGGTGTAGGCAGCGACGGTGGTTGTTGGCGGTGGTTTGTGGTAGTGTTATGGCAGGGGACGGATCTGTGGGTGGTGGTTATCTAATGTTCAAGCGGCGATTCATGTGGTGGTGGTTATCTTATTGTGCAGCGTCGCCACGGGGGCTGTGGAAGTGGATATCTTGGTTGTTGAAGGCATGGTGAGTTTGTGTTGGTGTGGTGGCGACTGTGGCATTGGTAGGGGCAGTGGTATGGGTTTAGATCTGGGTGGTGGTGGTGATCGTGATAGTGTGGTGGTGATGGTGGCAGTGGTGTTGTGTTATTGTTATTGTTGGTGGTAGTGTGACGGTGGCCGTGGAGACGCCTGAAAAGGAATTTAGTCATTTTTGACTTCTAATGTGTTTGGATATCCCCAGATTCAGCCAAAGTTGAGCAGTGCTTAATGATTAGGGTTGCCAAAAGATGACTTGGAATGAATGCACAGTAAATTGTGACCAAGTATTGGTGGTGGATATTGATCGATATCAGGTTGTGACCATAAAATTCAAGGAATTGTGCCTAAAAAATTAGTCCGTGACCTATTAAATTCTGATTTGTGACTTCAGAGAGAAATTGTGACCTATTAAAATTCAAATTCGTTGACATGCCCAAAAGGGGCGTCAAAATAATTCCTTACTTTTGCAAAATTTGTCGTTCAAGTAGTAATGTGGTAAGTAAAGGTCATTCCTGTAGAGAATTGTTTTCAATTACGTCAATTGCAACATAGAAAATAAAATGCGAAAGCAATTAAATTGGGGGGGGGGAGTTTGGTTGGATTAAACTAAGGAAAGTATAAAATGGAAATGGAAAATACGAGAATAAAAAGGAAACAAAGGAGGGAATATGTGATCGAGAGATACTCCTTCATCGCTAGAATGAATTTCTTATCAATATTCACAAAAGATTTTCGTTCTCAAGATCAACAACAATTCAAGAATAATCACAAGCTCGATTACCTCAAACTCTCCTTACATTTTAGTTGAATAAAACAAGCTCTTTACAAAACCCTATTCATTAAACAACCTAGGATAAGCTCGCTAGAATTAATTTAACAAAAACATTATGACAAGAGAGTTGAATTGAATTAAACGCAAACTCGCAAACTTGGTTTACTAACTTAAGTGGTAATCCACAAACATTCAATTGAAAATTCCACATAATCTATTGAAATGTAGTTGCTACTAGGTTTTGGTAAAAATAGCGATTACGTACTATAAATCCCAAAATAGCATTCATTGTATCCACCTAATCATCTAGTTGTCATCCCAAATAATCAAGAAGAACAATATAAACATTTTACACAATGGATTAAACACATCAATCTCAACAACTATAAAGCACAAATTATTAGAAAATTAACCTAGAGTTCCAAAATAACCCCAATCACACAAATGTTTAGTTACTCATGAAATATTTACAAATAACCAACTAAAACTTACAACCCATTAATGGAAAATAAATTAAAGAAAGAAAAACTTATTGATAATGAGAGAAATGGTTAGAAATCTTCAAAATCAATGTGTCTTCTTCTCCAAGCTATTTCACCATTGTTGAGCTCCAAGTTTTCCCAAAATCCCAAAGGAAATAAAAAGAAAAGAATAAAAGGAGAGAAAAGAAAACAAAAGAGGAAGAAAATGGAGAAAACCTAGGATTTTCCATTAAATTGCAGCCTAGGTCCTCCAACTTTCGATTCTTGTGCATGTTGGTCCCCAAATTTATCTTTTTGTATACTTTTGGTCTTTTTTCTTTCTTTCTTCCGTTTTCAACTCCAATTTAGGATTTTGGCAATGGAACAGCTACAAAATAGAATATAACTATATTAAGTAGCAAAATATCAATGAAAACTCACAAATGTATAAATTTAGTGGTATAAATAAGTGCAAAATCTGCATTTATCACACCCTCAAACTTAAATCTTTGTTAGTCCTCGAACAAAGCTATAAAAATAAACATGCAAACACATAAATAAAAATCAAACAATAATACTATAATAACAAAACAACTTCCAGGTTTGATAGTTTGCTACTTTGCCTCAATTCTCACATATGCTATTAACTTATGAAATGCACGCAAAAATGCCTCAACAAACGCCTTTTGAATTTACACCACGCTTGACTCGTGTGTGTGTTTTCATTCCAATTCATCGCATTACACAAGTTGGTGGTGTTCCCGACCCTCGAAATAGTCAAATTTTTCTATCTCGCTCGTGGGATTGTACACTCCCCCAAACTTGATATTTTCACTAAAGCCTCAAGGTGTTGAAAACATAGGGTTGCTCTCAAATCAATCAATCTTTACCTCTCAAATTTGGTTGGATCGAACCGGAAAATTAGACCATCTAGTCATGTATTAATTCACCATAAAAATTTTGAGTGCTAAAACTACAAACTTATCGTTAGGCAAATCACGCACAATCATCAATCTCTTAACAATGATAACCTTAGATATAGCATCAATTTTCTTTTGCTTTATTTATTTTTTAATGTAGGTAGTTCACGCTTTAGTCTCTAAGGGTAGCCTTCTTCATTGGTAGATTGTCTCCTACACATAGCGGTGCATAGGGCCAGATTACTCAACGCTGACTCACACTCCTTAAAGTAAGCAACTTTTTCCTACGTAATTTTTTTTTTCGATTGGGATAGAAATAACATCTAACTTTCATTTGAAGTTCAAGATCACTCTATAAAATCAATCTTTTGAGCAAGGAATTAATACAATCTTAGATGATGTCCTTTACCGGCTCAACCACCCCCAAACTATCCTTTTATAGGTAGAGTGATCAAAGAATTTTCATTTTCATGATCATGGTCATTTAAGTCCTCTAACAATCTCAAGTGCCACCAACAAGTGCGTGTGATGAAATTCATGACTCAAATACTCCATAAAGTGTCAATCATGGGAAAAGTGGATGAAAATTAACAACATATAGCATTCATGTCCACATTCCATAAACTAAAGCAATGTAACAACTAAAAGCAAAGCCGGCAAGGCTACCAAACAATCACAATAAGCATACACCTTCACACCAAACTTATATTGTACATAGCCCTTAAAAATAAAGCATGAAAGATTAAGGGCAAGGGGTTCAAGTACTTCCCTAAGTTGGTTGTGGAGTGTAGTGAGATTCCTTGCAACTGTCTCGAGTAGTATCTTCCTTTCTTGCAAATCTGCATACTTCAAGTGCTCGGGGAAAATGATGAATTCAAAAGTAGGAGCATGCATCACCAAAGGTAGAATTTTCTCATTAGAAATTGGAATAGTAATGATATGATCTGACACATGCCATAATTAGAAAAAAACTTTCCTTTTTTTCATAAATTATTTTATTTTGGCTAGAATTCTTATTTTTGGCAAGTTTGTTATTTTAGGACTCTTTGATATGGTATTTTCCATATTTCTTAGGGTTTATTTTTTTAGTATAAATATGATTTATATTCTTCATTGTAAAAAATAACTTTTTGATATGAATTAAATAAAGTTTTTACTTTTCTCCTTGTTCTTTCATGGAGAATCCTTATCGAACTTATCAAAGATGAGTAATCTTTGTGGCGTTCAAAACATCGGGTCGTTGATTCTTCAATTTGTGAGCAAGGGGTTCATTGCATCATCGTTATCTTTGAGTTACTTGTTTCATCTTATTGGGTTCAAAATCCAAAACTATCCGAGTGAGATTTTGAGGCTTTGTGATCAAGAGGTCGCTGGTTTAATATACCTTTGGATCAATGAGAGATACACGGTTGTTCCCCAGCAACGGCGCCAAAAATTTGTTCACGAAAATACCGTTTGATTTAAAACCATCGCAAGTGTACGGTTCGTTACAAGTAATAAAGTGGACTTTTCGAGTCTGGATTGTCGATCCCACAGAGATTGAGTAGTTCAATGATAATTATCTCGACCTTAACCGAAACAAGATGAGTTTTTGATATGTTTTTATACTAAATTCTAACCAAACTAAATTACGAGAACTACTATGGATGAATTTGGTAAACTAAATGCAAATTATCCTAGAATGCAATATGAAAGACGAATGCAAATTGATTTACCTAAGATGAGAAAAACGCACTAGGATCACGAATCCTCATGCAACAATCCATTTAAATCCTAGTTTTACAATTTAACAATACGATTAAATATTTAAGAATCAATGTTCCTATTAAATTCAACAATCTCTTTCGAGTAATGCTAAACCTATTCTATCATGCGATATGACTATATTTCTATGACAAATACAACCATAAAAGAACGCATTAACTTTTATGAACACTTAAAGATTCACATAGAGCATAGCGGTATATTTTTATCCCTTATCGGACCATATGACAATTTATACTACGTCGAATCTATTTTTCTTCTTTCGAATGCATAAAATAGATCACCACATTCATATAATTAACGCGCGCACAATAATTATATGGAATAAATACGTATAAATCATTCAAACATCCAAAAATATGTTTTAATGTCAAAAATATAAAACTAAAGATTAAAATATCAAGTTACAAGGTTCGTCGATCTCCTAATACAAGAAAAACTAGCCTAACATGCTAAAGTCCTTGGTGGATTACTAGGTAATGAATCAAGTGGTGCGACGGTTTCAACAAAATCCTCACAAGTTAAGTCATTTTCTTGTGTTGGTTCCTCAACATGATCTTCCACCTCTATTGGTACCTCATCTAAAATCTCCTCACTTCTTAGTGTCTCAACACTAACATTTTCATTCGGGTTGATTTCTTGAGAAGAAAGTTGTTCCAATCTTTGAGCCTCCAAATTATCCATCGTCCTAGCCAATTGACTCACTTGTGTCTCCATATTCTTGATCAAAGTCATTGTCTCTTGTTGAAATGTCTCTTGTTGAAATTGCATAGTCTCTTGTTGGAATTGCATATTGTTTGAAGCCAAAGACTTAATCATTTCTTCAAGAGACATATTTGAGCTTTAAGGTGGAGCTTGTTGACTGCTCGAGGCTAAGGACTCAACCATTTCCTCTAGAGACATACTAGAACTTGGAGTTTGGGTTTGTTGACTAGGTTGGAAGTATTGTGGTTGATCTTGTTGATAGAAACCACGTGGATGATCAAATTGTGCTTGTGGAGTTGTGAAGTAATTTCCTTCATGATAGAGATTGAGATGATCACTGAATCCATGATTATACGTGTTATGATATGGATCATACCCCCGTTGTATTAGAAATCCTCCATTGACATTCACCTTTTCAAATGCCCTTCTTTGTTGAAGTGTCAGGCATAAATGAGTAGGGTGTCCCGCATATGAGCAAATCCCGCACACTTCTTGTTGTTGAATTCCTTGAAGAGCAACTTGTTGCACAAGAGATGCAAGGTCGGACAATTTTTGCTCAATTCGAGAAGTTGCTTCCATCTCACAAACTTCTATAACCAACCTCTTCTCTTGCTCCTAAGTTGTGGTGTGATGTGTTCGTTTCACTTAATCACAACATAAATCACAAAGAAAATAACCAACATAAATGAGAACCAAAATAAAAAGAAAGTATTACAATTAACAAAATTGAAAGAACAATCCTCGACGACATGGCGCCAAAATTGACATGCCCAAAAGGGGCGTCAAAATAATTCCTTACTTTTGTGAAATTTTCCGTTCAAGTAGTAATGTGGTAAGTAAGGGTCATTCCCGCAGAGATTTGTTTTCAATTACGTCAATTACAACATAGAAAATAAAATGCGAAAGCAATTAAATGAAGGGGGGTGAGGGGGAGTTTGGTTGGATTAAACTAAGGAAAACATAAAATGTAAATGGAAAAGACAAGAATAAAAAGGAAACAAAGGAGGGAATATGTGATCGAGGGATACTCCTTCACCGCTAGAATGAATTTCTTATCAATGTTTACAAAATATTTTCATTCTCAAGATCAACAACAATTTGAGAATAATTACAAGCTCGATTACCTCAAACTCTCCTTACATTTTAGTTGAATAAAACAAACTCTTTACCCAACCCTATTCATTAAACAACTTAGGATAAACTCGCTAGAATTAATTTAACAAAAGCATTACGACGAGAGAGTTGAATTGAATTAAGCGTAAACTCGCAAACTCGGTTTACTAACTTAAGTGTTAATCCACAAACATTCAATTGAAAATTCCACATAATCTATTGAAATGTAGTTGCTACTAGATTTTGGTAAAAATAGCGACTACGTACTATAAATCCCAAAATATCATTGATTTTATCTACCTAATCATCTAGTTGTCATCCCAAATAATCAAGAAGAATAATATAAACATTTCACACAATAGATTAAACACATCAATATCAAGAACTATAAAGCACAAATCATTAGAAAATCAACCTAGGGTTCCAAAATAACCCCCAATCATACAAATGTTTAGTTACCCATGAAATATTTTCAAATAACCAACAAAAACTTACAATCCATTAATGAAAATAAATTAAAGAAAGAAAAACTTATTGATAATGAGAGAAATGGTTAGAAGTCTTCAATATCAATGGGTCTTCTTCTCCAAGCTATTCCACCATTGTTGAGCTCCAAGCTTTCCCAAAATCCCAAAGGAAACAAAAAGAAAAGAAGAAAAGGAAAGAAAAGAAAAGAAAAGAGGAAGAAAATGGAGAAAACCTAGGATTTTTCTCTCTACATGGAAGTCTCTTTTTTTTGAAGCATTCGAGAAAATGAATTCAAAAGTCATACAAAACGGCCAAACGGGTTTTAGAATTGCAAAACGGGTCCAAAATTGCGAAACAGTCCAAACAGGTCCCTAAGTCCGCGTGGCGCCCCCTAAGTCCACGTGGCGCTGCGACGCCTGCGAATGAAGTTTGGCCGATGCAGCGCCGCTACAGTGGCGCCATCCCACATTTTTCATTAAATTGTAGCCTAGGTCCTCCAACTTTCAATTCTTGTGCATTTTGGTCCCTAAATTTATCTTTTTGTGCACTTTTGGTCCTTTTTCTTTCTTTCTTCCATTTTCTTCTCCAATTTGGAATTTTGGCAATGGAACACCAACAAAATAGAATATAACTATATTAAATAGCAAAATATTAATGAAAACTCACAAATATCTAAATTTAGTGGTATAAATAAGTGCAAAATTCGCACTTATCATTCGTGACCTCGGAATTAATTGTGACATAAGTAATTAATTGTGACCTATTAAATTCTGATTTGTTACAATGGAAATAAATTGTGACCTCGAAATTAATTCTGTGACCTAAATTTTTTTTGATTTGTGACCTCGAAATAATTGTGACAAATTAATTTGATGATATGTGACCAATAAACGCATTTGTGACCAAATTGTACAAATTTGTGACCTTTATATATTCAATTAATTAATTAAATCATAAATAAAATTTAATAGAAACTTGATTTTTGAAAATTTGAAACTTATTACCTTATTATTGAAATGGACCATACTAAAAACCTTAATTATGAATTGTTCCCAACAAAAAAAATGTACAGAAAAGAGCATTAAAACAGTAGATTGGGCTAGGCGGGCCGAATCGAGCACGATCAAGATTGCAGTCCATCGTAGTTTACAAACTGCAGCTAACAGCAAAAATCGTGGTTGATTGTGGTCAACCTTAAACTTTTCAAAACGTTGTATTTTGATCCCAAAATCAAATTTTTTGTCCAAATTTGGTCCCTTTTCATCCTAAACTTCAATTTTAATGCCAAAACTATATTTCATATTGGTCTTCAAAATTCATAATCTTTCAAAATTGGCCCATTTTAAGTTCTAATAGTGTACAATTTAGTCCCCAAACTTTTAAAAAGTTGAATTTCATCTTCAAACTAGCAATTTTCTTCCTATAGCTCTCTTTCTCTTTTACTTCTTATCACACTCGTGCCATCCGATTATTCTTTAATTGCTTTGCACATACTCTAAATTAGCTCAAAATCATCCATTTTCGCACCAATTATATCCATGTCTCGATTCGACCTCCAATTAACAAAATTATAGTAAATTAGGTAAACAAATTGCGCAAATAACATTATTAGCATGCTTAGCTCTCTTCCTGTAGCTACTGCTTATCAAAGGATAGACCGGCTACTAGCAGCAATCACTGAATCTTTTGAGCCTTAAGTTCTTCTTGTCCTACGTGAGGATAAGTGTGTAAAATACACTCATCAACTTATTTAACGTAAGAAAAATTAGCACTCTTTTGGACCCTCTACCATCAATTATTGTAGCATATCGTCTAGAAGATTGTTAATTGAGGTAGATATTGGACATGTTAATACACTTTCTACTCTCTTTGAATTAATTGGGCCAAGTTGAGTTTGACACTTCTAATTCACATCTATCACTCGACCTCATCAATTATGCCTTCAAAACCTTTTCAAGAGTCAAACTTGAGAAGGTGTAATCAATGGGCCCAAATAACTCTAATCCACATATGGGTGCTTCTCTTCGAATGCATAGGCCAAATTTATCACCTCTAGTCATGATCGAGTTCAAAACTTTCGCAATAGTCAAATTCATTTAGTTTAATCTACTAAGCCATATCAATGAGAATTGAAGCTCGAAGTTAAGCCTGCGGAGAATATCAAATTGGATTTAGAACAAGTTCCTTTGTAATTTAACTTTTTCTATGTTCATTATTTCGTTAAGTTGCTAAAAATTGAGAGATTTCGTGGTGGAAAAAAGTGGTACACAAGAAATTAAGTCGCACATGTTGGTCCCGAAAGTAATATTTGAGCCTTCGAATTGTAAATCAAACAGAAATAAAAAGAATACAATATAAGGAATTTTTCGGACCAAAGGCCCCGAGGTTCGGCGACCGCATCAAACACCTAATCCTCGTTGAACATCCATTAGGGTTAAGCTTAAATCCACTATAGAACCGCCCAAAATAGGCAAAAGTGTCGAGTTACAGAACACACAGTTCCAATACCACACACGATACAAACTCTTCTCTCAACAACATGAACTCACACAAGAGTTCATTTATTTTCCTCTCTTTCTCACAAAATCACTCAAGATCTAGAGAAAACAACAAGATTACAGAGAAGATGAAAACTCGAAGAAGAGAAGCTATTAGAATGAATTGTCTTGAACCCTAGAGATAATTTTGTTTTTATAAGAGAGTCACTTGCATATGATCCAAAGGTCCATAATTCGCAACTTGTTGATCGTCCAGTAAATGTGTCTCTTTAGATTTAAAAAAACACTTTGTGTAACACGATTTTATCATTCCACAGACTTCACAAATTGGATCACCAAGTTGGGCCAAAGTTAATTATGGGCCAGTAGAGCATAATATGACTGGGCTTCATAAAATCAACAAACTATCTTTACAATCTCCACCTTTTGCTGCATTTTGTGATGGTACATTAGTGGATTTACAACTTAGCCTAACTTCATTTGTTCTCATCACTTGTACAAAAATAGAAAGTTAGTCCTCTTCAAGATTCAATAATCTTAAAGAATCTAGGAACTTATTTATAGGTATTACTTTTGTTCCTGCATCTGTAGGATTTACCTTAGTGTGGTATTTTGATAAACTTAATGTCACCCCTATCAGTTATATCTCTAATAAAATGAAATTTAACATCTATATGCTTGGACTTATCATGAAAAATTGGATTTTTACTTAAAAATATAGCACTTTGGTTATTTGAACATAGCTCCACCTGATTTTCCACAAGTCTTAATTCACCTAATAGACCCTTCAACCATAACCCTTTCTTTACTGTATCAGTGGCAGCAATGTATTCAGTTTCGGTTGAAGACAATGCAACCACCTTTTGTAGTTGAGATTTCAGCTAATGCATGTATCATTAATGACATAAAAATAAGCTGTTGTAGATTTTCTATTATCTATATTTCCAGCATAATTTGAGTCAACATAGCCTTTTAGTCTAGTCCATTTTTATTAGTTTTGAACATTAATCGTAAATGACTTGTCCCTTTTAGATATTTAATCAAAAATTTCATGAATTGCCAATGTAATTCACCTGGGTTACTCATAAATCTTCTTAGCACACTCATAGCATAAGCAATATCAGGTCTAGAGCATACCGTTACATACATTACCGATCCAACAACATTGGAATATGGTACATTCATCATTCTTTTATGTTCATCTTCAGATTTGGGTGATTGATCAATAGATAATTTCATACTACCACACAAAGGCAGTCTAACATGCTTAGCATCATGAAGAGCAAATCTTTTAACTACCTTTTCAACATAATACTTTTGTGTTAGAAACAACTTTCCAATTATTCTATCCCTTTTTATTTCCATGCCCAAAATTTTTCTAGCTGGTCCTAAATTTTTCATTTCAAATTCAGATTTCAACTTTTCTTTAATTGTATTAAGTGTAACAGAATTATGGCCAGCAATGAGCATATCATAACATACAAGAGAAGATAAAAGAATTCAAATTATCTCTCTCTCTTAAAGTAAAACAGGGATCATTGTTAGATTTCTTAAAGTCCAACCCTTGTATAAAGGAGTTAAATCTTTTATACCACTACCTAGGAGCCTGTTTTAGGCCATACAATGATTTTTTCAAGAGACACACAATGTTCCCCTTTTCTTTTACCTCAAACCTTCTTAGTTGAGTCATATATATGGTTTCATCTAAAGAACCATACAAGAAGACAGTTTTCACATCAAGTTGTTCCAACTCTAAGTCAAATTGTGTCACAATAGTAAGTAATACCCTAATAGAGGTATATTTAACAACTGGTGAAATTTTTTTTAGTGTAGTCTATAGACTTTAACTCCTTCTCCATATTCCAAGAACACACTTCAATGATCTAGGGTCCAGTTTTGAATCTGTGTGATGTACATATGCAGCACATCCAAAGGTTATGAGGTAGGTGTAGTTTGGTAGTGTACTAGACCAGATTTGTTCAAAAATTTTATTGTTTAGAGAGTTGGAAGGACATCTATTTATTAGATAACAGGTAGTTTTTACTGCCTCTCCCCAAAAGATTTCTGGAAGGCCAAAACTGATTAACATACATCTTGTCTTCTCAAGAATGGTTCTATTTAATCTCTTAGCAACTCCATTTTGTTGAGGAGTATAACTTACAGTTTTATGTCTTATAATCCCTTGTTTATTGCAATATTGATCAAATTCTATATTGCAGAATTCAAGCTCATTATTAGTTCTTAAAAAAATTATCTTTTTACTAGTCTGATTTTCAATTAATACATTCCATTCATTAAAGGTTACAAAGGTATAAGACTTAGATTTTAATAAGAAAATCCATATTTTCCTTGAGTAGTCATCAGTGATAAGAAGATAATATTTATAACCAGATACTGTAGGTACAAGGGTAGGTCCCCATAAATCAGAGTGTATGTATTCAAGGATATCTTGGGACTTATGCTGCACTGTCTTAAAAGACAGTCTGACTTGTTTTCCCATTATGCAGTGTTCACAAAAATTAATTTTTGAACACTATCTTTTTCAAATGCCCCTTGATATGACAGAGTTTTTAAGATTTTTCACTCAGGTGGCCAAGCCTTTTATGCCATAAATCTTATTTATCAAGATGTGTTACAATGTTTACAACATTATTAGGCGAAATGATTTCAGCACTTATTACATAAATTCAATTGAATTCAGGAGAACTAATAATAAGTTCTTGATTTCTGATTATATTAGTTGAACCATTCTTAATTTCAATTTGATAATTTTCATCATCAAGAACTCCTAGGGATATGAGATTTCTTCTAGAGCTGGCACATATCTAGTGTGTTTCAACAATATGTGATGACCATTTTTGAATTTTAGCAACACATTGCCAATTCCTTTTACTTGCCACACCTCATCATTACCAAGCTTTATTGATCCTTTATCAAGGTTAGAATAGTTAGAAAGGCAGTCAATATTGGGTGTCATATGAAAAGAACAACTTTAGTTTAAGACCCAGTCCTCATAAGTTCTTTCTGATAAAGATGGAAAAGCAACTCCAATATTGGCTCCTGCTTCTTTATAATTGGGAGCAGTGGCTAAAGAAACATTTTCAGTAATAGACCCATTCTTTTGGTCATTAGCCTTTTTAAAGCAATCTTTAATATAATGTCCAGTTCTTCCATAATAGAAACATTACTTGTTATTTGCCTTTCCTTTATTTGGTTTCTTGTCTTTTTCTTTGTTGTTACTCCATTTTCTTTTGATAAATTTTTTATCCTTGTTATAATTGGAATGACTGAAATTATTCACACATTTAGTATAAGATTTCTGATTTGTTGCCACACCTTCAACATGGAACACCTCTTTGTGTTCAGATTTCAATTCCATTTCTCTATTCAAAAAAGAACTGTCAATTATTTCAGCAGTATGGTCACTTCTACCATACTCTAGAG
Source organism: Osmanthus fragrans (assembly GCA_019395295.1). Lineage (NCBI taxonomy): Eukaryota > Viridiplantae > Streptophyta > Magnoliopsida > Lamiales > Oleaceae > Osmanthus > Osmanthus fragrans. The sequence goes on from CM033362.1 coordinate 11,297,387, forward strand.
CATTTCTTATGTCTTTGTATTTGTCTTTTAGAGCATTAAGTAGACCAACTACCTTTTACTCATGAGAGATTTTCTCACCACAATTTAGTAAGTCTTGTGGGATTCTGTTGAATCTATCCATACTTTCTCCTATATCAAGATTATGATCAAACTTAAAACTAAAGAAATGCCTCTAAAGAAAACATTTATTTGGTAGGGACTTATTGAAATACTGTTTTTCTAAGGCAGTCTATAATTCTACAATAGTCTTTGTTTATCCTACTTTCCTCATCACAAAATCAAATAAGTGCTGAAATATAGTGCTCCAGGCCAATTCATCTTGCTCAGTTTTCCTATCCTCAGATAGGCTTTCTAGCCAAGATTCATTCATGGCCTTGGCACATTTTAACTGTAACATGAGGGCCTTAATTTTCTGGCGCTAGAGACTAAAGCCTCATTTTTCATCCCAGACTTGAACATCTATCTTAAAAGTCATGGTGTGCACAAGTGTGAAAAATTTACAGGTATGATATAACCAAAAATATATCACAACAATCAATGTCAAATATTCTAATTTTACAATGCAGTTATATATACAAGGATAATCCACAGATCAATAAGCAGAACTGGAGTTATTATATAATTATGCTCACACACAGTAAGCTGCAGTGAGTAAGGACAATTTCAAAAAATAGTAATATCAACCCCTGAACAGACCAATTTTAGTACCAATACAAATCAATAGTATATACAGCAGATCAATAACAGAGTTAAAAGGATTTTTAATATATCTCAATATCCACACAGTAGCAGAAGAAACGTATTTCAAAAAACTTTGAAAAATGAGTTTATTGAATCGAAGCCCTAGTCCCTTTAGATTATAGGGTTCTCTCAAGGACCCTTAGACAAAGGTAGATTTAGGGGAGATTCACAGAAAACCCTAGTTTTTGAAAAAAATGTGAATTACCAAAAAAAAAAAAATCCTCACAAAAACTGCAGTTATATACAAAGATACTCAACACCAAGAAACTAACTTGAGTTTGAAAAAGAACAATTTATTTTTTCAAAAAACAGGAAGGCTAAAGAGCAGATCTACTCAAATCTGAAATCTTCTTGAAACGCAGAAACTTAAACACAACTCGAATCCAAAATTTTCATAGCTTTGATACCACTGTTGGTCCCGAAAGTAATATTTGAGCCTTCAAATTGTAAATCAAACAGAAATAAAAAGAACACAACACAATGAATTTTTCGGCCCAAAGGTCCCGAGGTTCGGCGACCGCTTCAAACGTCTAATCTCCGTTGAGCATCCGTTAGGATTAAGTTCAAATCCACTATAGAACCACCCAAAATAGGCGAAAGTGTTGAGTTACAGAACACACAATTCCAATACCACACATGGCACAAACTCTTCTCTCAACAATATGAACTCACACAAGAGTTCATTTGTTTCCCTCTCTTTCTCACAAAATCACTCAAGATCTAGAGAAAACAACAAGATTACAGTGAAGACGAAAACTTGAAGAAGAGAAACTGTTAGAATGAAAAGTCTCGAACACCAGAGATAATTTTTGCCTTTATAAGAGAGAGTCACTTGCATCTGGTCCAAATGTCCATAATTTGCCCTTGTTGATCATCCAGTAAAGGTGCCTCTTTAGATGAAAAAACGCACTTTGTATAACATGATTTTATCATTCCAGAGACTTCAGAAATTGGATCACCAAATTGGGCCAGTAGAGCATATTATGACCGAGCTTCATAAAATCAGCAAACTATCTTTACAACACATATGTTAAAGAAAATTGGTTTACAATTTTTTCGAATTGGTCATATATTATTGGGTAAATATTGATCAGCTCTCTTTTCTATCCACGAAATTATAGTATTAAACACTTGTACTGCACTGTCATTTGGTTCACCAATCAACTGGTGCCACATACCCTGGAAAATCTTCAAACTCTTGTCCTTACTATTTGCTGATTCATACAGGAATTTAGCACCATTAGGGTCACATATTCTGTCATCACCTCCATGCAAAACCAGCATAGCCACTTCTAATTCATGGCAATTCTTCTTCACAAAGTCACACACTTTCAGAAGTTGTAATGCAGACGCCGCGGTTGGCTTCCCCGACGTCCGGTGATTTGGGCTCCTGTCGACTAGTTTTCGCTTCCATTTCTCCTTGTATGATTTACTAGCTGGAGGTTTAGTGATAGAAATCCTCCAAGAAGGTGCAACAAAAGCAGCTGCAGGGAGGAATTTCTCAATAGGCCATACAGGTTTGAATTTCTTCGAAATTTTGCACATGGCTCCACTCAAAATCAAGCCTTTCCATGCAGTTTTTTGCTTTAAGCATATGAGTATGGCAAGTGCGCCGCCTAATGATTCACCGTAGAGGAAAGATGGAAGCTTTGGATGAGTGGCTCGAGCCGAGTCGAAGTACTGAATGCAATCAGAAACTAAAGGGTGAATATCAGGGATGTGATCAGGTGGACCTTCTGAGAAGCCATGGCCTTGAAGGTCAAGAGCACAAACGAAGAATCCAGCTTTGGCTATGGTTACTGCATGGAGTTCAAAGAACCAGCTACTCTCTGATGTGTAGCCATGGATCATTCCTACGAGCCCTTTAAGCCGATGAGCCGTATCGGCTGGCTGCCATGACTGGTTGTAGATTTTCATGTTACTTTTGTTCTGCATGAAGCTCTCTTGGTGGAGTATTTGGTGTTTCTTGAAGAATTCTTGCCTTGTGAGATTTCCGTAAGGATTATTCTCATTAGCTTCATAAATTGGATGAACCATTTTTTTTTTTTTTCTTTTTATTGTTTGAACAAAGCAGAAATTATTATGAAAACTGGTTTATTTGCAACTACATTTATAAACTCACCTCTCCACATCTGATGTGTGGGTTCTTGGTGATGTATTAGGATTATTTATCACTCAACAGCTTGTTTTCCCAACTGTCCTCTTGTATGTGTAATAAATGTCACTACTAGATGCACATAAAGTTCTATCTCATGGAATAAAAGTTAATGCTACAATAATGATAGAAAAAATAGAAAATGAAGTTAGGAAAATAAGCATATCCAATGCTTTCCGTAGATTGTTAAAAAAAATAAGCAAAATAATCAAGAGTAATGCTATTCATATGTTATTGAGTCATGCTACTTTGCCCACTTGATTGACACACCCTCCTTACATTAGGGGGAAAATATTATTTAAATCACGCGGGATCCATACACTCGTGAGGGGGGTGTCAACCAAGTGGACAAAGTAACATTTTTCTAAGTTATTTTTATGTGATGCTGGACATGGTTTAAAATGTCCAATTTCATATATTAACATTACTCATTTTTAATATTAAAAAAATTAATGAGACTTTTTAAGTTATGTAGAGCGTTACGTTGATTGCCGCTAGCATTATTGAATAATCTATGTTGAAGAAAATTCCTATTTATTGCATTCTGAAAAAAACAAACATTGTCTAGAGGTCTTTCCTATATGTTGGCTCGATAAGATTTTTATTTTCTAAACATATTTGAATTTTTCATTGGGCAGTAGATAGAATTTGCTTTTAAACTTTAGACTTGTTGATTGAGATCAACTTATTGCTAACCAAAAAATGTATAGAATCTTCAATATACACTTAAAATAATTTCATGATCAATGAGATATTTGCTTTTAGGCAAAAAATGTGAAGCATCCAGTTTCAAAAGAACCATAGATGACAACCACAATGAATTAAGTGCTTGAGCTTTAGTAATTACTTAATTCAACTACTTTAGCAGCTAATGTATTAGAAAGAAAACTCAACCGCTGCTATATCGTTTCAAACATGAAGTTGGGTCCCCCTTTTTACATCCTTTTAAAGTGGTGGGTGCGGGTGGGGACACCTTTATGAGTTATTTGCCACCAAATTCTTTACCGACCCTAAAAACAACAGAAATCCGTGATAGATTTTATTCTCTCTTTCTTCTTTCTTATTTTAAAGTGAAACGAAAACTGCAATTTTGGTTAAATCGAATTTACCCCAACATCCGGCAAAATGAAAATGGGAATACAATCCACCCAGTGCATCGTCTGATGATACGGGTGACAAACAAATCAAGCTGTTCGCGGGCTCTAGTAGTCCCGACTCGGTCCATGGATGGCTCAGGCTCGTGTTGAGACAAGCCATTGTCAAAGCCGAGCTTACATTAGCTTTCACGAGCCAAGTGCATCGTTTGGTGATAACTGATAAGGGTGGCAAACGAATCGAACCGCTGATGGGCTCGACTAGTCCACACTCGGTACATGAACGACTCAAGCTTATTTTGAGACGAATCATGGACCAAGTCGAGCTTACATTGATTTTAATGAGCCAAGCCCACAAAGCTCATAAGGCCCATGAGCATGCTCATTCGGGTTAATGGGCACAAGCTCGTGAACCGACTCACAAACTTTATTTTATCTAATTTTTGGACTCCACATATTTTAGGACAAGCCGAACTTGAACCAAGCCTAAAGACTAGCTGAGCTCATGATTGTAAGGACCGAATCGACTCGACTCAACCCATTGCGATCGTTATCCGATGAAGAAATAGGCAAAGAAGCAACAAAGTTGACCGCTCTATTTCTATGCCTAGGAGTAACGTGCATTTCAAGCTAATTATTTTTAAAAAGGGTGCAATTAAGAGTATCGAATTCTAGTTACATGTCTCAATCACAATTATGGGACTATTTTTTTGGAAAAATTTAAGTTTATTTAAAGCTCAGTTTCTGAATGTACAATTCAAGAGCTCTTTTCCTCCTACATCCTCGGCTCCAATCCAAGAACATTTAAGACCTGCTACATATTAAAAAAAGAGCAGCATAACCACCTGAACTGTAAACAAAAGCCACCATTTTCTTTGAAACTAACGAAAGCAAATAAAAGTGGTGAAGATGATACCTCTATTTCTTCGTCTTTGCACGTTTCATTCTGTACATCACTCAGTTTTAACCGTTCTTCATGACTCGGGACCAAAACACATGAAAGAAGAAGAAAACAAGAAACAAATTTTTCTATCCTATTTCTTTTCTCAGTGCTGTTTAGTATGAACATCAAAGCCAAGTTAATTACAATAAGATTAGCTAAAACACAGGGAGCATTCACCAGATTTGAAAATGTATGTTCTCATAAAAAAAATCTACTGTGATAGCTTAGGCCCTTCTTCTCCTAATCAACATGTCATAAAGGAATAATGACTAGTCCGGCTATAGCAGCCACTAGCGGCGTATCAATAATTTTAAAGATTGCATATTTATAATTGACTATCGACATAAAAATTGCTAAAGAATATCCACTTAAATGAGGACAAATCAGTATAAATGGGTGATCTCCTTTAGTTATACAGTTGACATCTTTACATTTCAGGTTATCAGTGGCCATTTTCTTTTGCATCTTTCACCAGGGAATTCCAGGCAAACAAAGCAGCTCCAATGGCAGGCTCCACCTGTGGAATCATATGAATTTATAGTTGTTTTCAAAGACAACGAAATTTCAGCCACTGTAGTTTCATAACTATAAGTATAATTATATCCATTTGTCAAATATATGAAGAACGCTGACCTTCGGTCTTATAGGAGAAGCCCCTGGGTAGGTCTTCAAAATAGAGTTGATAACTTCTTTCCCAATATCCCAACTCTTGTTAGCTTCAAGGACACCACCAACCACCACAACAGGGAAAGAACCATTTCCATCTGCAATAAGATAAAGCATTTTTAGTTGTCTCAACCCAAAATTTAAGTAGGTGGCCCAGTCGAGCAGCTCCAGCAATGGGGTTGATCGAAAAGTTGTCGGATAGGCGTCCTATATTTGACGAATAATGAGTAAGCCCCATTTTCAATAAAAACAAATCATAAACGTCTCATCAAATGAAAGTAGGCTTTTTGATTAGGTCAAATATATTTTATGTGAATGATGTAGAAGGCATACAAAGACGGAAGTAATTGCCTGATATTTCAAGATTTCTGCAATTGAAATTTAGGTGAACAGTTAAATAAGATCCATCAATGCCACCCCCATTTATTCTCACTTTTCAATTCATGGATATTGAATAGTTAAACAACTTCCAACCTTCTCCGGCCAACTGTAGTCGTTGAACTACAGCTTTCACACTCATAGCCAATTCTTGAACAGCATTATTCAAGATATCATTGGCAATTTGATCACCAGCTTCTGCACAGGATACCACCACAGGAACCAGTGCAGCAATCCTTGCCCAAGATGAATCTGCATAGGTCCACCTAAATTGCAATAAGCAAGTAAAATAAAACCGATTATAATATCAGAAATACTACATACTTGTATATTAGTGCTGAAATTATTTCAGTTCCTCATCATTTCAATTTTCAATAATTTGATACTAAAATATTTGTGTTTTACTTTACTGCACTTTCAGAGCCAGATTACATACAATAATGTTGCAATAAGATGAGTGTCCTTCACGTATATGATTTCATCAAAACTTATAACTGTCCTGATCATGGTGTCAAACTTCAAAAAGAACAAAATCAAAGATAAGCATTGTCGATATAGGATTTAAATAACTGTGCATTGAAGTTTCTTAGTGGAAGATTGTGTACAAGAGTTTGATGTGTACCCATTTTCTACAGAGCCACACTACTATTTTCAGCAATTTAAAAAAACAAAAGGTTCCACCTTCCTGGATGCAAATTCTATCATTACTTGGATTTCAAAATGATTGACAAAACTGAAGTAGGAGAAACTTGAGTTTCACATAAATGCTCTCAACTAGCCATATGAAAGGAATGCAGAAGAAAACCACATATATCCTGCTGCATTGCCCACAAATCTTTTCTATTGCTGTTTTGACTAGTAAAATGATAAATGTACACAGTTCCCAATGCCAGATGAGAGGTCTAATATCTGCATTTTCCCATGAAAGTAGCATGCCATATCCATAAAAAAGATGCTAAATATAAGATCACTCACTTACAGAAATGATGGAGAGTAAACTCGAGCAATCTCACTTAAACTGACAGTCTGACACTAAGAAACCACCCTGACCGCTTACTTTTTTGTGAACTAGTACTTTATCGACACTCACATGGAAATAAGCATAACATCACAAATTTGTACAGGGAGATACCCTATTATTTCATCTGGAGAAGAAAGATTGAGTGACTTGAGAACACAATTTGTAAGCATTGTCTTTGGACCACGACCATCATGAGCCCTAACAATGGCTGTCAATCCCTGAGCAGCAATTCCATAACCACTGCAAGCAGCAAGATATAATCAATGTAATAACACTTCAACAATCAACATGTACAAGATAGCACAATACCTTTAAGATTTATATTTTCTTTACATTGCTTTCCATTTAACAACGTATTGTTTCTCTAAACTAAGCATGAAGAAAGTTGGAAAGAGCAAAAATGTTGATCACATGGAAAGGATAGGACCAGAGGTGCATCTAGGCTTAAGAAGGCTGCGCCATGAGGGGAGACCAAGTCAGGAAATGCGCAAGATTGAAAAGAGGAAATCACATGCTTCTGTTGTAAATGCAAGAATGATAAGATAAAGACGTAGCCATCCAGCCTCCAGTGGTGAAAGCCAGCTATAATTATTCTAATTGCTGCTAAAACTTAATCACTGCATGTTAGTATTCCAGTCCACCGACAAGATTTGGAATCATAATTTCTTCTGGTATGGAATGACGATAAAATAAATTTTCAAACAACTATGCCCCTGTTTGAGCCCCATTTTCTAAAAACTAATTTTTCCACAAACTCAATTTCAACCACACATTCTCTCAATAAAATAATTTTGCAAGTAAATTCAAAAATTTTCCCCACTTTTTAATCACATTCTCCAAAATAATCACCATTACAAAATCTATCCTCTTAAAAATGGGGCTTAAACATGGCCTATGTACAAAGTAACAATAATGCTTTGAAATTTTTTGTTTAAGCTTTAGCTTTCAAGCAGAGAACAAAGGACTAATTTTCAAATGCTGCTACTGTGAACATGAAAGTATAAATATGGATAAAGAGTACTCGGTTTGAACATTTAACTCATGCTACTTGCACTTCAAAACTATAACCTCCACCCCCAACAATTGAAATTGTGAATTTTCAACAGCAATCAGTTTTAACATTTAGCAGATTTAAGTCTGTCATGGAATACCTTGACAACATACGTGCTATATTATATCTCTCTACGCATATTGTTCTGAGAACGAGCTGTCTATGGAAGATATCAGAAGTTACTAAAATTGTAATGAAATCGCTACAGGATGATCAATTACTGACTATTGAAGTGCTAATGAATAAGTGATAGTTACTTAGCCCTTGCTTCGGCTCCATTTTAATGAGGTTTTAGGGGAAAATGTATATTGGAATAGCGATTTTTTTTGGAGAATGTGTGGTTAAAAAAGAAGGAAAAATTTTGGATTTACGTGTAATATTATTTTATCGAAGAATGTGTTGTTGAAAAGGAAAAAGAGAAAAATACATTAAAATTAAAATGGAGCCTTAGCCCCTATTTTGGCCCCATTTTTCAGAATAGATTTTGTAAAAAGTGATTTTGTTTTTGAGAATGTATGATTAAAAATAGGTAAATTTTTTGGTTTACGTGCAAAATTATTTTATTGGAAGAATGTATGGCGGAAAATGCGTTTTAAATAATGGAACTCAAACAACGGCTTAATATGGTTACTATTTCTTTTCATACCACAGAAGTCAATCCTTCAGTGTATTTTTTACTGATATATGCCAACTTTACCTGCCCCAGTCACCTAGTACAGGTCCTGCACCAGCAGCACGAGCTTCCCTTCCATCTTCTCTAAAACCATAAGCTATGCACCCAGTACCGGCAATCAGAACACAGCCATGAAGTTTCCCCATGGTCCCACTTGCAAGGGCTGCCACTGCATCATTTTCTACATGTATCTTTACGTGACCCGGGAATATGTCTCTGTATTACACCATAGACAGTTTAGAACCAACTTCAGAGCTTGCACACTGAACATCTAGATGACTAACTACTTTATCAGTATCTATCTATTAACAGTTCACGCTTATATGCATGCATTCCACATGCAATATTACAATTTTCAATTTTAGAATTCTGCCTGCCCCCTTGAATGCAACAGGATGTAATATTTAAGTTTTATCCAATACTTGAGACTTACTAAAATAGTTGTAAAATAACACCAGTTTTAGTAGCATAGTTATAAAAACATCAACATCTATTAGTCTGCCGATCTAGGTTTTGCATTCAGCTTCAATTTAAAATTCCCATCAACCTCATTGACGTAGGGTGTAAGAGTAGAATTATAGGAGAAGGGGAAGAGAAGAGAAAGGAGGGGAAAAAAGAGTAGAATAGGGAAAGAAGCATTGAGGCAAGTGGAAATTTGTTTATTTCATATATCAAAGATGTCTGAATTACATCGCATAAGCCCCCCCTTTATATAGTGTTTAAACTAGTTCTAATTGAAGTAAGAAAATACTATAAAATCAAATCATAATTATATTTCCTATAATAAGTTTTAAAATCGAAAACTAAATTAAATATTATCTCTTATAATATTGCATCTCACGCTTTCTGCAAACTTCGGAATTTTCAGCTATCTATGGCTTCGTAAATATTCTGTAAACCATTATAGGACACAATTGCCAGATTTATTATTTGCATTTCTCTTAGAAGATGATGGGCCAATTATAAGTTATAGATTTAGTTACTGGTCAATCTATCGAATACTTCGGTCAATCTATAGAAAAAGTGGCAGCTTGTAACGATTAAAAAGTTTTCTAGATGTAAGAGGAAATGAATCCACCTGCGTGAAAATCAATCTGTAAGCACGTTGGACACCAGAAATGTCATATAAGGGCGAAGCCAAATACCGAAACTCTACAAAGAAAATGAGATTATTATAATTTACACAAAGACACAGCACCTTATCCAATTCAATATCATTTCCTGATCAGTTGGATGGTTGACGCCAGAAACACCTAAACAAACGGCCTGAACAGCTGAATGGCTCATGCCTGCTTTCGAAAGTGCTTCCGCCATAACTTGTTCCAGTGTACCTCTGGCTGCATTTTCTGTAACACACGATAATAAATATAAAACATCTTGTACAATTAGTCTTTTCCTAAGTCTATTACAATCAATTTTAGCTAGAAAGCCACATTTAATTGGACAATCAATATTTCCTAACTTTTTAGGCTCCATACCATAGTAACTTAAACGTTTAATTAGTTCAATCTAATATTGACGATATATAGATACCTCCGACGCTATTGTAATTGGAGCAACCAGCGACTGCACGGCCGAGAATGGGGAGGGGCTCGGGAAGCTGGCCTTGATCGGAGAATGGGAGGAGCGGCATGCACACGCAGACCGTGGAGGTGGTGCCACCGTCCACCCCGAGTATCACCCCTTCACTACGGCAATCGGACTCGGAACCCATATCACAAAAGCAAAATCACAAACCCCTCTCTGTGTTGGGATATTTCCGATGGCTGTGATTAGGGAAAAAGTCAAAAAGGGGCAAGAATTCGATTTTGTTTAAAACTCGACGGGGATGAGGATTCTCTGCTGTTTCTTATTCTCCTATTCTCCCTTTTATTTTATTTCGAGTTAAATAATTAATTGAATTATTCTTTAAGTTTTAACACATTCTTTGATATTGTACTCACAATGTATGAAATTCACTATTATTTTAATTGTGAACTCCACCCTTTAATTGTGAGTAGAATGTCAAACTTAATGTCAAAAAAAATGCACTTGTAACAAAACTCTATTTAATTAGCCGCTGAATTTTAAGTTATATCATGACTTACTCTGAGAATTTTCAAACTTTACCTACTGATCACTGAACTTTAATCCGTTACTATCCATTACTCACCAGATCAGATCTTTTACTTGATGAGTCTATATGGTAGACAAAAAATCTAGCTGGCCGGTTAAACCCACACGGATGTTAATGTTTTGCCAAATAATCGACCACGTCAGCATAATAAAACAAGGCTTTAAGCATTTAATACACGACTTTCACTCTCAAGTTAAGCCCCAAATTTTCACAACATGCCTTTCACTTTCCTCAAACAACCCAAATTGCAAAGATTCAGAAACAACTTCGAAGAAGAAACATGAAGTGAAATAGAAATCCTAAATCCCAAACAAAAAACAAAAAACAAAAAAACTACGACAATCGATACCCTGGACCTAAAATCAAGGTCCTTCTCGCCCTTATTGACTACTTAAACAGCCTAATCGAAGCGTGAAGAACCAACACCCATTGCGTTTCTATAATTCGAGCAAATGAACAAACAACACGAAGGTAAAATCTAAAACTTTTTTGTGGTTTTTCATAGGTGTGAAGAATTCATACACGTGCTAAAGATTAATAGATAAATTTAATTTCATGTAACTGAAAATTTTGGACTGGTGAGCTCTGCTTCAAATGGAAAAAAATGTTGGCGTAATTTTTGTTTGTTTGGACGGTATATGTAGAAGCAAGAACGAACTTTTGCCTACTTTGCAGTAATAATTTTCTAGGTCTTTACATGTGATCTTCAATTGTTCAACTGTCATATAATTGAGAATGTTCATGGGCATGGATGCTTTTGCTTGATTGTTTACAATTAGCCATGATGCACACATAAGATTAGCAATATTTTCTATACTCACAAATTAATGTTCAATAGCTAATGTTTCAGTAGATAGTACCATGTTTTTGTAGATGAATTGAATTTCCTACATCTTTATAGAATTCAGTACAAAATTTGTACTACTATAGCAAACAATTATTATTTAGTTTGGCGACAATTTGTTGTTCTCCATTTGACGGTTTGGATGTATTCTTCATTAATGTGGTTTAATTGTACAACAGATTGTGACGAAGATCTGGATTTCATAGAATTTGACCACGACTTTGAGTCTGAATAAAACAACATCGAACATGAAGGAAGTGTAACTAATGGGATTGAAATTGGATAGGACGCTCGTCAAGATGAAGTTCAAGAACAACGAGAAGAGGGCGACAATAACAATTTGGATGAATTGGAACTACCATTGTCTGAGGAACTACTCTCCCAATGTTCATCCAATGAGGATGATAGTAATCACTTTCTTGAATTCACTTTTGATCAGGACATGAAAAATCCTCAGTTCGAGGTAGGTCAATATTCAATTCCGCATCAAAGTTCCAAAAGGTGGTACGAATGTACGGTGCATTGAATAGGTACAACGAAAGTTTAAGGCAAATAAGGAAAGAAGACTCCAAGGAATTTGTAAATTAGGCTGCAAATGGTGAATATGAGCTTCTAAAATGGATGCATCCAAGATGTTGCAAGTAAACTCTAACACTTCAAAGCATACCTGTAGTCGAGACCAATTTAATAGACACCACATAGAGCAATTCAAGGCTAACCCAGACTGGAAGACCGAGCTTATTTTGACAAAAGTGAAAATGATCTCCACCCAAATATTAGCAAAAATGTGGTATGGAAGATACGGAGATATGCCAAAGAAGTTTTAGTAAGAAATTTGCAAGAACAATTTAGGCGATTGCGTTCTTATGCAGTCGAGGTTCTCCGAACAAATGTTGGGTCAATAGTCATTATTACATTACAAGAATAGATATTTCAGGGGATCAACATATACTTCAATTATTGTAAAATAGATTTTTGAGATGGTTGTTGGAAGGTAGTAGGTGTTGACGGTTGTCATTTAAGGGATTGTTTCGGAGGGAAAATGTTAAACTGCAGTTGGTATTGACGCTAATGATTACATCTATCGCGTTGCATATATAGTTGTTCAGAAAGAAAATGCAGCAGTTTAGCGATGGTTCTTGACCTATCTTCCAGAAGATATTAGTATTGGAGATGGAAGAGGTTGGACTCTAATGACGGGCATATGGAAATCGTTAGTACAACAGACAAAATAGCCGTCCTAATTTCTCAGTCATCGTTTCAACCTCCATGCATTTCTAAATTCTTTGCTGCATACTGAGCATGGTTTCTTCTTCAGGCAATCCAAACATGTAACGCCCCAACCCCTAGTGGACTGGGACGCTACTTGCTTTACTTAACTTAACCGGTGGTTTAGTAACAAGTGTATATATCTTAGCGGAAGCTTAAATCTTAACAAACATTCTTTTTGAAAGATATTGAATTAAAACACTTTATAACTTTCCAAAATAGCGAAATATAATTTATTTAATGAAATCATGACTTGTTCAAGATACTCAAAAGCAATAACGTTGGAAATAACATTTGAAACGTTAAAGACTTTAAATCTAAATCACTTGTTTACCGGGTTCCCATAGGCTTATTGCATCTCCTTCCATCTCTTCCATCATCCAACCCGGTGCATCAACATTTAATCTGTAGATATAGGGTAAAAACCCGTGAGTTGAAAACTCAATAGGCGTCATAGGTGCAATCGTGATTAAGCTAAGCATTTCATAACAATTGACATTAGAACTTCCATAAAACATGTCGTACCCGGAGGTACCATTTGACATGAAAATGTATGCCATACCAACGGAACCATTTGATATGAAAGTTGCATGCCGAACCGAAGATACCATTTGACACACAACATTAACCTTTAAATGTATGCCGCATCGACGGAACCATTTGGCATGAAAGGAACATGCCGAACCGACGATACCATTTGACACACAACATTAGCATTTAACATAGAACATTACTTGCTAGAAATTATAACTTAAACACGTATAACAACTTTATGCACCTCTACCTACCTCGATTTGATGCTTGATGAACTTTGAAAAGAACTTTGAAAAACTTTGGATGAACTTCAAAAACTTTGACGAAGCTTGGACGTTTGGACCTTCCTTTGTTGTTTGAAAACACCTTTTGAAATCACAAAAACCTTCTTGCAGAATATTTTTGACCACACTTAAAACTTCTGAAAAACACTTTGAAAACCACCTTCATTTTCTCTCCCAAACTCTCAATTTTTCTCTCAACTTTGAAAGCAAATTGAAAGTGCTTTTGGTGTGAAAAATCAAATGAGTGAAGAGGGTATTTATAGGTGAGGTTTGAGATGGGTGAAATGTTATATTAAATAGGGTAATTAAGTTGTGCAAGTAGTGGCCATTAATTCTCAAAAATTCGCGGGTTTCGGGTTTTCGTGTTTTGCGGTCGACACTGCACAGCCTACAGTATTTTTATCATAACTTTTTATTTCGATATCCGATTGAGGTGATTCAAAGTGCGTTGGAAAGCTAACTCAAAGAGCTACAACTAAATTCCGATATAAGTTTCAAATTCGAAGGTTTTCTATGTCGAAAATGGGTCTCAAAGGAGACTAAAAATATTTGAAGTATACTTTTAGCCATAAAATGAAATACATTGCATTCCGTCCAATCTTCATCAAATTGTTTTCAAGAAAATACTTTATAAACATCATTTTACCTTTAAACATGTATTGGACTATCTTTTGGGCTTATATTTCCTTTATTGGGCCTAATGTGAAGTTAATCACACAATTATGGGCCTAACTTTATAGAAAAGATTCGGGCCTCCACATCCCTCCTCCCTTATATAATTTTCGTCCTTGAAATTTACCTTACAATTGAGCAAGGAGTGTGGGATACTTGACTTTAACTTCTTCTTCCTTTTCCCACATAGCTTCTTCCATTCCGTGATTATTCCACTGTATCTTAACCAGTTGAATCTCTTTATTCCTTAGCTTATGCACTTTTCGATACAGTATCTTAATTGGTGATTCCTCATAAGATAAATCATTTTGTACTTCTAGGGTCTGATAACTTATGACATGATTAGGATCGTGCACGTATTTCTTTATCGTTGATACGTGGAACATATCGTGTACCGCTAACAATTCAGGTGGCAAAGCTAATCGATAAGCCACGTTCCCAACCTTATCAAGTATCTCGAAAGGTCCAATTACCTGGGTCGTAGCTTGCCTTTCTTTTCAAATTTAAGTACACATTTCATCGGTACTACCTTTAGAAAGACTTTGTCATCCACTTGAAACTCTAAATCCTTTCTTCTCGTGTCAGTATAGCTCTTCTGTCGATCATGTTCTGCCTTTATCCTTACTCGGATCTGATCGATCGCTTCAACTGTCCTTTCAACTATTTCTGGTCCCAAAATTCTCTTCTCCCCGACTTCGTCCCAATGAACAGGGGATCTATATCTTCTTCCATAGAGAGCTTTATAAGGTGCCATTCCAATAGTTGCTTGAAAACTATTGTTATACACAAATTCTACTAAGGGTAAGTATGACTCCCAACTACCACCTAGATCCAAAACACATGCTCTCAACATGTCCTCTAAAGTCTGGATGGTCCTTTCAGACTGTCCGTTAGACTGCGGGTGATATGTTGTACTGAAATTCAGCTTCGTTCCCATAGCTGCTTGTAAGCTTTTCCAGAATTTAGATGTAAACCTTGGGTCTCTATCAGACACAATAGACACAGGTACACCGTGTATCCTTACTATTTCTTTTATGTACAATTGTGCCAACTGGTCCATACTGAAAGTTATTTTCATTGGAAGAAAATGAGCTGCCTTCGTCAATCGGTCTACTATAACCCATATAGCATTGTGTTCTTTTGCTGACTTTGAAAATCCACCCACAAAATCCATTGTGATGTTTTCCCATTTCCATTCAGGTATCTCTAAAGGATTCAGCAATCCTGCTGGTCTTTGGTGTTCCGCCTTAACCTGCTGACATACTATGCATTTCTGCACGTACAGTCCGATACTCCTTTTCATGTTTCTCCACCAGAATGTATCTCGAAGGTCTCGATACATTTTTGTACCACCGGGATGTGCGGTGAGTTTCTTTTAATATCTCGTTCCTCAAATCCTCATTCTTAGGCACGCAGATTCTTCCTTTAAACATCAGTGCTTGGTCTGCGGCTATTCCAAAATCTTTCCTCTTATCTGTTCCAACTTCTTCTTTGATCTTCATCAAGAACAGGTCATTACCTTGTGCTTCTATACTTCGCTCTCGAAGAGTAGGTCGAATTGTCAAAGCTGCTAATCTCCCTGTGACTTGTCTTGGTTTGGTAACCACCTCAATCTTTAATCTTTCCAAATCCTTGTCTAACTCCATTTGACAAGTGAGTAGTGACGTCAACTATCCTGTCAATTTCCTACTCAAGGTATCGGCCACCACATTTGCCTTACCTGGATGGTAGTGAATGGTACAGTCGTAATCATTCACTAACTCTAACCATCGTCTCTGTCTCATGTTTAGTTCCTTCTGTGTGAAAAAATATTTTAAGCTCTTATGATCCGTATAAATTTCACACTTACTTCCGTACAAGTAGTGTCGCCATATTTTCAATGCGTGTACTACCGCCGCAAGCTCTAAATCATGCGTCGGGTAGTTCTGCTCATGCTTCTTCAATTGCCTTGAAGCATAGGCTACTACCTTTCCATTCTGCATCAGTACACATCCTAGCCCTTGCTTGGACGCATCACTGTATATAACAAACCCTTCTGTTCCCTCAGGTATTGTTAACGCATGCACAGATATCAGCCTCTGCTTAAGTTCTTGAAAACTCTTCTCACAGATATTTGTCCATTGAAATTTGACTCCCTTTCTTGTAAGCTGCGTCATTGGGCCAGCTATCTTGGAAAATCTTTCAATAAACCTTCGATAATATCCGGCCAATCCTAGAAAGCTCTGTACTTCACCAGCATTAGTCGGCGCCTTCCAGTTAGTTACTGCTTCCACTTTTGCTGGATCTATTTCAATCCCTTGGGTAGGACTACATGTCCAAGAAATCCAACTCGTTCAAGCCAGAATTCACACTTCTTGAATTTGGCATAAAGTTTCTCCTTGCGTAGCACCTCTAGGGCTACTCTTAGATGCTCTTTATGTTGCTTCTTACTCTTGGAGTATATCAAAATGTCGTTAATAAAGACTATGACAAATTGATCTAAATACTGATGAAATACTCGATTCATCAGATCCATGAATACTGCTGGTGCATTGGTTAATCCAAATGGCATCATCATAAACTCGTAGTGTCCATAACGAGTCCTGAAAGCTGTCTTAGGCATATCCTCTGTTTTCACTTTTAATTGATGGTACCTAGATCGTAAATCGATCTTGGAAAATAAGGGGCTCCTTTTAGTTGATCTAACAGATCCTCGATTCTTGGGAGTGGGTACTTATTCTTGATGGTTAATCGATTCGACTCCCTGTAATCGATACACATCCTCATGCTTCCATCTTTCTTCTTCACGAATAACACTGGCGCACCCCATGGAGATACGCTTGGTCGTACGAATCTCATATCAAGGAGTTCCTGTATTTGCTTCCTTAACTCTTGTAGTTCCTTCGGAGCCATTCTATATGGGGCTTTCGACACTGGTGCTGCTCCAGAAATTAGCTCTATGGTGAATTCCACTTGCCTATCTGGTGGAATACCAGATAGCTCTTCTGGAAAGACATCTTCGAACTCCCGTACTACTGGTACGTCCTCAATCTTTACTGTCTCCTGTTTTCCTCCTAGGATATTTACCAAATATCCTTGACAAGCTCCTTTTCTCAACATTTTAACAGCTTGTAAAGCCGATACTAGTCGAATAAAAGGTTTCGTCTTGATTCCAAAGAAGGAAAATGGTTCTTCTCCTGGTTTCTGAAATAATACTTCATTTTCCTTACATTGGATGGTGGCATAATTACTACCCAACCAATCCATGCCTAGTATTACATCGAAGTCATTCATCTCTATCATGTATAAGTCTGCTTCCATAGGTTTTTCCTCAACTTCAATACTAATAGATTTGGCTATCTTATCAGTACTCAAAGGGTTACCTGTAGGGATACTAACTTCTAATACACCTTTCGATTTATCACAGGTAATACTAGACTTAGCCATAAAAATCGTCGATGCAAAGGAGTGCGTAGCTCCTGAATCAAACAGTACATAAGCAGGCATATTGACTATCAATAAAGTACCTACTATGACGTTCGAGTTCTCCTCTGCCTCCTTCTGAGTCAGTGCAAAAACTCGTGCTTTCCCCTTCTGATCTTGATCCTTGCTGTCATCCTTTTTCGGTGCAGACATGGGACAATCCCTGATGATATGTCCTGACTTCCCGCATCGTTAACAAACATTCTTCCCTTGCAGACATTCGCCAAGATGCATCCTTCCACACTTAGCACATGGTGCAATAACCGGCATTATGCTTTTATTGGCATTGGCTCCGCCATTAGCCCTCTTGTTCTGCCACTTGCTTTTTCCTTTATCTTGGTCGTTCCACCTTCGTTTTCTAAACTACCCTTTATCTTGTCGGTTGTCCAATTGAACCGATTTCTCCGTATTGGCCTTCTGATAACAGATTGCATGAGCTCGTTCCAACATTCCATGGTAAGACGTAAAATCGTGGGACATAAGGATCATACTCATATCCGAGTTCAGCCCTTTCTCGAACCTTCGTATTTTCTTGGCCTTCATGTCTACCAAATGTGTAGCATACCTTGAGAGTTGGTCCAACTTCCGTTCATACTCCGTCAAGGTCATGGTTCCCTGTTTGAGTTGAAGAAATTCGCCCTCCTTGAAATCCCTTAGAGATTGGGGAAAGTACTTATCCATCACTTCCTCCTTGAACTGTTCCCATGCTAGCGCCAATTGTTGCTCCGGAGTCCTAGTTCGAGACATTGATTCCCACCAGTGACTTGCATCACCGGAGAACATAAACTTAGCACACTGGAATTTTTGAGCGTCCGTGCACCCTATCAATCGGAATATTCTCTCCAACTTGCGAAGCAACTCCTCAGCTGCAAGTGAATCAGTTGCTCCATTGAAAGTAGGGGATTTGTGCCTTCGAAATTGTTCGACCACTGAAGCATGGGTTTGAAGAGCATTAGGAGCTGGTGCTAGGGGTTGAGCTTGGTTCGGGTTCTGTCTGCCTAGGTCTTGGAGTGCTTGGAGGAGATCTCTTATCAGGTTGTTCTGGTTGGCTCGCAACATTTTTCTACGAATAAGATGTAAGGTTTCTTATTAACTTCTTTTTTTTGTAAGAAAGAAAGATAAGGTCTTTATTTCTCATACTTCTTGAAATTAGGATGCATAATAGTTTGATAAACTCAGCATGAAAGAAGACATCATAAGGAAATGGGAATATCTAGATCTCTAATCCCTATGAGTTTTATGAAGCTTCCTTGGTGGAGTTTCATCTTCGGAAGAATCTTCCGCCTCAGGCCCGGACTCTATATCTATCACCACTTGTGGTTCTAGTTCAAGCTCCTGCTTCTCCTCGGGTTCCTCTTCAGGGTCTTCTTCCTCAGCCACAGGTTCTTCCTCAGGCTCCTCATGGATTACATCATCCCATAAGTCAATCAAAGCATGGCAATATGTCTCAAACTCGAACAAGTTTGGGTTGCCTTATAACATTTCATCTCTAACTATGACTCCCATATCTCCCCATTGAGGTGGGAGGAAATGTATGAGGTTATTTATGGCTTCAATATGGGTGATCTCCATTCCAGCATTAACCGCCGTCATGCATCTCTCATAGATGTCATGCACATGATCGCTAAGCGGTTGGTTAGGATCCGTTACATAGTTCTCGTAAGCATGGATAGTAATTCTACGGTTTAAATCTGCCCTATAAGCCCTAGTCGTAGTCTTCCTTGCCGTTTGTAAATATCTAACCATTCTGTCACATAAATGCCCAATTATGCCTTTTATCACATAACATCATAACATACATTTTCTTTATGCCCATAACTTTAAGTTTTAGCCCAAGTCCAATACATATCTTTGAAACAACACATAATCTTTAACATAAACATATACTTGAAAATATGCCATAATTTATCAAAGCATCAAATCATAACTTCCATAAACATAACTTCCATAACTTTAAACTTTGCACATACCTGGGCCGTAGGATGAGATTCGATGGATGAATGCAATATGCCATGGAATACCTTAAATTTTCAATTTTTCATTTTTTTTTTAAAACATACTTGGTCTATAGAACCGGTTTACAAACCATTGCTCTGATACCACGCTGTAACGCCCCAACCCCTAGTGGACCGGGACGCTACTTACTTTACTTAACTTAACCGGTGGTTTAGTAACAAGTGTATTTATCTTAGCGGAAGCTTAAATCTTAACAAACATTCTTTTAGAAGGATATTGAATTAAAACACTTTATAACTTTCCAAAATAGCGAAATATAATTTATTTGATAAAATCATGACTTGTTCAAGATACTCAAAAGCAATAACGTTGGAAATAACATTTGAAACGTTAAAGACTTTAAATCTAAATCACTTGTTCACCGGGTTCCCATAGGCTTACTGCATCTCCTTCCATCTCTTCCATCATCCAACCCGGTGCATCAACATTTAATCTGTAGATATAGGGTAGAAACCCGTGAGTTGAAAACTCAATAGGCGTCATAGGTGCAATCGTGATTAAGCTAAGCATTTCATAACAATTAACATTAGAACTTCCATAAAACATGCCGTACCCGGAGGTACCATTTGACATGAAAATGTATGCCATACCAACGGAACCATTTGAAATGAAAGGTGCATGCCAAACCGAAGATACCATTTGACACACAACATTAACCTTTAAATGTATGCCGCACCGACGGAACCATTTGACATGAAAGGCACATGCCAAACCGACGATACCATTTGACACACAACATTGGCCTTTAACATAGAACATTACTTGCTAGAAATTATAACTTAAACACGTATAACAACTTTATGCACCTCTACCTACCTCGATTTGATGCTTGATGAACTTTGAAAAGAACTTTGAAAAACTTTGGATGAACTTCAAAAACTTTGACGAAGTTTGGACATTTGGACCTTCCTTTGTTGTTTGAAAACACCTTTTGAAATCACAAAAACCTTCTTGCAGAATATTTTTGCCCACACTTAAAACTTCTGAAAAACACTTTGAAAACCACATTCATTTTCTCTCCCAAACTCTCTATTTTTCTCTCAACTTTGAAAGCAAATTGAAAGTGCTTTTGGTGTGAAAAATCAAATGAGTGAAGAGGGTATTTATAAGTGAGGTTTGGGATGGGTGAAAGGTTATATTAAATAGGGTAATTAAGTTGTGCAAGTAGTGGCCATTAATTCTCAAAAATTCGCGGGTTTCGGGTTTTTGTGTTTTCCGGTCGACACTGCACAGCCTACAGTATTTTTATCATAACATTTTATTCCGATATCCGATTGAGGTGATTCAAAGTGCGTTGGAAAGCTAACTCAAAGAGCTACAACTTTATTCACATATAAGTTTCAAATTCGAAGGTTTTCTATGTCGAAAATGGGTCTCAAAGGAGACTAAAAATATTTGAAGTATACTTTTAGCCATAAAATGAAATACTTTGCATTCCGTCCAATCTTCATCAAATTGTTTTTAAGAAAAACTATATAAACATCATTTTACCTTTAAACATGTATTGGACTATCTTTTGGGCTTATATTTCCTTTATTGGGCCTAATGTGAAGTTAATCACACAATTATGGGCCTAACTTTATAGAAAAGATTCGAGCCTCCACAAAACAAGTAGTGGCCTAGCTTCCGACAACCATGACCAATCTCGTTATTCTTTCCTCCCATTATAATATGCTATTGCAGCAAAAAAAAAAAAGTTCAATAATCATATTTATTCCACCTAGTAAATGGGTGATCATTAGTAAATGTTATATTGTTACCTCACTTTTACTTGCCTAAACATACACTAGCAAACCAAGAAACTATTGAAGGCGCAAAATGAATTATATCAACGTATTAAAAAATTTAGTCCATGTTTAATTAATGGTTGAAATAATTGGTAAAATCATTGCAACATATTAACATTATTCCCTCTGATCCTGTACTGCTGAAAAATAACATAACAAAAGATCATACCAAACTGTCAGATGGAGTCTCAAGATTGATATTTAGATGAACCTAGCCTATCCGTATCACCTACAAGGAGACAGTTCAGTGACATAATCGAGCGCAATGCTAAATCTACTTCATAGGGAATATCCCATTAATCAACACATTCAATATTAGAGCTCTTAATAATCAAGAACCATACCATATCACTTTGCAACAATTGAACACATGCAATGCCTACATGCATCTGCACAAAATTTAACCTTTGCTTATTTTGATCTAATAACTTCACATAATAAAAAAAATTGTACAAAAAATGTAGCTGCATCATTTGATTCCCGTTTACTATATTTTCATTTGTTTAATTTTCAAAATATAAAATAATGAGTACGTCTTCTTACTTGTCTGGGATATTACCGTTATGGACATCATTATTTACCTAGAAGAATTTGTTGGAAAACTTCAATCGAAGGAGGAGAGAAACAACACCAAAATCAGCAACAAACTAGAAACAAAACTTCAAGAACAAAGGCTCAAACACGTGATCATTGTCCTCAAACAATATTTGCCCCTTCTCCGGTAAATTGAGATGCTAAAAGTTTTTCTGGCAAATGGTTTGAAGGATTAATCAAGCCTTGTTGTAAAAATACCAAAGCACAAGTATTTCTACCCAAAACTTAAGAACACAATTAGAAATTTATGAATGTGAGTAGAATAGGGATTTGATCTTGATTTGTGAAGAGAATAATGAACACATATGTTATTCAAATGTTATTCACAAAGAACATGACTCCTCTATATATAGGTCTCAAGAAAGTACACGGATTGGTACCAAAATTATGTTGTAAATGCACCAAATTCAAGTGACAAATGGTAGGAAACCATTTTCCAACGGTCAAAATATTGTACTATGCGACCGCATAGTACAAAACTATGCGGTCGCATAGTTCTACTCGAACAGAGATTTGAGATCTCCGTCCATTTCTATGTGGCCGCATATGATTTGGTCTATGCGGTCGCATAGACCAAATTTCTGCCTCTATGTTCCATTTTCGTTTTTCTTTTTTCTTTCAATTTTGTTGGTTTTGAACAAAATTTCTCAACAATCCCCCACTTGTTCAAAATTAACAAGTCTCACATTCAGCGTAAACGATACTCATGCCTAAGGATTAGATATCTTTCGATTTGAATCTAACTATAGTGTAATTCTAACAAGGTAAAGTCGGAATCGAAGGTAGCATGAAGTTTTGAACCAATTATTCCATGTGACAAAATCAGTAAGAATACACACACAAGTACCATGCATTCTCAAGTTCCTCAAACTCGCATAGCGCTTTTATGGCCTTGCGGTCATCCTTTTCGACAAACTTTTAAGAGAGAAACTCTAACTCTCTATTAAGGCGACACCACCTCGAAGTTCGTCTCGGTGAAATTCTTCCAGCATCTTTGTTACTTTTAGAGATGCTTGTGGATTAGCACTAAACTCCATTTAGAGCTTGAACCTCAACCCTCACTTCAGTAACAACCAGCATTATTTAACTAGGATAGGGTTATCGCGGATTTGAATAATGCTGAAACTATCCACATATCAAATGACTTGTTGTTATCCTTTGAACCCGTGGATTTTGAGCAATGACAAGTAGGACTGCTATCATTGGTGGACCTTTCTATTTTAAGAGTTTTAACCCCATCCTACTCGATGTAGATGTTACTAAATCTTGATTTAGAGGTTTAGTTAAAGGATCCGCTAGATTCTCGATAGACTTAATATAATTTAGGGAAATTATTCCATCTTTGATTAATTTCCTTAGGTAGTCATGTTTAAGACTCATATGTCTACACTTTCCGTTGTATACCTCGTTGTATGCTTTTGCTAATGTGGCTTGACTATCACACATGATAGATATTGAAGATGTATTCTTCGGTTCCAAAGGTATCTCATAAAAGAGATCTTTAAGTCACTCAACTTCTTTCTCGGTATCCGACAATGCTACGAATTCGGATTCCATGGTCGAGTGGGTTATACATGTCTGTTTCTTTGATTTCCAAGAAACAACTCTTCCTCCAAGAGTGAACACCCAATTGGAAGTGGATTTATTCTCACCCATGCTAGATATCCAACTAGCATCGGTAAATCATTTCAATACAGCCGGGAACTTAGTATATTGTAAACCTAAGTTCTTGGTTTTCTTTAAATACCCAAGGACACTTCCAATGGTCATTACGTAGATTGCTATTAAACCTACTAAGTTTACAAATTGCATATGCTATGTCTGGTCTTGTGCATTGAACTGTATACATAAGACTCCCAATGACACTTGCATATTCTAATTGAGCAATTGCCCTTCCATCATTCTTTACAATTTTTGAACTTGGATCAATTGGGGTACTCGCTTCCTTTACGTTCAAGTGTTTGAACTTATTTATCACATTCTTAACATAATGTGATTGACTTAGATGGTAACCCCCACTAGTTTTTGTGACTTTGATACCCAAAATGGTATCCACTTGTCCAAGATCCTTCATCTTGAATGTGGAAGATAGAAACTTCTTTGTTTCTATTATTCCATCCATGTGATTACTCATAATCAACATGTCAGCAACATATAGGCATATAAATATTACATAATCATCACACATTTTTGAATATAAACATTTATCTAAGCTATTATGTTTAAAACCAAATAAAATTATAGTTAAGTCAAATTTCTCATGCCACTTTTTAGGTGCCTATTTTAAACCATATAACGATTTTTCTAACTTGCACACTTTATGTTCATTTTTGGGTAGAGCAAATCTTTCAGGTTGCTCCATATAAACCTCCTCATCGAGATCCCCATTCAAGAATGCCGTCTTGACATCCATTTGGTGAACATGCAAGTCATGTATTGAAGCTAGTGCAAATAATATCCTTATCGATGTTATTCTAGCTACCGATGCATATGTATCAAAATAATCTATTCATTCTCTTTGTTGATATCCTCTGGCTACTAATCTAGCCTTAAAGGTGTTTAGAGAACCATCAACATTGTACTTTCTCCTAAATATCCATTTACATTCAATAGGTTTGGATCCGAGTGGTAAATCGACAAGTTCCCAAGTATTATTTGATATTACTGAATTCATTTCATCTTTGATTGCATCTTTTCAAAACATGCTATCACGAGAAGTCATAGTTTCTCTATAAGTTTTAGGATCGGTTTCAACATGTAGAACAAATGAAATTGTTCTTATGACATTCAATTCATTTCCTTCTACTAAGTAAAAAGAAATGAGTTGAGAATCAATTTCATCCGGTCCCAAAGACTTCTCAATTCGAGTTCTTTTACTTCTTCGTGGCTCACTTGACTCATCAACATCTTTAGTAGATATTTCATCTTGTGTTCCACTTGAGCTAGGGATATCTAAAATATTTTCCCCCAATTCATTATCCAAAGATAGCGAATCCTCCAAAAACTCCACATCACTTGATTCAATAATCACATTGGTCTCCAAGTTTAATAATCTGTATGATTTGCTATTGCTAGCATATCTAACAAAGGCACATTTAGTGCCTCTTGGATCCAACTTTGTCTTATTAGAGTTCATGTTCTTACAATAAGCAAGACACCCTCACACTTTGAAATATCCAATGTTAGGTTTTCTTCATTTCCATGATTCATAAGGAGAAACCTTAGTTTGTTTAGAAAGAATTCTATTTAGTATCCTACATGCACTTAACAAGACTTCACCTCACAAATTAAATGACAACTTAGCATAGGTAAGCATGAAGTTTATCATTTCAACTAAAGTTCTATTTTTTCTTTCAGCTAAACCATTTTGTTTCGGTGTTCTAGGTGTCGAACATTAGTGAATTATGCCATGTTGTTCACAAAAAAAGGTTTAAATCACTAGAGAAATATTCACCACCTCTATCACTCCTTAAAGTTTTTATTTTCTTATTTCGATGATTTTCAACCTCATTTTTATATACCTTAAATATATCAAAAGCCTCACTTTTATGTTTCATTAAGTAAACATAGGTATATCTAGTGCAATCATCAATAAAGGTAATAAAATACCTATTTTCACCTCTAGTTAACATGCCATTTAATTCACAAATATCCGTATGAATTAATTCTAAGATTTTAGAAGTCCTTCATACATTTTGATAAGGCTTTTTAACCATTTTTGCTTCTACACAAGTTTTACACTTATAAACATCGTTTTCATCATATGAAATTAAATCACATTTCATCATACGTTTCATGGTACTTTTTCCAATATATCCTAATTTAGCATGTCATAATGAAAATAAATCAACAACATAAGCAAAATTTGTTTTATTATCATTCAAATTGTCAACGGTATATAACTTGACCATTCCCTCACTAGAATAGACTTTTCCAACAAATTTTTCATTAAGGGATAATACAAGTTTTCCGTATTCATACACACTTTTGATACCCAATTTTCCTAATAGATTTCCACTAACCAAATTTCTAGTCATATCGGGAACATGTAGTACATTGGTTAAAGTAACGGTCTTCCCCGAAGTGAAGATGATTATCCACATTTCCCTTTGCAATCACTTTAGATCGAACCTCGTTACCCATTTGAATCTCTTGATCTCCATCAACTTCATGATATGTCTTGAAAGAAGATTTATCATAAGATACATGTATCATAGCACAAGTATCATACCACCAACCGGGAACCTTTCCCTTGATTGCATTTATTTCACTAACGGTGGCCTCAATTTTATCTTTTTCGATGGAGTTCACTTTGCCCTCGAAGTTGTTTTGTTTTCGGTGTCTACAATATTTTGCATAGTGACCAGTTTTCTCACACACAAAACAACCTCCTTTTGTCTTCTTCTTGAACTTGTTGAAGTTCGTTGAAGGCTTCCTCTTGTTGGATTTTGTTGGCGGTTCAGTTTTCTTTACTGCATTTGCTTTGGAAGTGTTTTCATAAGAATTTTCACTCTTATCACGCACTCTTGATTCTTCTTCAATGCGCAAATATTTTTGTAATTGTTCCAAAGAGTAGTCTTTAGAACTATGCATGATTTTCTTCCGGTATCCTTTCCAAGTATCGAGGAGTTTTGCAATAATTGCCCCCACTTGAAAGATCTCCGGGATTTCAATTTTCACCGCCTTCAACTTGTTGACTAGTACTTGCAATTCATGAATTTGGGGAAGCAAGGGGATACTTACTAGAAATTTAAATTCAAAGTACTTAGAAATTAAAAATTTCTTGGTACCTTCTTCCTCCATTTTGTACTTACTTTCTAATACTTCCCATATTTCTTTTGGCGACGTTATGTTGGTGTATAGATCGTACAAACGATTTGACAACGAGTTGAGAATATGACCACGACATATCAATTCATCATCTGCACGCTTTTTTCTATCCACCCTTGATTGGTCGGTGTCTTTGTCAGATGGTTCGGGTAGATCTTCCAATTTTGGATCAAGTACATAGAAGATCTTCAACGCCGTAAGGAGGAATTTCAGTTTGTCTTACCACCTAGTGAAGTTCGTGCCATCAAAACGATCCAACTGCACTAAATCTTGATTCATCAACTTTATGGTAGCCATTGTTGTTTCACTCTCCATCGCAGGAATAATATTGTTTGAGATTGTTGGAAAATTTCAATCGAAGGAGGAGAGAAACAACACCAAAATCAGTAACAAACTAGAAACAAAATTTCAAGAACAAAGGCCCAAACACGTGATCTTGTCCTCAAACAATATTTGCCCCTTCTCCGGTAAATTGAGATGCTAAAAGATTTTCCGACAAATGGTTTGAAGGATTAATCAAGCCTTATGGTAGAAATACCAAAGCACAAGTATTTCTACCCAAAACTTAAGAACACAATTAGAAATTTATGAATGTGAGTAGAATAGGGATTTGATCTTGATTTGTGAAGAGAATAACGAAAACATATGTTATTCACAAAGAACATGGCTCCTCTATATATAGGCCTCAAGAAAGTACACGAATTGGTGCCAAAATTATGTTGAAAATGCACCAAATTCAAATAACAAACGGTAGGAAATCGTTTTCCAACGGTCAAAATATTGTACTATGCGACCGTATAGTACAAAACTATGCGGTCGCATAGTTATACTCGGACAGCGATTTGAGGTCTCCGTCCATTTCTACCTCCATGTTCCAAATTTCTACCTCCATGTTCCATTTTCGTTTTTCTTTCTTCTTTAAATTTTGCTGGTTTTGAACAAAAATTTCTCAATAGAATTCTATGAATTTTTGAAGCTCATAGTGCAAGGCGATAATTTTGAGGCTTGTTTGGATTTTTTTTAAAAATCAATTTTCCCCAATATCATTTTGCCCGGCACATTATATAGAATTCATAACATTTTCATACTTTTCAATAGCAAATTCTCAATATATATATATATTTATTCAAAACAAGATATTCTTTGTCTATAGCTTGAATTTGCATTACAAATTCAATGCTTAATTTTTATCACTTTTTTGTTTATTGGTATAAACCGAATGATTGTAGAGTTTCTAGTGTAACCCTTCTTTTACATATAAGCTATAGGTGTAAAAAACTACGAAGATGTCAAATTGAATCGAAATCGCGATTTTGAAAGAGTTGTTTGAGTATACGTGATATAAGTTTTGAATGTTTCAAAATCGAACCAAACCCGTTCAAAATTGGTTTGATTTACATTTCTATAGCTAAAAACAATTTAAAATCAAACAATAACCGTTCACAATTTTCCTAAAATTTCACTTATTTTTATCCAAAATATGTTATATATATTAGATCAAAATTATACTTCAACAAATTTACTTACTGGTAAGCTTTTAAGGACTCTTTAGGAAATAATAATTTATTTATGAAAATATTTTTCTTATATAAAGAACGAAATTGTAAATGTACATTTTTACGGTAAACCTTGTATTAGTTTATTGGTTTTATTGAGATAAATATTAGTAACGTAACCTTTATGTTTAGAATGTTCTAATTTAAGCCGATGGGGATTAAAATTATATATTCAGTAAATTTTGATAAAAAA
Organism: Osmanthus fragrans; assembly: GCA_019395295.1. Classification (NCBI taxonomy): domain Eukaryota; kingdom Viridiplantae; phylum Streptophyta; class Magnoliopsida; order Lamiales; family Oleaceae; genus Osmanthus; species Osmanthus fragrans. Next base: position 11,326,266 of record CM033362.1, read on the forward strand.
TTGATGAAATATGTGGTTGAAAATTCATGAGTTTCATAAAATATGTTGTTAATATTAGTTGTTGACCTTGACTTAAATTAAAATCTGAATTTTAATTTTTACCAAACATAGTAATTTATATTGAAAGTTCAAACAAATAGGTTTATTTTTTCAATTATTTGAAATATGTTATTTTTATATCGTTAAAATACTGGTCCAACCAAATCGCAAAAAAAAAATTTAGGTTTGAAAAATAAAATGATTTGGTTTGAAATTTTCCTAAAACACTTAAAATAGTTTAATTTAAAAATAGTTCAAAAAGGGTTCGGTTGAACCGTGTTCACCCATAGTTATTTATATATAAGATTAACATTTTTTTTCTTCCAGATCCTCACACATGATGAAGTTATTTTTGGGAAAAATTTGGGGTTAGAATCGAAAACATTTTCTCCGTTTTGATTCTTATTTTATATTATTTATTATTTGTATACTTTTTAATTTAAAAAATATAAATAAAATAAATAAGTAAGTACAAGAGGATATGTTAAAACTCCACAAGGCAAAAAACGGGAAGGCCTCCATTGTCATCCTGAGTCCTGCACATCATCATTTAATATCATAATTAATAAAATTTAAGCTTTTAATATTGTCATATTCCCGGAAGTCTTAAAGTCTGTATTATCGAATGCAATGGTGTGTACTGAAAAGATTGTGTATAAAATATAAACATGTCTGTGCTAGTGTTTGGTTAAAATTATAAGTAATTTAAGAGGAAAAAAAGTTACAGGTTTCTTAAAATGTCTGGGATGTTGTAACTGGTAAGTTTGTTAATGAATGACAATTATACTCTACAACCCTAGACATTATTACTGTTGTATAACTAATCCTCCCCATAAATGTGGGGCTTTTGTTCTCTTTATAATACACACAAGTATATTGTCTTTTATTCTTTATTCTCTTTTTTTTTCTCTCTATTTTCACAACACGTTATCAGCACGATTTTCTTAGAAAATAATTTTTATAAGCATAATCATATATCACATGTACCGAAATTAATTTGATGACATGTAAATTTTTTTTATATACATATGCATCATAATGGCACAAACTTACAGTCGAATTATGATTTGCATTTTTTATTTCATGCTTTAAACCAAATCAATAGATACGTCAAGGACGGATTTAGTTGGAGGGGGGGGGGGGGTTGGCTGGGCTGCAGTCCCCCCACTCAGGTTCAAATTTTTTTTAATAAAGGTTTTTTATTTTTAATTTCTGAAAAAACTGTTTTTTCGTGTGTAAATTTTTTTTTCGCATAGTAGCCCGACTTGAAATTTTGTAGTCCGATCTCAAATCAAATCCTGGATCCGTCCCTAGATACGTGCTTGTTTGCCCACATCCTATTTGTATGGTACCTGCTCTAATTCAAGTAAATATAAAACATAATCATGTATCCTTCACGTAAATATAAATCATGTATCTATTTGTTTGTTTTTTATTTACGGTGTATCGAATTTTGCCTAGTTTTTTTTATAGAATTCTTTTTTGATTTTTACGGAATTCTCAGCTTTTTATTACATGTATTCCTTGTATAAAATTTAGTCAATTTATGCTTAAAGATTGTGAGCATGATTATTTTCTTTGTTACTAATACACGGGAAAAGAGAAATTTCACGTAAATATATACGTTTATAATGATTATTAAATGTTGTTTGTTAACATGATTAAATATTTTTAGATGTTCTTATATCTAATGTAAATTAATAATTTATCACGTTGTTGCTTCGGAAGTAGCATAACTTTATAATTAATATTTCAGAAAAATATTAGTCGTAGATCTGTCTATTATAAATAGTTTGTTATTGCTCCTCAAATAACACAACATTATAATTAATATTCTTGAAGAATATTACTTACTCCTGAAAGGCATGAATTATATTTTTCAATATTCCAGAAGAATATTGACATATTGCTATTGAAGAAATAATAGTAAAATACACCATGTTCTCGGAGTAGTATATGTTTTGAAAAACGTATTATTTTAAATTAGTGTTTATCCATAAAGGAAACACGTAATTTATTTCATGTTGATATTGACTACTTTATTAACTACTATGTGATGTTTAATCGTATTATTCGAAACTAATTATATATATTTTTTATTGTGTAGTTAATCAAATTGTAAACATCAATTTGAATTTGTTGCACTTAATATATCTGGTAAAAATTATCTGTCATGAATACTTAATACTGATATTTATTTTGTCTCAAAAGATCCGTGAGAGATAATAAAAGAAGGAAACAAAGAATCCTTGCAGAATTATTCAAAAATGCTCATCTTTCCTTGTCTTCATTTTTATAATGGATTGAAAATTGAACATCTCACTGAGAAAGATCTCACGGGTTCTTTGGAGAAAATTAACTAAAAGATTTGATCATTAGATGATTATAGCACTCTCCAAAATCCGTTAGGAGTGGATGCACCTTCATTTGCAAGACTTCAAAACTATTAATGAGTACAATTCTGAACTGTTCAGAATATAGTCAAAATTGATTTTGTGTGGAAAAAATTAACTGATGAAGATATCTAGCAGCAATATCATGAGCATCGTTTCAAAAAGTACTCAAAACTCACATCTTGCTTGCTTGTGGTTGAACAAAATAATGAACTACTGATGAAAAATTTTGGGTTACGTCCAACTAATTTTGTATTATTACCTGAAACAAATGGTAATGCATTACCTAAACAAATGCAATATTAAGACAAGGACGTGGACTTGGATGAGGACGTGGACACACGTTTGTACGTAGATGCGAACGTTCATGTGAAATAAATCATAGACGAAATAATCAACAAAGCTATCAGCAACAAGACAACAATTTCAAAAGACACAAAGTAAACGAAAGTAGCACACAAAAATAAGCACGAAAAAAGTTGCTTTAGATGTGAAATGAAATAGTAGTGGGCACGTACCTGTCTTATGGCAAAATATCGTGTGGATCTTTACCAAAAATAATCAGAGGAAAGGAAAAAGTGGAGACAAATTTTGCCGATTATGATGGTCCAATTGATGAGACTCATTTGGATGTCTATGATTTCTTTATTGATCCAAATGAGAATATTGACCATTTGATTAAGTAGTGTGATGAAAGATTTAAATTAGTTTACTTTCTAGTATTTCCTTTTGTTTTAAAAATTCAGTTTGAAATATATTTTTACTTTTCGCAAAAATTTAAAACTCTATCATGTATCGTTAATTTCATAATATTAAATTACGTTTACTCATTTAAATTTAAATTCAAGTTATTTAACATATATCTATTTTGTTCTATTTATAGATTTATGATAGATTATCATGACACCTGCTTGATTGATAGTGCAACTTAACATTCTATTCTTCAAGACAAGAAATATTTTTTGGATTTAATATTAGTAAAAAATAATGTTAATACGAAATCATGTACCGAAATATGTATGCAAAACCAGATGATAAAAATAGTAATTTCAAAAATTGTTGGGTGTTCCTACATAGCTTACTTTGGAAAAAGAACGTTATATAGCACAGACCATCGAGAACTTTTCCGTAAAGATATATAATTGCTCTTTTAAACTATAGTGGCTTCTAGGAGACTTCTTTCTAAATTTAATGATGCCTACATTGGAAGAGACTCAAAATCTTTACTTGACCAAGGATTCATCATTTAGAGGTAATCCCCTTACTAACATTTACTACCATATGTTATTTTGCTTGCCAAAATAAATTATTCCTCTTCTCTATGTATTTTTTACCAATTTCTTTTCGTTTCAAATTCTATCCTTAAATGTTTATTACCTACTGCTATAACTGACTATAACTCTTTGCACACCTTCATCATTTGTTTCCATTTACGTTGTCATATGTCCGTTACATCCATTCACTATGAAATTACTAAATTAACTATTGCTTTTGCTGTTGTATTGTATCAGGCACTTGTTAAAGAATTTCAAGCTAGATGTGAAAGAACCAATTTCCATGTGATCGATGATCAGTTTCCATTTCAAATAAGTTATTGTGATTCAATATTACTTCCAATACTGTATACTGATTATTATTGAACCATAACTATTGAACTACTCCTTAAATTTATTCTTTTCAAAAGTAGCCTCGACGATCCATTTCACACGTTTAGCTGAAATAAGAACTTGTGATGTAAATTTAATGTCCCTTTCAAAATTAATATTATTTTCACATAATGAATAATTATTTATCATGAGATTTCATGCTAGCCAGATGTTCGACTAAGAATTGTTGGAAGAAAGGCTAATCTCAACTTTACACAATTCTGATGGTAAAATAATGGTGGAAAGTCTTCCACTAGTTCCTTACCAAGCAATGATTTACGGGTAGGTGATTTACAACAACAAAAATGATTTCGTCATTCCATACATATCCTATATTGTATTGATTATAGGAAACAATTGTATATTGCGCTCGCTATATTTCATTGAATAGTAGAATGACCAAAATGTTAGTTTCTTTTTAATATTGTGTTTCAAACATAACTTTCGAAAAGGCGAGATGCAACTTCAGTGGGTTAGGTTGTCAATCACACTATTAATTTTGTTTCCCTTTAAAGTAGTTCTTGGCTTCAACTTCTCTAAGAAGAAATTAACTTTGACTTGAAAAAAAAAAAAGAGTAGGAATTTTTACTTCATTTCAATATCCAATGGATTACTTTTCCACCTAATCCAGGAGTAATATCATTCGTAATATTTCCATTTGATAGTTCAGGTAGATGGGACGTTTTGCCTGAGACTATGGTGAACTATCTTGCATTATTGGGACGAGGAGATGTTATTGAGAATGAGTTTTTTACACTTGACCTACTTCGTTAGCTTCCAAAATATGTGTTGCACTTGTAATAAGTCTTGGAGCTTCCAAAGTTATTGATAAATGTCGTTATGTTCTACTAATGTAATGACTTCAAAATCTATCATGGTTTGCATTTGAAAAGTTCACAATTGAACGTGTTAACAAAAGTGGGACTATTTTTCATATTGCAAAGTTAACTATGGCATTTTTAAACATTCTTTATTTCACTTGCAATCCAATATAGCTGCAGCCACTTGAAAATCTTTGTTAGTTTTACACGTTTCTTCATAGTAATATTATTTTTTGTTACTCTAATGATTATGCTTGCAGAGCATTATTACATTTGATTAATTATTGAAGCTCATCCATTGAACTTTTTTCTTAACCTGAAAGGGGGATGAGTGGTCAACATCTGATATCTCTGCAGAAGACCTAACGAAGCTTATTGGTGAACAATGGAATAGTAGTAGCATCCTTGCAAAATCCAAGGGGGTTCTTTATAGAAGTAAGAGTTCTCTCTTTCATTTTCCTTTTCTTGATTTTGTAAGTTATATTTTGGTGAACATTATTGTAGCTGGACGTTCCTTATAGTTTATTATTCACATATTGAAATCATGCAAGGCCATATTGTTAAAGAATTCTAAAGAATTTAAAATGAGCATTATCCTAAATAATTCCTTATAGTTATATTTTAGTGAACATGACGTAACGAAAAATTATTGGAAAGATGAACAACGACACAAATATGAGAAAAACTCACGAAAATTTTATTCAATTCAAAAAACTATTGCCTCAAAGAGCTTACAATGCTTTAAATAGTAAAACCCTAACAAAATCCGAAAAATAAATAATAAAATTTAAAAAAAAATATTTTTCCATAAATGGAAAAATTCGAACTTGCAACTAAAATTGAAACTCCTAAGATTCAGGATCGTCCTCCAACAAACGGAATTCGAATCCAAATTTTATTGAATGAGATATTGAGAAAATATAAATTATCATAAATAGTAAAAATATTTAATCGATGGCCTAAACGAGAGAATTTGCCCAAAATTCGACACACATCACGGCAAAGCCGTGAATTGTGATCATTAGCCCGTTTCCAATCGAATTAGACTAGAAATTTGCCAAAAACGAACAACTCCTAAATTATCATGAAATCATGGAATTGAACCATTTTGATTGTGCCGGTCTCACTTCAACATAAATTTCGACTCCTTCTGCACTTCATCAGAACATTATCCTAAAGAATTCAAAATGAGCATCTTTACTTTTCTGATGTTAGGCACGTTCCTAAATTCCACGAGTATATTGTTAGAAAGTGTTTCTTTTGCTTCTCAATTCTGATCATTAGTCATTTATCCTTATTAACTTCAAGCTGTTATTAAGAAGAAATATAGCCAAGATGCTACCAATGTTGGTGATGAAGGTGGCTTTGTCCTTAATATTCAGGTTTAACATTTTATTTTGGTGGTTTTACTTTCTCGTCCTTCAATTTGTACAATAGACATTCATAGTATCATGTCTATTTAATTTCAGGAGAACAAAGGCCTTCATTTGCTCAAGACAACCATTGCTAAAGCAGGTTATACACGAAATTTTCCTTCTCCCCTTTTCTTTTCATCTATGTGTTTGGTTCATTCAATGTTCTATAATCACCTTGTATTTCTTTTGTCGTCACCTTGTGAAAGAGTAAAACTTCTAAGGCTTGCATCTTCCTTCTGTTTTGCATTCTTGGTTCTAAATTGTTAGTTGAAAATAGATACTAAGTGCATTATGATTCTAATCAATAAAAGCTAACATAACTATCCTTTTCATTAGTTATCTAAGCTCAGTTCGTGTTATCGAAGGTTCTGACCACATTAAGATAACAAAGCAGCTTCGAAAATCAGGTCTACTCCAACTTCATTCTGATTTCAAATGCTCGACTAATTTATTTAATGAATCTGGCAACTGATCTTGTTTATACAGTTGGATATAAACTACTATGACCTAGGCCTTCCCCAGTGGGATGTTATTGATGACAAAATAACCATTCAAGGTGCATAAGCTACTTTTAAGTTTGACATCCCGTGTTCTCAATTTTGAATAAATATTGAACTTCTGATATTAGGACTTCGATATATTCATTTTCTCATTTGCTTCATAATATTTGCAGTAGAGACAAAATTTCCAACGTCTTTATTTTTAAGTTTTCTATTACAATTTTCGTAAATATGTATTCATTCTTCATCTCAGTTGATAGTAATTTTGTATGTTAAAATTGTAGGTTCAATGTAGTAATTATATGTGCCACCATCACTCCTGGTAGGAGGCACAGCTCATCTTAAATTGTTTGACGCTATGCGGTGGATCTTCATATCATTTTATCTTTAAATTATGAATCAAATCTTTGCTACTGGTTTTTACCTGTACAGATGAAGCTCGTGTTAAATAGTTTCGCTTCAAGCAAATGTGGAAGAGTTCCAATGGGAGAATTAGAAACATTTTTAATGGTAATGGATTATATCCCATCTCCTATGACATTGTCATCGAGAACTTAGGGGGCGTTCTCTTTGCTGTTTTTGGAGCGTTTTCTGTTTTCGATTTTTTAAAACATTGAAAACGCGTTCTCTTTCCCATTTTCGAAAACGAGTTTTTGAAAACGGCTGAAAATTTTGTGAAGAAAATAGAAAACAACTTTTTTACGTTTTGACTATTTTCTTTACAAATCTGCCAAAACTCAAAAAACACGGGTTGAGAAATATTTTTTCAAAACGACAAAAAGAATGAGTTTTCAACAATCTCAAAATAGACACCCAAAACACAAAATGAATTCAAAACTTAAAGCACAAAACTGAAACACGAAGAGAACGCTCCCTTAGTGTCTCATCACATTTTTCTTACCCTGCAGACATGTTTCTCAAAGAACCAATTCTCTGCAAAAATTTTCCTCGACTGGTCTGAGGTAGTAACTATTTCATTTCATTTCTGATTTTACTTACTATTTCCCTTTTCCTTTTAAGTTGCTATTCACTCTTTCCTCAGGTTATAGAATAATAAATAAACTATTTACTGCTGCATTCAGGATGGACAAAGTCAATTTGCACTGGGAGCGATGCTCTTCGACACCAGTACTGAGTAACTGATATAGTTATTAAGAGAGCTGGAAAGCTAAAATTAATGTTCGGTAATGCACTTTATTCGTGTTCTTTCTTTGACAAGCTTCTTGTTTGTGTTTAAAACTTCATTTCTATGAGAACTATTTTTTATGTGTCCAATATCTCTGCTTATTCATGTAGTTAAGCAATCCAGTAAAAGAACTTTCTTCAACTTCAGCTCCTTTGTTTCTCATTCCTACATCTATCCTTAGATAAATGCCATTATGGAAATTCTGTAACGAAAATATAACATTAAAAATATTTTGTTTGTCATTGTTCAACGGTTTTTAGTTTCCAGTTTTAACTATATACATCCAATTTAATTCAAATGTCTGGCATGTCATCAACATGCTCTTATTAACTTCCTACATAAATATTTGAAAACTATAAATTTGAGATTATTTCCATACGCATCTTCGCTACACTTTCATTAATGCCTCTCTCTCTCTCTCTCTCTCTCTCTCTCTCTCTCTCTCTCTCTCTCTCTCTCTCTCTCTCTCTCTATACAGGCTTTTGTTTGTACAACAATTTTTGTACCCCCTAAAGGTATCAGGAAACACTCAAAACGCTTTCACCACACATTCAATATAGGTATTCACTTCATTCGTCGGACCACAAGATACACAAATATATCTGTCTGAAAATATTACCATGCATAAATCATTTAAGAAGTTGTAGTGCTTCATTTTTTTCCTCACGAGTAGTAAATTTTTGCTTTTCAATCTCATCTAAAAATACATACTGTGTTTACGTAACAAAAAATATTGTGTGTATTTTTAAAGTAAATTTGTAATTGTAATAGTTTCAAACAAAACAAATATTACTTAACTAACTTATAAAGTCCTATTATCTTGAACAATGTTTCTTGATCATAACATCTTCATGTTAGTTAAATAAATTAAAAACTCCCATTACATTAATTAGTCATTTCTTTTATGAAAATTATATTAATTATATGTAATTGTCTTCTTTGTAGATTTTCACCAACACATTCTTCACTTCATCATATCTTACCACCATAATTCCTCTTAAGCTACAAACACATTTTTCTAAGTTCATAAATATGCAAAAGACATTGTAACTTCATTTGTATTTTTAAAATCGCCTATTTATTTTACATTAACAAGTTTCGTTCTCATCTGTTTTAGCTACAAAATGAACATTTTCACCTTGTTAAAATCTTCGATGGCATCAGTGGCTCCATGTGCTTAAAATAGGTAAATCGCATAAACAATTGTAAATTTCATTCTTCTACTTAATTGAATTGTGGCCTCATAATATTTTAAATGAGGCAAGTACAATTTCAATTTAACTAATTCAATACTTCTGTTTTCTTCAATGCAGAAAAGCAGTACAACAAGTAACTATTATGCACAAACTCGAAAAATTTGATCGAAATTACAAATATGGTACTTGCACTTCGAATTAACACATTCGCTTATAAATCAAATTAACTTATATATTATTCACTCCCATTCATGTAGCCCTTCTCACAACTACAATAACAATTATATCCTTACTTAGTTGTATAGAACTTCAACTTGTACGTTTCAAACGAAATAGATAATTGTGGAAAACCCTTCATACATGCAATTGTGTCGAATTGGCACCTACAGACATTGATATTTAAAACTTTTATATTAACATAGGATATAAATAAGCAACAAGAAAAGAAGTTGCAATCACACTAAAAATAAAACCAACTTTAGAGCACTTCATCCCATACATATAATTCTTGCTCTACAACATTAGATATTTGATAGAAGATCTTTTCTACCAAAGGGATACACATGTACAATTATAACTTTTCTTCTCACAGTAGATATTTTTGAACTTGACACATGGCCACATTTGTACTTTTAACTTTATCCCTCCTACACCCAAATTATCTATTAAAAAGTCAAAATATCTATTAAATATTTGCCTGTCCTAGGTATTCTATAAATACCTTAACTTTATATTACACTTCTCATTTCTAGCTATCAACACTTTAGAAACTCTATCTCCTATTCATTGCTAGTAATTCTTACGTTTCCCAGCTGAAATTCTTCCTTCATTTTTACATTATTATCAATATCCTTGCATTTCTTCTACACAGTTAAATTTAGAATATTAAATTCATACTTACAACTATCTTTACTCTTAACTTATTGTTCTTGTCATTCACAGATATCAAACATGGCTGCACTCTATAAATTTACCCCACATATAGCAACTTCAGAGACTAATTGGTCTGCAAAATTATTCATTGCAGGAAAACAATCACCTAAGACTGCTCGTAATTCCACTAGCAGATACTAGAATGTTGTCCTTATGGATTTAGAGGTACATAAGTAGTAACAACTACAATAATTTCCAACGTTACTATACATGTATATTTTGTTAACACTTTCAACTTCTACTATTGTTAAACAGCGTAATCAAGTTACAACAACATTATATTATACAAACATTACTGCACTTAACGATCAGCTGGAGTTGGGAAAAACATATGTTGTCTCGAATGCAACGGTTAAAGATAACAAAAGTCAGTTTAAAAGCCCAGCTGATGAAAAAATCTGGACCATTACAGGAAGAACAAAGATTGAAGAACAACATGACAACAACTTAAACTTCCTCTTCTCACATCATCAACTTACTCCATTTGATGAACTAGAGCAACACATGGATAAGAACATCAACATCAGTAAGATTTCTAGTACATCAACTTTACAACAATAATTCCATACAATCTTCCACGGTTATTTTATGATTTTGAAATTTATTGCATACAAAATACATAAAAAAAACTATTCTTTCTTGTAGGTGTTATAGGTATAGCTGTAGACATTAGACAAAAATGAATTATCCAAACCCATTTTGGTACACAAGCCCTTTTCAAGATGTTATATTGACGGACAAACAATTCCAGACAGCGATGCTAACCTTTTGGGACAGCTTTGTCGAACGAGAATGCATTACAATTCTTGAAAACCTTGCAAACAGACCCATCATATGGGCTACTAATTTTAAGGTTTATTCGTTCAATGGTATATTCAATTCACACATACCCATTCATTTACAACACTCTCACAAAATTACACAGTCACATATTAATTATTCTTTCTTCACTTATGCGGGCATTACCCTTTCAACCAAAGTCAACAACACATTCTTCATCAATTCTAACCTATTGGTTGATGCGACTATATAGACTGGTACTCAAAATAATTAACAAGCATCCCGACCTTTTCAACGTGCATAAAACAAAAATACAACAATAATTTTTATAGCTAATTTTATATTTATTTCCTATAGGGTGGAAGCTAACAAAAAAAGACTTGACAGACTTACAAAAAATAAGCCACTTGTTGCTATCAGCCCAACGAAACTGTCACCTCTAACTGAAGACAAATTCACACTAATTGCTAACTTACTGGGAGTCTATCTTGGGGTAATTTCTAAATTGTTTCATTCAATATATAAGTAAATAACAAAAATACGTTCTTTTTATATTCTATAATAAACAATATCAAAACACTACACAATTTCAGCTCTTACTATTTCTTTAACCTAATTACAAATTAGTTCTTTTCTTTATAGAAAAAATTCTATTGGGTAAAAGCACATTAGAAGATCATTTCGAAAAATAAGAACTTTTGGTATATGTCCTGCAACAACTGCAAAAAAAAAAATCTAACACAGACTTTGGACAACTCCGCAAATGTCGATTCTGGAAGTCTGAACATGCAAAAGCTATCTTAAGGTAATTGACACCATTAAACTTATATTGAATTTTTACCTCATGCTAATGCTTCATTCAAATATTACATAATACATGCTTTGGAAAAAAAATATCCATAGAGCAAATGCTTTTGTGCATCTTGAAAACAAATTTGGATGGTTAGATGCAAGCATTATAGGGAACACGCGATACACGGTAGGTAGAAGCATTATATATGAAAGTCTTCGAATGACTTAAAGTACTAGAAACTAGCGATACATGCCTGGAAATCATGTTTTCAATTAAATTGTAAATATCATTATATGGATTGAAACAATCTGAACGTATGTGACATAATCGCTTTAACGAATATTTATTGAAGGAATGCTATAAAAATGACTATGTCTGTCCATGTGTTTTCATAAAGAAAATAAGTATTGGATTTGCAATTGTGGTAGTTTATATTGATAATTTAAATTTAATTGGAACTCCAGAAGAGCTCAACAAAACTACAGATTATTTGAAAAATGAATTTGAGATGAATTATTTGGGAAAACCCAAATTTGGTCTCGAGTTGCATATTGAACATTATATAGAAGGATTATTTGTTCAGCAATCTACATATACCCAAAAAAAAAGTTTTAAAACATTTTTATATGAATAATGTACATCAATTGGCATCATATATGGTTGTTCAATCACTTGATGTGAAAAAAAGATTCATTTCGTCCACTTGAAGATGGATAAAATGTTCTTGATCCTAAAATACCATATCTTGGTGTAATTGGAGCACTAACTTATCTTGCAAACTATACTCGACCCAACATAACTTTTTCTATAAATCTCATTACAAGATATAGCTCCACACCAACTCAAAGATATTGGAATGATGTTAAACACATTTTTCGTTACCTGGAAGATACTATTGATTTGAGATTATTTTATTCTCAAAAGTCGGGATCTGCTTTAGTATATGTACATGTGCATGTGTTCGCTAAAATTATAAACCACAAGTGCACGAGTCATGTTCAAATAATAAAGTGAACTTTTTGAGTTCAGATTGTTGATCCCTCGAGGAATGTATATTTTCGATTATACATCTTTAATTAATTTACCTCTTACAATAAAAAGAAACACATACAATAAATTTTTTAGTTTCGTATCAATTTAATTCAATCAATTTGAACTTCCAATATTTTAGTTTCAACTTCAATCTTCAATCTCTTTGTTCTAATATTTAGTTTCTTTCTTTTACTCTAATATTCCGTATCTTTTGTTATAATAGCCATAGATGGATTTTACTAGTGATGAGATCAATCAGTTTAGGGGTAGTTCAAGTACTTCAACCGGCTACGATGCATCTCAAAATGTTCCAATTAATTTGAAGAATATCAAAGAGGAAGAAGTATTCGAGACTAAAATGTCAAAAAAGAATCCTCCGATTGTTGGTAACATATGACACGTAAAAAAGTTGGTGTTTAAAATAGAGTTGATATTTGGAAAGCATGTTGCAATTACTGTGACAAAGAACTTAGTTGGAAGCCCGGTTCAAGCACAGCTCATTTGAATAAACACGTATGAAGGAGTTGCGAAGCGAAATCAATTGGTCTCGACCCGAAACAGATCGAACTAGTGTTTGGCAATTCTGGTCAGACTCATACTCTTTCTACCTTTGTATATTCACATGAAAGATTTCGTGAAGAAATTGTTGCATACGTGGCTGCAACGGAGATGCCGCTTGCAATGATAGGCTCAATACACTTTACTCGACTCGTGCAAAATTATCTTCAACTCAGGTATACTTCTTATTCTAAATACTTTTCGTTCAGATACTATAAAATTATATAACAAAAGAAAACAAGTTGATATTGAAAGTCTAAAAACTTTTAATAATGTTATATCGTTTATTTCTGATTTATGGACCGGAGGTAATAAAAAATGTTATATTGCTGCTACGGCTCATTACATTGATCACCTATGGCTTCTATATAAAAGAATTATTGCATTCAGATGTGTAAAATATCCTCACAATGCCACTAACATATACATGATTTTAAAAAATATTATACAAAAATATGATATGCTAGAAATGGTTCGAAGTTTTACTTTTAATAATGCTAGTGTGAACAAATGTGTTATCGATAAATTTATTAATGATCTTAACCCTTCATTTGAAAATTTATTTTTTCATCAACGTTGTGTATACCACAATATCAATTTGATTGTAAAAGATATATTAGAATATATAAAATCACTTTCAGATCAAATTCGACAAACAATAAATTTTATTACTGTGTCACAAGTAAGAAAGCAAACATTTACTAGTTTATTTGCAGAGTATGGCTTACAAAAAAAATCATTTGCCGCTGATGTAACACATAGATGGAACTCTACATATCTTATATTACATTCGTGTGAAAATTATGATAAAGTTATTCCATTATATTATAATGACAGGCATACATACGGACACGAACATAATTTGGAAGATTGAGAATGGTCTTTTACATTTTATGTGAATAAATTTTTAAAACTTTCTTTTCGAAGCCACAAAGGAATGTAGCAGTGTTTATTACTCTACATCTTCAGTTATTTTTCAACATTTTTTCTACATTTCACAAGCATTTAATAAATATAGGAATTTTTCAATTTTTTTTATGTAATCTACTCTATGGAGTTAAAATTTCATAAATATTGAAAAGAATTGCCATCTTTATTTATTTTAGTTTCGGTGATGGACCCTTAACTTAATTTATTTTGCACAAAAACTATTATAAAAGGAATTTCAAATTTCGCAAATGTGGAATTATCACATATACATATAAAATCTATGTTATGTGAAATGTATAACTATAATGTTGAAAAAGGAGGTTAGGACAACTATACTTTCCAAAGTTCTTTTTCAAGAAATATTTCAATAAATTCAGAAAATATATGGAATTATTTGGACACCAATACTAGTGCTACCTCATTTAGTTTTGGTTCATCAATATTTAGAGCGATAAATGTTGGTCATACAAATCTTGAAATTCTCTCTAAGTTAACTAGGTATATGTGCGTAAACGTTCGTAGTGTGTTACAACCACAATAATTAGAGGAATTTAGTCTTCTATCATGGTGGAGGTGTAACGAAAGATAATATCCAATTGTATCAAAAATTGCACGTGATCTACTAACACATTCGATGGCTGCATTTAGTTTAGGTGGTCGAATTTTATCAGATGAACGATTAAAACTAAAAGAGTATATATATTGGAGGTTTTAATATGCTTGAAGGATTGAGAATGTACGAAATTATGTATTTAAGAACCTTTTGACAGTATAATGACCAAGAGTTTCAACAGATTTAGTATAAGGATATTGTAAGTTTTTAAATTGATTAGTTTTAAAAAAAATACGTAAATTTTAAATTTATTTGTTTCAAGAAAAATTGTACACAAAATATTTTATTCGTGTACAATTTTAACTCTGCCTACGTTAATTGTAGTCGATCCCAAACCCGGAAAAAAGAGGAGGGTTGTAACTTTTATTTAATTTATAATTCGTATAAATTGTCCAACTTTAAAATTATTTAAAAAATGTTAGAATTGTCACGACTTAAAAAAAGAAAAAAACCGGCCTAGCTCAGGTCGCTCTCGGCTCGAGCCTAGATTATAGCCTAGATTTTTTACTCGAGTCGAGTCCAAACCTCGAGTTTCGACTCTTCTCGTTGAAATTCCTAAATACACATAGAAATAAGCATTTTAACATTAAAAATTAATTAAAACTAGGTCTAGCTACTACCATAAATCCTAACACAAATAACTAGCACATTTTATACAAATGGTAAAAGGTGAATATTTTATACAATACATTGCAAGTTTGACAAAATGATGAAGAAAATACAAGGTTGTGAATAAAATACCCTTTTTGTTGGATTTTCATATATGAAAATTGCTTGCTTTTGATTTCTCCAAAATTTTGTCAAATCCTTTGATTGCTCTTCCTTATGCTCTAGATGTTGTTCCAAAAATTACCAAAAAAAAAAAAAAAAAAAAAAAAAGAAAGAAAAAAAAGAAAGAAAAAGGAGAAAGAAGAAAGACAAGACAAGAGAAAGAAAAGAAAAATGAAAGAGGAAGCTGAATCCTCATCCTAGCAGAGCCCGTTTTCTATTTGAAACCCCTATTAAGAAATTGTAGCTCAAGTCCATGAATTTTTTACGAAAGGCAAAAAGGTTCCTAAACCCCTTTTTGAATTAAAGACGACACCTAGATGGACAGTGGTGCCTAGGCGCCAAGCCTCTATCCAAAAACTAGAAAATGGTTTCCTTTTGTAGCCAAGTCCCTAAATAATTGCACGTCAGATTCCTCAACTTTGAACTTGTACAAATTGATCCTCAAATTCTGACTTTTATATCAATTTTTCCCTAATAAATTGCATCCAAAGTCCTCCATTTTCTGCCCTTGTATATTTTGGTCCCCAAAATTATAATTTTGCACAATTTTGGTCATTCTTCCTTTGCCTTGTTCTCTTTCCTTGGATGGTTTTTGGTCTACAAGAGCAATTGTTACCTAATTGTGAGTACAATTTCAATCATTTAATCAATTATTATATCAAATTAAATACCCAATAAGGTTGCAAAAACATACTTATCAGTAAATTATCTCTGTGATCCACATAAAACTAAATTACAAACAGAATATGTTTTTACAAATTGATGGACAATTATATCATGGAATTTTGTGAAGTAATCATTGATAGTAATATTCTCAAATCATTATGAAATTATTACAATTCATGAAGTTGACAGAGAATGTGTATGGTTGACAAACATGACCCATCATATCCAAAAATCACGTGGATTAACTTCAACAAAAGCTAGTTTAACAATTTTGAATGAAAAAAATGTATTGTGTATTGCACAACTCAAATGAGGTATCAAAGGTGACATGACAAAGTATATTTCTCCAAAACTCTTTCATAGACATGAGTTTCAGAAGAATAGTGATATTGATGTTCAACAAATTCACTTTAAGTGAGAATGTGATTGATTTATTCATAAAAGCATCGTCGACGTCTACATTCAAGAAATTGGTTCATGAGATTGGAATGTGGAGACTCAAAGATTTTCAGTGATCAATATCAAGGGGAGTAGCTGTACTATTTTTCATTCGCTTAGATTTTATCCCGCTGAATTTTCCTAGGAAGATTTTAATAAACAGCATTTATTTTTAATACTCCAAAATAATTGTACTTTTTTTTTCATTTGACTTTTTTCTCCCATTAGATTTTATTAAACAAGATTTTAACGAAATAGATATTTTGTAATGGGTCATTCAAGGAGGAGTATTGTAAATGATAAGTTTATTAGTGAATAACAATTGTACATCTACAACCTTAAAAATTATTACCACTATATCCTTAATCTCTCTCTATAAATATGGAGCTTTAATTCTCATTATAATAAAAACAAGTATATTGTCTTTTATTCTTTCTTCTCTTTTTTAATCTTTTCATAATATTAGAATAATAAATAATTAGTAATTATGAATGTCTTATCGAATTTAATATTCGAATTTAATCACCGGCTAAATTACACGCTTTCTGATTGATTGTCATTTTGTTATCTTTTCCCCTCCAGTCAACTCGAATCGCACCGGCTATTTTGGCTTTTGCTACATTGAAAGTCGAGACCAGCTCCAATTTGTTTCATTTTGCTATTCAACGCAGGTAGATCATGCAACAATTAATAAGATAATAATTTATTAATTTAGAAAAAAAAAAAAGAGTTGGGCCGGGGGGTGGGGGGGTGGGGGGGGGGGATAGAAAAGAGAAACATTCAACCAATTAGCTACCTTACATTTAGCAAGATATCAATTGATGCTCTTTTAATAAACTTAGTCTATGTTTGGCTCATATTTACAATTTGTTTATAAATATTCAAGTCTTTTTAATAATTTAAATAACTTATAAACTTTTTCCAAACATTCTTTTTATATCACATTTGATGGCCCTTCAAAAGGAAGTTAGATGGAAGCTGAGCTTTGGACAATCACAAAATATAATTTGAGAAATTGACTAATGTTATTAACAGTGAAAACTACTGGTAGTCGTCCTACATGACAATTTATTATTTGATGTATTAATGTTGTAATTTTTTTTATTGTTCTATATATTAAATAACAAACTGCTATGTGTATGTCACGTATGATGACTATCGGTAATTTTCACTATAAATAACATTATTCAAAAATATTTTATACTGACAAAATGTTGAAGTGTAGAACGAAATAGGATTGAATGTGATATTATATTTTCTAATTAAACCCATTCGAAAAAAATCAAATCAAACAAAATTACATTATTTTTTGCAGTTTAGTTTAGTCCAAAATCAAAACATTGATAGATCCACGTGACCCAAATCGATGGTTTTGATTTGATTATACTATTTATTTTCGTCTAGGAATAAAAATTTAAATTACTAGAGAGGATAGCTGCATTATGATACATGCATTATTAATTAAAATTTTGATACTTATCAAGTGTTGTGATGGAGCTAATAATGATAATTGGGACAGAAAGGGACACAATTATGTTTAGTTAAAACTACTACTACATCACATATGCTGGCATAATTCAATTGATGCCAGTCCCACCATATGTTTAATTCACATAATATTGCCCCAAGAAATGTATTTAAAATTATTGAACGGTTGAATTAATTTAGAACGTCGTTGTCTATCTAATTTTCTATTTTCTTTGTCAACATCTAAAAAAAAATACTTGGTTTGGAGAAAGGTCACTCTCACTTATGACACATTTTTAAGTAAGTTGTAGATATAAACTGAACGTTGAACTCCAACCTTGAAGGTTTCTCATCGCTCTATCCCTAAAGTATTATGGATGAGATAAATCGCGGGATGTGCTTCAACAGGTCAGGATACAAGAACTGTCGTACTGGTACTCACAAATAATCAAATTTCATTCATTGTAAGAGGCAATAATCGAACACTCACACTGCGACTGTCAGTTCAGATAAACTAGCCTCACGTTTTAAGGATTTTACTAGGATTGTCTTTAGTAATTTTGGAAAGTTTAATAATTTAATATATAAACTATTTAATGAAGGAAAATCTCGACATGATTGTGTGGTAGAAAGTTGGTCCCCAATATTTTGAAAGTATAATTTCTATTCTTCCAAATTTGTAGCAAATTAATTCTGAACAAATGTATTCCCATCTATTTTCATATTAAAAAATCGCAAGTTTGTTAAAATAAAATAAAATCCTTACACATCTAAATTAATATAGAGAAAATAATAAAAGAATAAGAAGGAACAAAAGAATAGCGCGTAATCGAAGGAATGAGTTGAGAAGCTATGTGGGATAGGGTTTGTAGGAGATGGGGTTGAGGATAGAAGTATTATCGATTGTGGAGGAAAGAGATAGGTAAAGATTGGAGTAGATAAGGATGATTTGTGACTTGGAGAGTGAAAATAAAAATAAAAATAATACCACACGTAGTTACAGTGCTAGCAGCACTACACAACTATAATTTTTACGAAAAAATCTTCAAGTACAGATGGATTTTACTAGAAAATGAATAGATTTTTGAATTTACACTCACATGGGAGTAGGTCCTATGTATAAAATATTGAAAATAATAATAATAATAATCCTGCCATTGTGTGTTAATTCTGTAGGTACAGAAATTTGAATTTCTGTACCTATAGCAGAGTTTAATTTTTACAAGGGATTTCATTGTGCGAGTAGAATAATTCAAATTTTAATTACAGTAGAAAGTATCACAATGACATGAGTAGACTAACTTATTACAAATTTAAAGACGCGAATGCTAATAGAAAAGAAAACAAGTATCAATTTATGAATTTATTTATTTTATTTCTTATTTTTTTTGTAAGTAGGAGTCCGCGAGATTAGTGGGGGGTGTAATCCAGGTACGGAAGAAGCAAAAAGACAAGATTTTTATTTTATTTTCGTAACAGCAGAGTATCAGGGGTATTCCCCAAAATTTCAATACAATTTTAATTTAGGTTGTTGATAGTCCTCTAGACAATTCCATGTGAGTTTGGCTTACCTCAAATAATGGAGATGCATGCTCTGGCACCCATACCTGCCACTCATCTCAATTTCGAATCAATTAATAATTTATTTTTTAAAAAAATTACAACAAATTGCCATTGCATCAGTTACAACAAACATATATACTGAAAGGGAGATTCGTGACCTTTCATAAAACAAAAAAACACTGCAATATGACCTGAATGTTTCCAGGTTGTTTCAACAGTTTAGCCAACCCAATTTTTATTGTTCCCTTAGTTTTCAAAAGATGCTTGGAAACCCAATTTTCTTTACAAGATTTTCAGTCTTGAACTGATAAGGAAGATTTTGAATTCCTGGGCCTTTTCTTGGTTCAGATCTGTTTGCTGATTGGGACTTTTTGGGTCAAGAAATTAGTGTTTGATTCTGCTGTTCAACTACTTGCAAATAGCCCATGTTGGTGCAGGTACTTGATGTTTGAATTTGATGTGTAGTGAATGGTTTTACTTAAGCTGAAATATATGTACAAGATTGATCCATTTGATTTTGGGATTAAAGGGAAGTCAGTATGATTCAAGAAGATTAGGGTTTTTCATCTTTTGATTTATATTCTGCTATTATTGAGTTTATTGGTTTTTGCATTGGATGCTGACATTTTTGTTAAGAAAAAAGAAAGGGTAAAAAGGGGAACAAAAGAGGAATCTTGGGTTGTTTTGAGTGCTGATTAATGAAGGTCCAAGCCATGGGGTTGTTGGGCATATTGAGGCTGGTGATTATTTTCGGATTTATGGAGATTGGGAAAGCTCAGAGGAAGTCTGTTCTGATTAGTTGTGGGACAAATTCCAGTGTAACTGTGGATCGGAGGAGATGGATTGGTGACACAGTTCCTGGGTACAATTTCACTTTCAGTGCTTCTGGTATTGAGGCCTCAACTGGGACGTTCAGTGGTGATCCAGTCTACGAGCCACTTTATAGAACTGCCAGAATTTTTACGGATAGTTTGAAATATACTGTTCAAGGGACACCAGGAAATTATTTTCTTAGGCTCCATTTCTATCCGTTGGTGTACATGAATTACAATGCCAATGACTCTGTCTTTGCTGTTGAGTCGAATGGTTTAAGGTTGGTTTCTGAGTTCAATGTTCCTGATGAGATTTTGAACAAGAATTCGAACTTGCTTGGGTCAGGAAGCAATTCTAGTGTTACTTCGTTAGTAAAGGAGTATTTCTTTACCATCGATGCCAATGTCATTGTTGTTGATTTCATTCCTTCCAAAGGGTCTTTCGGTTTTGTGAATGCCATAGAAATTATTGCTGTTGATGATAAGCTGTTCAATGACTCGGTGAGAAGAGTGAGTGGAAATGGTGGCAGTAGTTCTTTGAACTTAGACAAACGAGGGGTTGAAACCATGTATCGATTGAATGTTGGGGGTTCAGCAATTAAACCTTCACAAGATTCAGATTTCTGGAGAATGTGGGATGTAGATTCAAGTTACATGGTCAATCCAGATGCCGGTTCGGAAATCAGAAACAGAACTAACATCACCTATGCTTCTCCTAATGACACATTCGTGGCTCCGCTTCCCGTGTACGAAACAGCGAGGACTTTGTCAAATACTGAAGTCTTGGAGAAGAGATTCAACATGTCATGGAAATTGGAAGTTGATCCAGATTTTGACTATCTAGTCCGCTTGCATTTCTGTGAACTTCTTTTCGACAAGCCGAATCAAAGGATTTTCAGAATTTACATAAATAATAGAACTGCAGCAGAGAACTTCGATATTTTTGTTCGAGCTGGAGGAATGAACAAGGCATATCACGAGGATTACTTCGACGTGATTTCATCTAAAAGCAACACCCTGTGGATACAGCTAGGTCCTGACACGGCAACAGGTTCTGCAGGAACAGATGCTCTCTTGAATGGGTTGGAGGTTTTTAAGCTTAGTCAGAATGGTAATCTTGCTTACGTACAGAAGTATAGCAATCTAGAAGGCAAGAAAACATCAAAAAGTTTCCTTTGGGTGGGAATTGGAGCTGGTGTCGCTTCTATTGTTATTCTTGCAGCTTTAGTTATGCTAATTGTCTGGTTTTGTAAGCGGAAGAACAAAGATGATGCAAAGAAGACCGCTTCTGGTTGGAGGCCACTGTTCCTCCACGGATCAATTGCTGATCACACTGCCAAAGCAACAGGATCGACTACGTATCAGAATCCTAATGGAACTATCCGATCTGGAAGGCGTTTTACATTAGCTGAGATTAGGGCGGCAACAAATAATTTTGATGAAAGCTTAGGGATTGGAGTGGGAGGATTTGGTAAGGTGTACAAAGGAGAGATTGATGATGGGACCCTAGCAGCGATTAAGCGAGGCAACCCACAATCTCATCAAGGCCTGGCTGAATTTGAGACAGAAATCGAGATGCTTTCAAAACTGAGGCATAGGCATCTCGTCTCCCTGATTGGATTCTGCGATGAACAGAACGAAATGATCTTGGTATATGAGTATATGGATAATGGGACCCTCAGGAGTCATCTATTCGGGAGTGACCTTCCACCACTAAGTTGGAAGCAACGACTAGAAGTATGCATTGGCGCAGCCCGTGGACTGCATTACCTTCATACAGGATCTGAGAGGGGAATCATCCATAGAGATGTTAAAACAACTAACATACTGTTAGATGAGAACTTCATAGCTAAAATGGCCGATTTTGGATTGTCCAAAACTGGTCCTTCACTGGAGCACACCCATGTAAGTACAGCAGTAAAAGGAAGCTTTGGTTATCTTGATCCTGAATACTTTAGGCGGCAGCAGTTGACTGAGAAATCCGATGTTTACTCATTTGGCGTGGTCCTTTTTGAAGTTGTCTGTGCTCGGGCTGTTATAAATCCAACCTTGCCAAAAGATCAAATCAATCTTGCAGAGTGGGCAATGCATTGGCAGAAGCAGAGATCACTCGAAAGTATTATTGACTCACGACTAAGGGGAAAGTATTCTCCGGAATCATTGGTGAAATTTGGGGAGATTGCGGAGAAATGTCTTGCTGACGAGGGGAAGAGCAGGCCAACAATGGGAGAAGTTTTGTGGTACTTGGAGTACGTTTTACAGCTTCAGGAGGCTTGGTTGCACACTAATGCTGATGCTGGAGAGATTTTGGTTTCCAGTAATCGGGATCTGGGACCTAATGATGTGGGAGAATGTGAGGTCCAGGATGCTACAGATTCATATGAACAACATAGTGGATCTATCTGAGTGACAACTGACAGATTGGATCCTATCGACCCTATGGCTGTTTGAGTTGATGACTTTTCACAGCTCGTAAACCAACAAGGAAGGTGAACAGGAACGAGTAGAGGTCGCATGTTATCTATGCTTTCTGCTATTAATTCTTTGCATTTTTTTCATCCACGCCATTTTATCGAGGCTTCAGCATCCATGTTCAGTATCTATATCAGATGCTAGAGTCTAGGACGTGTCGATAAACATTGTGGATACAAGTACAATATCTCCATGTCTTTCGAGTGTTATTTGAGCCTTCCTATTTCATTTATCAGATCAATTCCTTTTATTCTTGTACGTCTATGATGTCTGGAATCAATGGTACTTTATGGTGAAGAGTTTTCGATTAGCATATCAGTTACTCGGGATTATATCTGGTCTATTTGTTAGTTCAGTTTTATGGCCTTTTCTCTAATGCTATCTGTGATGATTCAAGAAGTTCCGACGATCCTTTTGAGCTTCTGTCCCGCCCTGGTGCCGGGTGAGAGTTAATTGTTGCAAGGTACTTAGAAATGATGCATTATGTTAATTTTAGCATTTAGGCTTTAGCCCATATTTGATTCAGCTACCGAGTCTATTAAAATTTAAGCCCGTGAGCCATATTATTTTTTTCATTCACATTATTCTATTCATTTCCAACCACACATTTTTTAATAAAATAATATTTTTCATTATATCAATAACTTTTTCTTATTTTTCAACCACATATTCTCCATCACATTAACAGTAAAAATATATTATTCCTCAAATAATTTGGCTCATACAGGGAAAAGCTAATATTTAATTTTTACCATATATTTCATTAACCCACAATTTTTTCAAACACACATTTCATCATTTTTTTATGAAAAATTACTAAAAAATTGAGTTTTATCAAAACCAAACATGGGTTTAATAAAAGGTAATTAGCACAAAACGTTTCAACCTTTAAAGTTTATTGTGGAAAACGTTCATGCTTTTCATTTTTGGCATTTTCACCCTTACATTTCACATTTCATTGCGTAAAATGTATTTTTCATCCATTTTTCAATAAAATGACGATTTTACCCTCCTATTCAAATAAAACAAAAAAGAAAAGAAAAGAAAAATAAAGAATAAATTTCAATCTTGCTCCTAAACTTTTTAAAATGTGCAAATGAGTCCAAATATATTAGTAAAAGGCTTAATAGCACAAAACATCCATAGGTTTGGCATGTAAGGTAAAAAAACGTCCATACGTTTCAAATTGGTGAAAATGATGTTCTTTGCAATGAAATGTAGAAATATGGACGGAAAAAATGCAAAAAATTGAAACATATAGACTTTTTGCATACTACAGACCAAATATATGGACGTTTTGTGCTATTAAACCTTATTAAAATATTAAAAAAAAAAACTATTTCTCTCTTTTTCTTCTACAAATGAGACTGCCACCTTAGAAGCCAAAAAAACTCCGTCCAACCACCGTTCAAATCGTTGGACCTCCAAATCTGTTGTCATGAAGGTTGGATGTTGTGTGGTATTTGTAGAGGGGAGTGAGGGCTTTTCGGTGAAGGTTGAATATTGGGAGATATGTGTAGAGAGGAGTAAAGGCTTTCAGGTGAAGGTTGGATGTAGTGTGGTATGTGTAGAGGGGAGTGAGGACTTTCCGGTGGTATGGAGGTCCAACGATTTCAGCGGTGAGTTTTGGCTTCTAAGGTGGCGACCCCATTTGAAGAAGAGAAGAGAGAAAAAGTTTTTTTTTTCTTTTTTAATATTTTAACAAGGCTTAATAGTACAAAACGTCCATACGTTTAGCCTATAGTGTGCAAAACATCCATACGTTTCAAATTTTTGCATGTTTTACATCTCTATTTCTACGTTTCATTGCGAAAAACGTCTTTCATCAATTTGAAACGTATGGAGGTTTTGCACACTACATGCAAAAGTATGGACGTTTTGTGCTATTAAGCATTTTACTAATTTATTTGGATTCATTTGCATTTTTTAAAAAAGTTTAAGAGTAAGATTGCAATTTATTCTTTATTTTTATTTTTATTTTTTGTTTTATTTGAATATGAGAGTAAAATCATCATTTTATTGAAAAATAGATGAAAATGACTTTTTGCGCAACGAAAGGTGGAAGGTAGGGGTGAAAATGCCAAAAAATAAAAAGTATGGATGTTTTGTGCTAATTACCCGCTTAATAAATATGAGTATTTATCTCAAGATTGAATGTAGAGAAATGTTATTGGGTACACAATGTTGTATATACTTTGTTATTGATAACATTTCTCTACAAGTAGGCCCTGAATGTCTTTCGTAAGAAAAAATAATGATGACATTTCGTCCATGTGTAATAAATATGCACAAACGTCCTTACTCGTTTGCTTTTGTGCAATAATCATCTCTGTCGTTTTAAATTGATATTTACATCCTCATTTCATCATATTCTCATGCAAAATGTCAATTTCCATCCCCTACTATACATTTGTTAAATATGCACGTACTTCGAAGATGACATAATTTAAAATGACAAAAATATCAATCCAATCTTATCATTTAATTTTAATAATTTTTTTTTTTAATAAAAAAGTGAGAACATCTTTCTTCAAAACTTCAAACCAAACTCACTGCAATCCAAACCCAAGAAATCAGCATGACCAATGGTGTAGCACCTTGTGAAAGAGTTGGAGTAAACCTAGTGGTGACTATGGGTCGAGTCGAGTCGACTCATCAGAGTGATGAGCCGAGTTCAAACTCATTCAAGCACGAGTCGAGCTCGAGCTTTGCTTGTGCTCAAGGGTTGAGCTCGGCTTGGCCCATGAGCTCGTGAGCTCACGAGCCTAGCCCACTAGCTCAGTTTTTTCTTTTTAAATTTTTTGACTTTTGCTTTCACAGTTTTTACGAGCCCACGAATGGTTTGTGAACTCGACGATCCGAGCCTTGTTCGACTCGTCAAACGAACCTATTGCTCGGCCCGAGCCTAATGGTTATGCTTATCGGACCACAAAAAAATATATTTAACTCATTTTGTCATTTTAAAAAGCTACCAAAACAATAAAAAAATGTTAGAATATTTTTCCCAAGTTGCCTACGTGTATGTAGATAGTGGTGACAATAGGTCGAGCCGAGCCTAGTCGGCTCGGCCCATCTACCCACAAGCTCGGCTCGTCAGAGTGACGAGCCAAGCTTAAACTCGTTCATGCATGAGTCGAGCTTGTGAGCTCATGAACTTTAGTGCCCACGAGCCATTAGCGAGCTCGACGACCGAAACCTTGCTTAGCTTGTCGAGCGAATCTACTGTTCGACTCTGGCTCAGGCTCGTTCATGGGCCGAGCTTTGACGAGCCGAACCGAGAACTACTCGACCCTTTTGCCACCCTTAAGTAAACCATAGAGAGTGTCATAGGGCTGTTTTACATTCCCTACGATGATATCGAGATTTTTCATCGTCAACCAGCCAATACACGTTTTGGTCAATTGCAGTAATGAAAACCCACAAAATTTGACTAAGTGCAGAAGATTGAAATAATTAAAGGCAACACAGAAATTATGGAAACCGTCCCAACTTTATTTCTCACCAAAACGAAGAAACCACGTACAAAGTAAATGAAAGGGTCAACATAGCCTGTTGCCTCAGTCATACTCTTCACACCCTGCTTCTCTCTCTATCAAACTAAATACACTACTTTAATTTATACGAAAAAACCCATTCTTGAATTGCAGTTGCCAGCCCTCAATTGTTGGGTCAGTTTTGCACTTTTTCACCCCACTTGGATGAAAACTGCCCCCAACTCATACACCATGCACAACTGCCTATGATTGCCTGTCACGTGCCATCCTTATGCTTGTTTTGACTACTGAATTCGTAGATTGAATTCAGTTGGACAGCAAGCTCTTAATGATGTCGAACACATGCCTGCATCAACACATTGATCAATGCCAAATTCGACATGCTTCCTGAATTCCCTTCCACGATGCTGCCATCAAGTAAAATAGCATCATCATGCCTCGCTTAATGCCACATCGGAACATCCTGCACTCCTTCGACAATGACAAGGCATGGTCAAAACATCACCCATGTAATGCCAATTTTCTCGATCAAGGTCCTTACTTTCATGGAAAAGCATTCAATTTTTTTTTTTTTTTGTTTTTCTTTAAGCAATACATTATGGTATATATACAAAAAATCACATTCAAAGGCCACCATGTCTCTAATTTTGCAGCCGGTTCCGATCCTCACTCTACTCCCCCTCTTGGATCTCATCGCTGGCTAACTCCTAGTTGGCTCCGATTTGTTGGCTTCATTATGCTTTACATGTGATAGAAATATTGCTTCTTTTTATAATTTTAGTGGTTTTTTTTTTAATAAGTGAAGAAAGCTTATAATGAAAATTGGAGAAGCTTATAGAGACAATGGATTTGTGGAACCTTGGGCAATATGAGTGCCGAGACGGTGGAAAATGGCTAATGTTGAATATGTTATGAAGCTTTAAAATTGCAAACTTTGGATCTTGATAACCTAAATTTCTTTATTGTCAAGATCCTCCAGTCAAATCATCAAGAGAATTATTATTTTCGAAACATACTTTAATTCATTGAGAATAATTCCTTATTACTGGATTTTAATTCCCGATCTTGAATCTTGAAGATGCAATCTTTTCATGTTTAGCTTCTTTACTTTTAATATTCAATTTTGCCTCATTTGACTCTTAAACGTTTGTTCTTGATTTGCTTCCTGATCCATAGTCTTGATTTTTGAATTCTTTTTTCTTGATTCTGGATTGTTGATTACGGGTTCAAGATCTTGATTGTGGGTATTGGATCTTCATCTTTAATATATTTTCTCTTAATTATTCTTGTGTTGATGGGAGACACAAAGAATGAGAAGTCACATATGAATTAGGAATCGTAACCCTATTTATATTTTCATATGTATTACTGTACATCAAAGAAACACAACTCTAATTAGGGTTGAACAACGAAACCGTCAAACAACAAAATTGAGTTAAAATCATTTTTATTTTTTTTGAAATCGTTAATTTGGTTTCACGTGGATCCGTCAATATTTTGGTTTTGAATTGAACCAAATCGCTTCGAAGTTGTTTGGTTTAGATTTCAATATTTGCAAAAAAATCTGAAAATAATTTAGTCTAAATTTTATTTAACTCAATTAAAACTTAACACATTTCACTTAAAAAGATACATCCATATTAGACATAGTTCAATTAAACTTCATTCGACAATTATACATCTCAATTAATTAATTAAATCATATTCAAATACCCATTAATCATCATATTCATAACTGTGAATGTAAAATCATCAAATTGGGTAAAATGTTGAATAACTGCTGCTAAACCATATTTATCGATCCTCCATTACAATTGAGTAGACAATTAAATCTAAATTTTAATGCAAACTTGCACATTTCATTTCCTTCTACTAATATACATTTTCCAAAATTTGCCTAAATTCAAGTTAGATTATCCAAATTCTTTTATTTTTTATTTTTTGTAATTTTTATTGGTAGTTATGTTGTTTTGTTCTAATAGTTGTCGGGTTCCCTTAAAGTAATTCGCTAATATTTGGATAGAGTAGAAGCATTTGATGATTCACAAAAAGTCACAGTAGCTCAATATTATTATATTTGAATTTTTTTTATTAATTTTCTTTTATTAGTTATTATATATCATTTAACTATAATCAATGAATTCATATACTATATTTTTATATTTACGAAGAGAATGAATCATGTATTACAATTGCAGATGAACGGCATTAGTATTGACTAAAAGTTTAAAATATTTATATCATGTTGTTGCATTATAATGATTATAATGATTATAATTATAATTTGTAATTTTTTAATAATACAATTTATGTGGTAACGTAAAATTTTGGACTAGTAATTATGATTTAATATATATATTGTCTTTGTTAAAACGTGATTTTAAATCGAACTGGGCCGAAAAAAAATGATTTGAATTGGTTTGGTTTAGAAATTAAAGTAATTTGGTTTGATTTGGAAAAATCTCAAGCTGCTTTAAATGGGTTGGTTTGAAAAATTATCTCAAACTCTCTAAGTAGAATCGTGTTCACCTTTAACCCTAATAGATCTGGTCTCTACACATAAAATTCTTCTCACACTTTATTTGGGTGTCCTAAATCCAATAATTTAATTATTTATTAGATCACTTTAATTTTTGGCTTAACTTTAAAATAGTCGTATATACAATTAATTATATATGTAGACTCACGTGACAAATTAATATTTTTTTCCAATGATCTCCCACTTAGGCTACATATATTATCTTTTGCCATCACAGCAAAAAAAAAAAAAATCTACAAACGATCTCGGAGATAAATTATATTAATATATGATGAAAGCGAACTTTGTTAGAAGTATCATAACTAAACCCATCAATGATCACGCATATCAATACAATCAAATGATATATATCAAATGTGGATGTGTAGCATGAAAATTACATGCAATGTGATCCAAATACACTTATTTCCAATTTGTTCTACCTTATTCTTTAATAAGATCAACTATAAACTTTAATCAGAGTGAAACTGGGCTAAATATTTTATTTCTGAATTAAATTGAATATCCATCGATAAAAACATGTATAAAAACAACTGAATACAAATTCCCACTAAACTGACATATCATCAAAAGATGCAACATCCAAGTGATGAAAACCACGTAACAATGAACACTACGCAACCCTACAACAAGATTGACGTCCCAAGAAAGTCCAAAGATAACCCGATTTAGAGATTCAACCAAGAATGTTGAACCAAGTAACCAATCAAAAACGAAACTTGAAAGATCTCTTGATTACAAAACTTGTGATCTTCACTCGATGTTGAACGTCACGAGAAGATTTTGATAAGTTCGCGGTGTTCTAAGAAGAACAAGATTGAAAGGAAATAGCCTCACTTTAATTGATAAATTGTCAAAAGGTTCCTACAATAATGATGAAATAAACTATTTATACTAATAATAGAAAACCTATAAAATTCGTACATAATTGATGAGTGCTCCACACTCATGATATTTATGCCACTTAATTTATTATTTTTGTTACTCTTGAAAGTGTTTTAGAACGTTTTAATGTGTTCTTTGATGTTGTGGTATAGGTTGATAAAATTGAAGGAAATAGGCCAAAGTTGGCAAATTTGGAAAAAAAAAAAAAAGAGGCTAAATTGAAAGAGATCCAAAGTTCGGGGACTAAAGTAAAAATACTCAAAAGTTGTGTCGAACCCCGCGATGAAGATCTGAGAGTGATAGGAGTCAATTGGATAAAAAAAAAGATGTCAAATTGATGAAGTATAGTCAAAGTATGATCACACATCAATTTCCAACTGAAAACGTTTTGCCCCGGAGTTTTAGTCTCATATTCAGACCCGTTGATGATATAGCAAACGATCAAATTGGAGAATTATGTTTGAATAAAAGTTTTAACCCTTTCAATTATCTTTCCAACGCATCTTGAATCACCCCAATTGGATATCGAACGAGAAATTTATGATAAACATACTGAAAGAAACGCAGTTCACCTGAAGCGGGCGCAGCAGTGCCCACTATTCTAAAACTACAGCACGGCGCCCCCTGTGCGGGAAAAGGAGTTTTAATATTTTGGACTCTTTTCTTTACCCAATTCAACCTTAATTCGTCCAAGACTCCAACAAAACTATAAATACCATCTAAAATACCTATTTTCCCCAACATTTGAAGGGGCCAAAGAAGAATTCAACCAACCAAGGAGAATTCAAAAGGGAATTTGGAGCACAATTCAAGGGATTCAACTTCAATTCAAAGGAGAAATAAAAGGAGGCAAAGAAGAATAAGAGAAGAAGATTGAAGATCTACAATCCTAGTTTTTTCTATTTTCTTCTCTATGTTTTATTATATGAATTTTTGTATTCTCATAGATTATATTATGAACTAAATCATTTATCTAGGGTTTGATGTAGCCGAACTTGATATTATGGATTGATAATTTTATGATTATTTCTATTTGATTTTCTCGTTTCTATTTAATTGTGTCATCATTATAATTTTTTCAATTAATTGGGTACTAATTGAATGATTAGATGCTAGTCAATTCCGGCACTCAAGAGAGGGAAATTTAGTCGCGGTCATAGGATTGACACAACGTAGGTTTTTACACTTTGAGAGAATGTATAAAATCTATGAGGCTTACTCCATAAAAGAATCGGAACTTTTGTAAATTCTAGGTTTTAATTCGAAATAGAGATATTGGAATTGGATTTTAGAATTAAATTCTAACCGGCACTCGAGAGAGGGGAGAAAATTATATTAGGATTCTTGCCTTTAAATATGAGAAAATTAATCAAAAATAATTGGAATCATTTAAACATAATCGAGAGTAAGGTGAAATCATTCCCTAGGCTTTCTCATCTTGATACTTGCATTCGTCACATTTGTCACAACCAATCTCATTAGTTTAGTTTAAAACAATCATTCAACCATCCACTCATCTAGATAAAATAGAAGTTACATAATTGTAGTTCTTGGTGGAATTAAATTACAATCCCTGTGGGTTCGACATCCTAACTCTTTTAATATATTACAAAACTTGACACGTACACTTGCGGCATAATTATGTTGTAGAAAACGCGTGATAATAATCTCCAAAACATAGTAAAACGTCAATAAATTTAGAATTTTAAGGAAACTAGGATTCTCACCAAAAATAGAAAATTCGTCTTCAGTTTTGTGACAAGCGGTCGCGGGGTTATCCAGTTTTGTTGCTTGGAATTCTCGGAAGTGTTTGGACGACCGCTAGCCTATTTATTCTAAGCGACCGCTTAGAAGCCCGATGTGCGTCCTTCTTCGGTTGTTTGTATCGTGTTAATTCATTTGATTTTCGACCTCGACCCCAACATGAACTTGTCTCTTTTTGCGTGTAGATCACGACGTCGTCTTTCGTTTCTTGTACAAGTAGTTTCATTTCTTGATTTACTCGTTTTTCCCTTGATCGCGTCATCCGACCTCCTTCGATAATCAATGGGTCTCGTTCTGGGCTCGGCTTCATCGGACTCTACTCTTGGATCACATCATCCCCTCCCTCTTCAAAAGGATTCGACCTCGAATATGCGCCTACATCGTAAAGAGAGAGATCAGACA
Organism: Osmanthus fragrans; assembly: GCA_019395295.1. Taxonomy (NCBI): domain Eukaryota; kingdom Viridiplantae; phylum Streptophyta; class Magnoliopsida; order Lamiales; family Oleaceae; genus Osmanthus; species Osmanthus fragrans. The sequence continues at coordinate 11,358,374 of CM033362.1, forward strand.
CATTAAAAGTTGCTGAAACATTATACTCACCTGGAAGATCCAATTTATATACGTTGTCATTGACTTTCTCCAAAACTTGAAATGGACCATCCACTCGTGGCTGCAACTTTGATTTCCCCTGCTCTGAAAAGCGCTCCTTTCTGAAATGTACCCAGACCCAATCTCCAAGTTCAAATATCACGCTCTTTCGATCATTGTTTGCTTGTGACGCGAAGTGTTTGTTTTTCTTCTCAATTTGCAATCTTACATTTTCATGAAGTGACTTCATCAACTCGACCTTTCTTGTACCATCTAAGCTACCTCGTTCATTCACAGGTAAATGTATTAAATCCAAAGGTGTTAGTGGATTAAAATCATAAACAATTTCAAATGGTGAAAAGGAAATAGTAGAATTCTTCGGCCCTATTATATGCAAACTCTATGAAAGGTAAACACTCCTGCAAACTCTTCAAATTCTTATTAACCACAATACGCAACTACCTTAGTTTGACCATCGATTTGTGGGTGACAAGTTGTGGAATACATAAGCTTAGTGCCTAACTTACACCACAAAACCCGCCAAAAATGATTTAAAAACTTAAAATCCTGATCTGACACTATAGTTTTAGGTACCCCATGTAAACACACAATCTCTTTAAAGAATAATTCCGCTAGGTTAGTGGCATCATCAGTTTTATGACATGCAATGAAGTGTGTCATCTTACTAAATCTATCTACCACCACAAAAATTGAATCTCGTCCCTTCTTAGTCCTAGGTAAACCCAAAACAAAATCTATCGAAATATTAACCCAAGTTTCGCTAGGTGTAGGTCACGGTGTGTATAAACCTTAAGGTAAAACTTTAGATTTAGCCTGCTTACAAGTTATACATCGACTACATATCCTTTCAATATCACTTTTCATCCTAAGGCAATAAAAATGTTCCCCTAACTTATCTAAAGTCTTTTTAACTCAAAAATGACCCATCAATCCACCACTATGTATTTTTCATCTAATACTTCACGCATTGAACAATTAGGAACATGCAACCTATTTTTCCGAAACAAATATTCATCATACTTAAAGAAGTCATCTATAACACATTTACTACATGATGAATAAATATCCGAAAAATCTAAATTACTAGCATACACGTCCTTCATATGTTCAAAACCGAGCAATTTAGAACCAAGAGAAGTTAATAGCGCATATTTTCGAGACAATGCATCCGCTACCACATTTTCCTTACCTTACTTGTACCGGATGATATAAGGGAATGTCTCCACAAACTCCATCCATCTTGCATGCCTTTTGTTCAACTTACCTTGACCCCGCAAGTGCTTCAATGATTTATGGTCCGTGTGTATCACAAACTCCTTAGGCCACAAGTAGTGTTGTCATGTCTCCAAGGCTCGAACAAGTGAATATAGTTCCTTGTCATATGTGGGATAATTGAGTGCTGCTCCACTTAACTTTTTACTGAAATAGGTTATAGGCCGCTTATCCTGCATTAAGATTGCTCCAATACCTATTCCTGATTCATCACACTCAATCTCGAAAGCTTTATCAAAGTTAGGGAGTACTAAAACTTGTGTCTTACACAACATATCCTTAATTGTATTGAATGCATGCTCTTGTTCATCACCTCAATGAAATCCCAGACTCTTTTTAACAATTTCTGTGAGTGGTGTGGTGATTGAGCTAAAATATTTCACAAAACGCCTATAGAAACTAGTCAAACCATGAAAACTCCTAACTTCAGTTATGCTTTTAGGTGTTGGCCATTCTTTAATAGCTCCATTCTTTAATAGCCTTTATTTTCTTCTCATCCACTTCTACCCCATTAGCACTCGCCACAAATCCTAGGAAAACAATATTTTCCATGCAAAATGTACATTTTTAAAATTACCGTAAAGTTGTTCCTTTTCAAGATTACTAGTACACTTCTAAGATGCTCTACATGATCATTTAGGTCCTTACTATAAATCAAGATGCCATCAAAATACACAACAACAAATTTACCTATAAAAGCACATAAAACATGATTTATCAATCGCATGAAAGTGCTCGGTGCATTAGTGAGTCCAAATAGCATTACTAACCACTCATATAGACCATATTTAGTTTTAAATGCAGTTTTCCACTCATCACCTTCCCTCATTCGAATTTGGTGGCATCCACTTTTAAGATCGATTTGACTAAACATACAAACACCATATAATTCATCCAACATATCATCTAACCTAGGGATAGGATGACGATACTTTACCGTTATATTGTTGATGACTCTGCAATCCACGCACATTCTCCAAGTTTCATCATTCTTTGACACAAGTAGCACTAGGACGGCACATGGGCTCATACTCTCCCGCACATATCCTTTGTTCATCAACTCCTCCACTTGCTTTTGAAACTCCTTTGTCTCCTCGGGGTTACTTCGATAAGTTGGTCGATTTGGAATAACAGCTCCAGGAACAAAGTCAATCTGGTGTTCAATGCCTCGAATGGGTGGTAACCCACTAAGCATGTCCTCCGGGAAGATATCTTCAAATTCCTACAATAAAAATGTCGCTAAACTGGGGAGATGTGGGTTAGGCTCCTCAAAATTGAGGAAAGACTCCTTATAGACTATCAAAATCACTTACCTTTTATGCTCTATCGATCTTCTCAACTCACTCCCCTTTGAAAAGAAGTTCGCTTTCGACTTTTCTCTCCTCTCAGACACCTCCCTTTCTTTTCCCTCATGTAACTCCACTCTTTTTTTTCTCTCGACTAGCCACCTCACCATTTTCTCTCACTTTTTTCAGCCCTTTCACTCTCTCTTCTTCCGCATTTTTCAATTTGATTTAGTCTTCATACACTTGTACTGATGTTAATGGCGCAAGGGTAATGAACCTCCCGTTCTTAATGAAGCTATACCGATTCTTGTACCCATCATGAATAACTTTTCTGTCATATTGTCATGGTCTACCTAGTAAAATATGCACTGCATGCATAGGTACCACATCACATATAATTTCATCCCGATAACTACAAATTGAAAGATTAATCAACACCCTCTTATTCACCTTAATATCGTCACAATCATTTAACCATTGTAACATATAGGGTCTAGGGTGTCTTAATAGTGTTAATCCCAATATTTCCACAAGTGTTGACTAGCTACGTTAGTACAACTACCTCCATCAATTATTACACTACATACCTTATTGTTGACGTGACATCATATATGGAATATGTTTTTTCGTTGTTACTCCAAGTCATCTGTCTTGATTTGAGTATTGAGAGCTCGTCTTGTAATTAGTAATTCTCCTCCAACACCAAACTCCATTTTGTCTCTATGATCACTAACCTCCTCCAATTTTGGCATTCCTTCAAATTCATCCTCACCGTCAGTCACCACCTCTCTATTTCATTATCCTTTTATTTGGACATTGAGAAGAGATGTGTCCATTCCCCAAGCACTTGAAGCACTGGATGTCCCGATTTTTGACTGGTTGTGACTTTGCCTTTGGTACAGTCCTGCTAGCACTCTCATCTTCCCCCCTTGGCACTTCAGTTCCCCCTCTCAAGAGAACTCCATCTCTTTTGTTATCCCACATTGGTTTCCAATTTGGATTAGAACTTGAAGTACCCAATGATTGCCTAGCTGCCCCCTTCCTCTTCAACTGTTTTTCAACATTCATGTCCACATGCAACATATCTTCAATATTCACATAGTGCTGTAATTCCACAGTATTAGAATTTTTCTATTCATCCCATTCAAGAAACGAGCCATGGTGACTTCTCGACTATCCTTCACATTCGCCCTGATCATCAAAATTTCCATCTCTTTATGATAGTCTTCAACACTTTTCGACCCCTAATACAATCCTTGCAATCTTTGATGCAACTCCCTATAATAGTGACTAGGTACGAATCTCTTCCGCATAATAGTTTTCAACTCATCCTAAGTACTAACCGCTTGCTCCCGATTCCTCCGCCTAGATGTAACCACTTGATCCCACCATGTTATGACATAATCAACAAATTCAAGAACTGCTATTTTCACCTTCTTTTCCTCCGAATAATTATGGCACTCAAATATCAACTCTACATTTTTCTCCCAATTTAAATAAGCCTCCAGATCACTCTTTCATTTAAACGGTGGAATTGACATCTCAATGTTACCCATATTCCCATATAAATAATCTTCAAAGTTGTTCATACCCCTTCGTTCAAACTTACCACATCTATTCCCCATCCTACCCATTTCACCTACCATTGATGTATCCTCATCCAAATCACTACCATACTCATTATCATCATGTCACTCCCTCCTAGGTTCTCTCCTACCCGGTCTCTTTGCATTTGAGTGCCCCCTATGACTATTCGACCCCGACGCCTCTAACCCACCAAGCCTTCCAGTCACATCCCCAAGCACCATCTCAAACCGCCTTATTACATCGTCTCCCATGTTGATTTGATTCGACTGCCTGATTGAATTTGAACCTTCTCTATCTGACATCCTAACTCTATAGAATTTTAACCTCACAAATTTTCACTCGTATATCACTCAAATATTGACTTTTACCCTCTAATAATCTCACCACTCTTGCCTTTTACCACTCAATACTTTCGCTCAAGTATATTCAAAGAACAATGTGAACTCACAAATATAATCCTGTGTATCCAATCGAGTTTAATCATGAATTTGATAGAAGAAAAGAAAAAAGATGAAGAAAGACTCAACAATGACCAAGTACGTGAATTAGAACTAAGAATTCAAGAAGAAAGTGTAGAAAATGGATTGAAGTATTTATTTATTTATTTATTTTTTTGACTCAAAATTGAAAATTAATAATGTTGAAAATTCCCGTAATACTAATAATGAAATTTTTTTTTTTTTTTTGATTTTCGGATTTTTTTTTACTCTTAGGAATTTAAATAGAAAACCAGCAAAACAAATGAAACTTAATTCGGACCTTTAAATAGTCCAAAAACAACTTTTGAATTTTTTTGGATTAAAGAATCAAAAACTGTTACTGGACACAAGAACACGAAGAACAATGGAAGAAAGAAAAACTCAAAACTCAAAAACAATAAAAAGATATAACCTTAATTATTTTGGAGCCAAACTCTGATACCAACTGATGAGAACCATGTAGCAACGAACACTACGCAACCCCACAACAAGATTGACGATCCTAAGAAAGCCCAAAGATAACCCGATTTAGAGATTCAACTAAGAATGTTGAACCAAGTAACCAATCAAGAACGAAGTTTGAAAGACCTCTTGATTACAAAACCCATGATCTTCACTTGATGTTGAACGTCACAAGAAGATCTTGATAAGTTCGCAGTGTTCTAAGAAGAACAAGATTGAAAGCAAATAGCCTCACTTTAATTAATAAATTGTCAAAAGGTTCCTACAATAATGATGAAATAAACTATTTATACTAATACTAGAAAACCTATAAAATTCGTGCATAATCTCCAAAACATAGTAAAACATCAATAAAATTAGAATTTTAAGGAAACTAGGATTTTCGTCAAAAAAAATAAAATTCGTCTTTAGTTTTTACCAAGCGGTCGCTTGGTTATCCAGTTTTGCTACCTGAAATTCTCGGTAAGTGTCTGGGCAATCGCTCTCCTATTTTTTCTAAGCAATCGCTTAGAAGCCCGGTTTGCCTTTTTTTCAGTTGCTTGTATCGTGTTGATCCATTTGGTTTCCAACCTCGACCCCAACATGAACTTGTTTCTTTTTGCGTGTAGATCACGACGTCGTCCATCGTTTCTTGTACAAGTAGTCCAATTGCTTGATTTACTCGTTTTGCCCTTGATCGCGTCATCGAACCTCATTCGATAGTCAACAGGTCTCGTTCCGGACTTGGCTTCATTGGACTCGACTCTTGGATCACATCACCAAGTGAGTAGCATGCTCATGAAAGACTTTGGGTAATAGCCCCGTAGTAAACAGATTTGCAATTATAAAGTTTATCCCAATATATTCCATAGAAACCTGAACCCTCTGAATTCTTTCCTTAACAACTAAGAACTTAACGTCTATAAACTTTGACATCGTCGAACTCCTGTTGGAATACAAGAATACTATTATCACATAATAGCTTAAGTAGTCTTTCAATTTCATCTGAAATATGCAATCCAGTGACAAAATTCTGTAGTCTTATTCCATGATCAAAATCATAATGTCCAATGATCTCCAATTGGTCTGATTTTCCTAAATGTGATCATGTAATATTTAGTTCTCTATATATATTGAATAACTTAATTGGCTGATTTTCAAATATTCATCATAGAGTTAATTAAATATCTGCCTAGTATTTCAACAATGAGCGCTATATCCGAATGTGTGTAATCCTAAGTATACATTAAACTCCCAATTGCTGAAACATAGAAAAAATTTTGTATTTCATTTTCTTTAAGTTTATTCTTGAGGCATTTGTTAAAACTAAACTTATCTCTCTAAGTAATAGGAATATCACCTGATTTACAATTTCCCTTCCCAAATCTCTTAAGAACCTTATTGATATATCTCTTTGGTGATGATCAAAAAAAAAAAAAAAACTCCAAATGATCTCAGTGTATTTGTATCCTTAATATAAAAGAGGTGTCACTAAGATCTTTCATTTCAAAATTTCACAATAGAATTTTCTTGGTATCATGCAATAAGCCTATGTTATTGTAGGGAAGTAGTATGTCATCGACATACAATACCAAGGAAATATGTTTACTCTCACTGAACTTTATATATGCACAATCATCAACTGTATTCATCTCAAAATCAAACGAGATAATTGTTTGATAAAATTTATGATACCATTGATGGAAAGCTTGCTTAAACCCATAGATGGATTTATTTAATTTGTAAATCATCTGGTGTAGCTCAAGATTAAAATGTGTCACAAATGCCATAATAGTCCTAAAAGAGTCTTATATAGAAACCAGAGACAAAGTCTCTTTAAAGTGAATGTCTTCCTTTTCAGTAAAGTCATTTAAAACAGGATGAGCTTTTATATATCTCCACATCACCATTCGAATCTCCCTTGATTTAAATATCCATTTATAACCAATGGGCATTGCAATGAATTCCCAAACGTCATTGTCTTTCACAGACTTTATCTTTTTATTCATGGCATCAATCTACTCTTTTTAATCCAATATAATCATCATGTTTTGGGAGAAAGACTACAAGTCATCCGGAATTGTCCTTCTCCTTTCTATAGTGGATTTTTTTAATGACATTTGTTCTTGAGGTTGTTGAGTTTATTTTTCTAGAGCATTCTCTTGATTGTGAATAGGGGGTTTTGTAATGTTGTCTTGATTTGAAATTGCTTTTTGAACAAAATTTGGATAAGAATTTTTCCTTGATCCTGATTACTATCAATTGCAACAGAAGAAATATATACATATTTTTCCTCCAAGACAAAATCCTTAATCTTATAACCTTATTTCCCCCCCCCCCCCCCCCTCCCCGCAAACTCTACATTCTCAAAGCATTGGACATTTCCCATTTCAAAAATTTACCTGATAGTGGTATCTTAAAATTTGTAAGCCCCTTGACCTTAGAGAATATCCAATAAAATATCAACCGACAATTCTGGAGTCCAGTTTCCTTTTATTTGGCCTATAAGGCCTTGCTTTAGTTGGATAATTCCAAATGTGCAAGTGCTTCAAATTAGACTTCTTGCCTATTCAAAACTCATTAGAGATTTTGACAATTGATTTACTTGGAGTTTTATTAAGAATTTAAACTGCAGTTTCTAGTGCTTCTTCGTAAAAAGATTTATGTATACTGTGGGATGATTCTACATTTCTCTAGTAATTTAGCAAAAGGCCCCTAGACATTATTAACCTGGTCCATCATATATGCAACAATATTGACCACCACAATTGGATATGACGTATTTTATTATTTTGCTAAGTTGATTTTAAACCTCAGTTTTGTGAGCCTTGAACATGTCCAGTAATTGGTATTCTTCATAATTGAGATATAGGTAGCCATACCAAGAAAAATCGTGTATAAATGTAATAAATGACTTTTGACCATTCCAAGAAGTCGAATGAAATGGCCTACGTATATCCGTATGATTAGGTCTATGATGTCCGAAGTCCTGTTGGTATCTAATCTCCTTGGATTTGTTTGTTTTCCCCTTAATGTAATTAATAAGAACACTTAAGTCTGAAAATATCAAGGGGATCAATAATTCCTTCTGACACAAGCTTTTCCTTTTCTCTTTTTGAGAGACATGACCTGATCGCTTGTGTTATAACAAAGAAAAATTCTCATTGGTTAATTTATATTTAACATCACGTGAATTCACATGCGATGTTTCTTTATAAGAGGTAACGGTATTAAGTAAATATAGGTTATCATAATTGAATAAAGAACTGGTACCCACAATACTTGAATTAAGAAAAAGATCAAACTGACAATTTTCAATTGAACAAGAGAACTAAATTTGCCCAATGTATAAATAGAAACAAAATTTCGTCTAAAAAATAGTACTGCAAATATCTCTTTTTTATTCAAATAATAACTAATGTTTTATAATAACCGAAAAGTCTCTATAGCCTCAACTTTAATTGATTTGCTATCACTCCACATAGATGAATATTTCAGTATTAATTAGCTTTAAACTATTCAAGCAACCATGCATAGACACTCTTATTTGAATAGTGATACCGAAATTTATCCACTAAGTGTGTCTTGTTACCATAGTTATGAGACCCGACCCAGTTATTGACTCGGATAATTCATCGGGTTACTAGTTCAACTGGTAGATCGATGGTTCAACCGTTGGGTCATTGCTTATTCATAGATCCGAACAAAAAATATTTTTTAAGTGAAAAAATTATATTTTTCGAGGTTTTTTTGGATAAAAATGTTGTATACTTATTATATGTTATTATTACTCTTAAATTACGCAAATTTTATCAATTATGAAATAATTTAAATAATTTAAAATATAAATACCTAAAAAAAAGTTGATAAAAATAAAACTCTTAAGCTTCTATATCTATATGTGTTTATTGATCTGCAAAATAAGCAAAAGTCAAAGTGGCATAGTGGCTAGCACGAGGTTCAATGATAAAATTTGCACAGGTTCGAATCCAAACACTTGCATATTTTTGTAGTTGCTGTAGTATGGGCTTGACCTGGCCGGATTGATCTCCGGATTTTATTAAAACCGGCCGGTTCATGCGGTTTTTGATTGGTTTTACTGGTTCTTGACCGATTCATATGCTTTCCGATCAAAATGTACAAACCGGCCCAACACTCTGTCTAGTTTGGCGGGTTTTGAGTTCACCCGACCGGGTCAGGTCAGTTTTAATAACTATGCTAATTATTGAAACTAAATTAAACTTAGAACAGGCGAAAGCGAGAAGTGTACTTTACTTTACACGCCAGATGTGGTATTTAATACAATCTTTCTTCATGCGTCCTGGATTTTCACAAAAATAATAGTTAGATGATTTATCATTTTTTTGGCTTTTGCTATTTCTTTTGAATCTAACCATATGCAACTTTCTTAATCTTTAACTTATTCTTGGAGGTGCTTGCCAAGTGAGCATTTTCAGTTTTCTCTTGCATTAGCATTTATTCTCTTTGCACACAATATAGAATGAGCTCATTAAGAGTTCACTTCTCGTTTTGACAGTTGTAATTTACCTTAAATTGATTGAATTATGCAGGAGCAAAAGTCAAAATCAAATGCACGAGCAAATCATAAGGAAGCTCAAACTTTAATACATTTAGTAATTCGAAAAAAAAAACTTTAATATCAAGATTTGATTTTGATTGCCCCCTTATATTTTATTTTATTTTTCTCTTTTGTTGTCAAATAAAAAAAAGTACAAAAATCGAATCTGAGCACTACAACGCCCGAAATTGGGAGCCGCAACTATCATTTTGTCCTTTTTTTTGTTCTTTTCGAAAAATCCAAGACTTTGAATTCTAGGGTTTGAAATTCACATCCCAAAATTCAGAAATTCATAGTATGAATTCCAACCCTAAAATTCTCTTTTATTCTCAATTGTTTAACATGGAGTTGACTATAATACCATTTGTTGAATATTTTATGAAACTTTAAAACTAGAAATTTTAGAACTTGATAACCTAAATTCTTTTATAATTAAGACCCCCCTATCAAATCACCAAGAGAATTATTATATGCATAACATATTTTAATTCATTGGGAATAATTCCTCATTATTGAATCTCGATTCCAGATGTTGAATTTTGAAACTTGAACTACAATCTTTTCATATTTAACTTCTTTACTTTTAATCTTGAATTTGACCTTTTTTTATTCTTTAATTCATGTTATTGGTTTTGTTTCATGATCTATAGTCTTAATTCTTAAATTACTTTTCTTGATTCCTTGATTGTTGATTATGGGTTCAAGATCTTGATTGTGAGAATTTGATCTTCCTTTTCAATATACTTTCTCTTAATTAGTCTTGTGTTGATGTGAGGTACACAAAAAATGAGAACTCACATATGAATTGGGAACTGCGACTCTATTATATTTCCATACGTATTTTCATCCATCAAAGAAACACAACCCTAATGGATACGATTTCTGCACATATAATCCGACTCATACTTTATTTAGATGTCCTCAGCCAATAATTTAATTTTTTATCAGATCACTTTAATTATAGACTTAACTTTAAGATAACTTTATCAATTAATTACATATGTAGGCCCACGTGACAAATTAATAATTTTTTCTAATAGCTAATGAATACTATGAAATATATGATTAAAATTATTATTAATTTTAACTTCAATCAAAATTAAATTTTAATTTGTATAAACATGGGCTTAGTATATAAAAATTTGATTTTGGAATATTAGACGTAGATTGGGATGGGTGGACACATAAAAAGTTGACTGGTTTAAAATTTTTTGTATCTATAAGATGGCTAGATGTAGAAAATTTGAAGCGGGCATCTTCAATCATGCACTAATTTTGTGCAAAAGTTTTTAATCCAACCATATACTAAAGCTCTAAACAAATTTGGGACGAGCCCTTGTCTAATCTCCATCATTTTCAAAATATATTTTTTTCTCTTCTTTTCAACCATATATTTTTCAATAAAATAATATTACACACAAATTCAATTTTTTTTTATATATTTTTTAATCATACATTCTCCATTAATTTACTATTCCAAAATGCATTTTTAAAACCAAAAATGAAGATCAAACAAGCACTTAGTGTTATTTTTAGAGTTTTTCATAATTATTATTTTGTTCCTCAATTTATACTAAAGTCAATTTTAATTCCTATTATATCATTTTTTATTCTTTCATTATTTGATAATTTAACTATATTTAACTTCATTTTAATTTAATTTTTATTTTTAATAAAAAATATAGTAAATTGTATCTTTTAAATTATGTATTAAGTGTAATGATTTTTTAAATTTAATAATAAATGCAATATTTTAGTCACTTAAATATAAATTTTAATTTAATAATTTTAGTGGTAAAATAATTTTAATTAACTAAGTTATGAAATAAATTAATTATTGAGTATTTGAAAATAAGAAAATAAAAGAAACAATGTTCATTTGGTGTAATGATTGGAGATCGTATGAAAGTTACATCAATTAGGAGTGAAAGTTGCACTAATTTGATGCTAATGAATGGAGACAGCCTGATTGTAAGAGGTAAAAACTTCTTGTTCACGATTCTTTTGAGTAAAGCCTAAATAACCATGTGTACATGGAATCAACAGCTTTGTCGGATGGAGGGAAGGAGTGGGTTGGGTTGAAATAGGATGTGATGGAGTGGGGTGGGATTCTTGGAAGGGGTAGAAATGGTTCTATTTGATTCTGATTTTAAGATAATCGAACCGGACCGAACCATGAACCAATTTATTATTATTATTATTATTTTATTTTATTTTTTATAAAGGAACCATATTGTTTTTTAAGATATGGACCCGAACCATTTGGTTCTAATTTCATTATTGATTGAGAAAGAACATTTGATGAAGAAGAATCGAAGGTTGATGCTTACGGTAGATGGTAGACGATAGTTGTTGGTCTCCATGTGTGAGTCAGTGTATAAATTGAATATGAGAAATGAATTATGGTATGAGTCTCCAAAATGAATTAGAGTCTCTAGTCTCCACATTGAGAAAATGAGAAATCGAAGGTACACATAACATCTGTGTGTGTGTTGAGTTTGATTCTTGGTTCTAGAACTAGAATCGAACCAGAATCATTAACTTTTTTTATTTTTTGTGGATTCGAACTGAACCGCTCGATTTAGTTTGGTTTTGGTTTAGTCTGATTTGGTTTGGTCATTTTGTCCACGCCTAGTTGTTGGAGAAGATGATGAATTTCTATCTTTTTATTTTTATTATCTATTTTATCTAAAAATAATATTATTGTTATTTTGTTGGAAAATAATAAGCAAAGTTAGTTTTCCAAAGTGCTCGTCAAATATTTTGGATGGAGTGCATGCACATGTTTAATGGAACAAATCGATGATTCGTGATAGAAATGACATTTTGCACAAGAATAGATTGAAATGAGGATGTAAATGCAAATTTTGAAACAATATGAGTGATATAAAGATGATAAATGATAAAGGCATTTTGTGCCAATTATCCTTTCATATATACAAAATATTTGCACCTAAAAATAGTAAACTGAAACTATCAATCATATTAATATTACATCCACCAAACCTAAAGCCCAACAAAACTGAACCCAAAGCCCAGACCATAATTCATTTCGGATTAATCTTTGTGTGATTAGTTGTCAAAAACCGATCAACCCAACCTAACTCAATCCAACCTAGCTCAACCGACACATAATTGGGTTGAGTTGGGTTTCAAAATTTACGTGAGTTAGATTGGGTTGAATTTCAAAAAAATCGACAATATTGAGTTGGGACAAAAATCGATCCAATCCAACCAACGCTCATCCCTAATTTCCACCGTCCATCTCTATTGTCTGAAGTCTAATATTTGGTTTGACTGGCCAAAGTTGTTTGGTCCAAACCTTGTCATATAGTAGAAGTCCAAAATAACTTCTTGTTCCATGAGGTCACGTGCTCATGTTCAATTTGTACAAAATCCAACATATTTTTGAATTATTGAGTCACGAGAAAGTATTTTTACTATATAAAAAGAATTATGCGCCAAAACAAAAAAATGAAAAAAAGTTGGTCAAAATTTACAATAAAACAAGGAGATTCTAGTCACTTGTGACTTTGCCACAACAAAGAAAAGAAAATGCCAGCGCTTACCAATTATACACGTGGACCACTTTTGTACATGCAATAACTTGATTGGACTTTTTCAAGACCTAGTGCTCCCCCAATATTCCAATCCCATTCTACATTGAAGTCGTACATATTTTTGTTACTTGGTATCATTTAAGGGCATTTTCAAGAAGCTCTTTAAAAATGGAATACTCTCTATTTTAAAAAATTAATTTTTAAAATTTTACTCCAAAAGACTTTTTAATTTAACTTTTTAAAATAGAGAGTGAGTTTGACTCTCCAAATTTGGAGAGTCAAAACCCACCTCTCTATAATTTAATGCTTCAAAGATTCCAACTTTTAATGTATATTTTATTGACTTAATTAAGGCCCCGTTTGATTTCCATTTTAATTTTCATTCTCATTCTTCTACTCATTTTCAACCACACATTTTTCAATAAAATAATATTTTCTATCACATCAATAACTTTTCCTTCTTTTTCAACCACACATTTCCCATCATATCACTATTTCAAAATTCATTTTTTCTCAAATAATGCATATTAAACACACTCTAAATGTTAAAAATAAAGAGGCTATTGGAGCATTTTAAAATTTCTGTTCTTTAAATTTATAAATACTCTTTAAATTGTAGACTATACTCTTTAAAAATGGAGAGTCTCTTGGTGATGCTCTAAGTTACCATCCACTTGTAATCTTTTTTTTTTTTTTTGGATTACGCTTAATTACTGGCGCCCCACCTACCCTGTCCTGGACTCATCCACTTGTAATCTTGATCCTACCATGTCTATGAAATTAAGAGGTGTAAAAACGTAGTATATTTAAGTGGAGGTGACTCAAATAACTTGGAAATCTTACGTAAAATAGTCGACGAGACATTTTTTAGAGTAAAAATGATAGATGAGCAAATGATTATCGACATAAACTGAACAATTAATTATCGATTATACTACCTTAAAGATTTTGACAAAAAAAAAAATACTCGACATTGATTTAGAAGACATTACTAACATCGTCATTGAATTTTTCCCAAAACTTCAATTTGGAACTCTATACTGACAAAAGTATTATTTTAAGTTAAATTACCATGTTTCACCATATAAAATAAAGGGGATGACGATGGAAAACAATTCCTACATGTTTCTCGGGACATGGAAATTTCTACTTTGAGTTAGTTGGTTAAATCCCTCCAATTTTCAAGCATTATGTTGCCAATGTATGAGCACTGCACTTTGTACTCATCTTCGTCTTTCTCGAGTCATTCATTGCCTATATGCAAGGTGATAGTCGAAGAAAAGTTAATTGTTTCAGAGGGTGCAGCCTAACGATATCACGAGCATCATTTTATGGTGCGATATGGAAGAATAGGCAACTCAGTCAATTGATGAACAAAATCGTCAAGAGAGACTTCGAGAATAACAATTGAAAAAAAAATTAATGGATAAAATGATCGTTAACGAAAATTCATTCAACTTTCTTAAGTGATAGTTGACGACATTACCTTCGAAGATAACAGTTTTTGTTAAAAAATAACTTATCCTTTTATAATATCATAAATAAAAATAAAAATAATATTAAAAATTTACATACTAATAACATTTATCCACGATTAGCGACCAAGGCATTGTTAACGGTTGTCGAAAATATTATCATTAACGATATTAGTGTGGATAATCGATGGCAACATCCAACAAAATTTTCCGGTTACTATCTAAGTTTTGATTTGTACGAGTTTATTTAGGGATGAAATATATATCAGTAAATTAAATTTATTAAACTCATTATATTTTTAATATTGTTAACAGGAAAACTGTTTGTACTCTTAAATTATTTTCTAAATTTTTATTTAATCATTGATATATTTTTATAAACTGATATTTTTTATTTTATTTTATTACTTTATTGAACTATGAAAATTGAATCGATAAATTAAGTTTATTAAGATATTTTTTAAATTATCACTGGTGAAAAACTCTATTATTAAGCTTAAGTTATTTTTTTAAATTGTTTCATATGAATTTCTCTATCAGTGAATATTAAATGTTTTTTTATTAATTCATTTAGTTATAAAAGTTCTGTGAATTAAATTAATTTTTAATTATTCAAATAGAAGATTCATTCACTAAAATTATTTGAAATGAAACCATTAAGATTTGGAGCCTTAGACGGCCTAACTTGCTTAGAGGTTGAACGAGCTTTTATCTGAGCACTTGTAATCTATAATCTTCATTGATGTGGGAAGGGCCTTCGATGTATGTCAAGTCATCTTGAGTCAAAGGGGCTTATATTAATTTATGAATTAAGTTACTTTGTGAATACGGTTGACATCCTTGATGACATCATAGAATGTGTGGGTTCCGTGCAAATAAAATAATCTCGAATCTCATTCGTGTATGATGTCATCCTCGCGGCCATCCATGCATGTCGTGTAGCACGATCGTAATTTATACCCCCAATTCTGTACTCTAAAATTTTCTCATGATATCAGTTCTCGTCTTTTATTTTGTAATTTTTGATAATAAAAAAATTATTTTAAGATAAAGTTCCGTTTGATTGCAAGGGTGGAAAATAGGTGAAAAGAAAATGAATGACAGGGAATTGAATTGAATAAAATTTGTTTTAGAGGAGATTGTAATTAATGATGTTTGATTGATATAATTTTTAACTTAATCCGTTTGACTTTATTTTTCATGTAAATTGTTACCTTTTGGGATAAATTTTTTCACAATCTGTATTAAAATTTATTTGGATTGCAAAAGTAAAAAAAAAAAAAAAAAAAAATTTAAAAAAAATGTTTGAATTTTTTTTTTTTTTTTTTTTGACTTTATTATTCATACAAATTGTCAATTAAATGGATAAATTTTTTTACCATTGGATTTAGAATATATTTCCATTACCAAAAAATTAAAAAAAAAAAAAAGATGAAAAATATTTTCCCATCATATTCATAGGAAAAAAAAGAGATGAAAAATGTGTTTTAAATGGTTGTACCTAGAAAATGGGTGAAAATGAATTCCATAGAAAAGTTACGCAATCAAACATCAAATTTAAGGGTGGAAAATGAAAATGTTTTCCTTTTCCACCCAATTTCACCCCAATCAAACGGGGAATAAGAAGTTTATTATTTTTCACTTTTAACGGTTTAAGCAATATTATACCCCTATTTTTTGGGAATTAAAATCAAATTTTTAGTAGATTTTAATAAAAATTGATAAAATATGT
Source organism: Osmanthus fragrans (assembly GCA_019395295.1). Taxonomy (NCBI): domain Eukaryota; kingdom Viridiplantae; phylum Streptophyta; class Magnoliopsida; order Lamiales; family Oleaceae; genus Osmanthus; species Osmanthus fragrans. The sequence continues at coordinate 11,374,824 of CM033362.1, forward strand.
TGTTGAAAAATTATAGATCTTATAAAATATATAGTTAAATTAATTATTGAGTTTGACCTAAATTAAAATCTTCATTTTAATCTAGGAGATCAATTTTGAATGTTACTTACAGCTAAACTATATATAAGTTAATGATGTAAGCTTAGTCAAACATGCACCAACCTCATTAAAGGAACCCAAACAATCTTAAAACTAAGATTTGATGAATTTCTCGACAGGAAAATGATACTCTACTCACATGAATGATCATATAGGTGATTGCATGTGAGTGTTCGAGGTCTATGTGAATAAAATAATATTTCTCTGCATATAAGTGTACGATCATTTTTGTGATCATCCATGATATTCTTGTGGCATCACTCATCCTCGACATCCACTATGACAAGATTCATTCTCCTGTTTTTGGTGGGTAAAACCCATTTACCTGCAGATTACCCGAAACATTCATCATTTCCCGCTATTCTTTTTCCCACGCGGCTCTTCCATTTACTGCACCCTTTTTTTATCATTCAAAAAATTATACAGACAATTAACCGAAGGCCCTTTATTTACCGCTAGTAAAAGAATCGAAAGAATGAAATAATTGACGATTTTGTACTGGGTTAATAGGAATGGCGATTACTTTAGGAAGAGACATAAAGACATTACCTTTATGGGGTTTTAACCTCTCACGTATGTATCGAAATTAGTCTATTTCTGTGTCTTTTGGAAGCTAATTTCTGTTGCTATTAGGGTTGAAGTTCCTTTTGTCACATTTTTCATGGGCCTGAGGCTCTGCTAGTGCATTTGTAGTTTCAGAGTGCTTACAGAGTGTATTTTCTGTAGGCCATGTGGGCATTGAATCTTTGTAAGGGGTAAGCTTGACTCTGAGATTTCCTACAGTTAGCTCTCTGAAAATGACTCACTTTGTGATGTTTGTTTCAGTCATTTATTGTTATTTCCATTGCCTCATTGTCCTACACTATAATAGAGTTTTAGTTTGAAAGTTTGCCTTTTTTCATTGTTGTTCTGATGTTGAGGGATGGGGTGGGGTGGGTTTTTTCTGGATCATTAGTTATGCTGTAAAGAAGTTTTAAATTCAGTTGGATATATTTGGTGCTCAGATTTGAGTGTTTCTTTGTATTCCCAGTTATATGTTGCAACTTTGAATTTATTATGTTCTTGACATTGAGATTAAATTTTGATTAGGTGAAGTCATTACTTGGGGGGGTTAGAATGAAGATATGTGAGCTTTTTATAGTAGTCCTTTGTTTTGTTTCTGCACTAGGGCAGCTCCCTTCACATGACACTTTGGCACTGCTTGAGTTCAAGAAAGGAATCCAGCACGACCCCCACGGGTTTTGTGCTTGATTCATGGAAAGAGAAGCCCATTAATTTGAATGGATGCCCTTCTTCCTGGAATGGGATAGTTTGCAATGAAGATAATGTTGCAGCAGTTGCTCTTGACAACTTAGGATTATCTGGATATGTTGATTTGAGTGTATTGTCTAATCTGACAATGCTAGTAAACCTCTCAATTTCGAACAACAACATTTCTGGGAAGCTTCCTGACAACCTTGATGAATTCAATAGCCTCGAGTATTTGGATATTTCTGACAATCTGTTCTTCTCGTCACTGCCTTCTGAGATTGGTAAGCTAGTTAGGTTAAAGAATCTGTCATTGGCTGGGAATAACTTCTCAGGTTCGATTCCAGACACAATTTCGGGGCTTTCCTCTATTTTCTCTTTAGACATCAGTCGCAATTCCCTTACCGGATTGCTGCCATCATCTTTGACACGGCTGGGTGTTTTGGTGTCTCTTAATCTATCCCTCAATGGTCTTTCAGGTGGAATACCAAAAGGTTTTGAGTCGATGACACAACTTGAGGTGATTGACTTGCATGGGAATGTGTTTCATGGTAATTTAGATCCAGAATTCTTGTTACGAACTGCTGCAACTCATGTTGACCTTAGCAGGAATTTGCTTACGAGTTCATCCAGTAGGCCACAAAATTTGTTAGAGGGTATTTCTCCTTCTGTACAGCATTTAAATCTTAGTCACAACAAACTGACAGGATTACTAGTTGGTGGGGGTGATGCACAAGGTTTTGGGAATTTGAAGGTTTTGGATTTGAGCTACAATCAGCTATCTGGGGAGTTACCTGGATTCAATTTTGTTTATGATCTTGAGGTCCTGAAACTCAGTAACAACAGATTTTCTGGTTTCATTCCGACCAACCTTTTGAGAGAAGATTCTTTGGTTCTAACCGAGTTGGATTTGAGCAGAAACAACCTCTCAGGTACATCTATTATTACGAGCTTGATCATTAAATGCTGCTAAATATAGTTTGAACGCCAATTCAACTGAATGTCATTTTTCTTCTAGTAGTTATCAAATTATTCTATTATCTATAATTTTCTAGGTAGCTTTTGTTAAATGATAAAATTATTTTGTTCATAGCCTTATTGACCATGCCATGACTGCTACCACTATACAATCTATTTTTACTTGGCAGGGCCAGTAAGTAAGATAACATCAACAACATTGCACACCCTTAATATCTCCTCAAATGTGCTTTCTGGGGAACTTCCGCCTCTGACAGGAAGTTGTGCAGTCATTGATCTCTCAAAAAACCATTTTGAAGGAAATTTAACCAGATTGCTGAAATGGGGAAATATAGAAATTCTTGATCTCAGTCAAAACAGATTGACAGGGTCCATTCCAGAGGTAACTGCACAATTTCTGTGCTTAAACTATCTTAATCTCTCTCACAATTTGCTAAACGGTTCTCTTCCAAAGGTCATCTCGCTATTTCCAAAACTCGCTATCCTTGATCTCAGCTTCAACCAGCTGGGGGGGCCTCTTTTAACTGCTCTCTTAACATCATCAACTCTTCAGGAACTTCACCTACAGAATAATATACTCTCAGGAAGTGTGGATTTTTCACCTTCCTCACAAAATTCAAATGTTCGTGTTGTTGATTTTTCTCACAATCTACTTAGTGGTCACTTCCTTGATGGGTTTAGGTCATTTGCTGGACTTCAAGTGCTTGATATTGGGGGAAATAATTTCTCTGGTTCTCTGCCTACTTCCATTGGTAATATCAGTACCCTAACTTCACTGGACATTTCTCACAATCATTTCACAGGTCCACTGCCAAATAACTTGTCTAATAGTCTCCAAAGCTTTAATGCGTCATATAATGATCTATCTGGGGTTGTGCCAGAAAATTTCAGAAAATTTCCGCTATCCTCTTTCTATCCTGGCAACTCTGCACTGCAGTTTCCCAATCCTCCTCCTGGATCAAACCAGTTTCCAACTCGAAATGCCGGTAAGAAACATATGAATATTATTATCAAAATGATAATAATAGTTTTTTGTGTGATTTCCTTGGTCATTTTGATCCTTCTTGCCATTTTTATTTATTACAAGTGCAAATCAAGAAAGCCTTCGCTACATGTTACCAACAAAGATGTCCGCCTTCAAACACTTACATCTTCTAGCACTGGTAGAAAAGACATTGCTGGTGGCTTGGGTGTTTCAGGCAAGGATCTCATGACAGCACAAAAAGGATCATCATTGGACATAATTAGCCCTGATGAGAAAATGGCTGCGGTAACTGGCTTCTTACCTTCAAAGACAAGCCTTTTCTCGTGGTCACCAGAGTCCAGAGAGTCATCTACTGCAGAACAGCTTTCAAGATTGGATGTTGGGTCTCCTGATCGACTGGCTGGTGAACTGTACTTTTTTGATGATACAATCTCATTTACAGCTGATGAACTCTCGAGGGCTCCGGCTGAAGTCCTTGGAAGAAGCAGTCACGGAACATCTTACAGAGCTTCTTTAGAGAATGGATTGTTTTTGACAGTGAAGTGGTTGAGGGAAGGAGTAGCAAAACAGAGAAAAGAATTTGCTAAAGAGGCTAAGAAGTTCGCAAATATCAGACATCCAAATGTGGTTGGATTGAGAGGTTACTATTGGGGACCCACACAACATGAGAAGCTCATTCTTTCAGACTACATATCTCCTGGAAGTCTAGCAAGGTTTCTCTATGGTAATCACATTGCTGCACTTCTTCATCTGCACTTATATAACAGGAATTAGTTTGATTCAACTTACCATGATTCTATTTCTTTCCTTCAATTCTTTTGGTGTTTTGTCAATTGTTTTGGTCCCTACTCAGTTACCAATTCTGATTTATGCTTCTGTGTTTTTTCTGAAACACTAAAATCCGTAATTGTTTTAATTTTTCATGAATCTGCACTAATGATAATTACCTTTCTTATTTAATCAGATTTTCTATGAATGCACAATTAAAATCACGGAAGGATATGACTTAATCATAAGAATAAGTTGTTTCCACTTACTCTTGTAATATTGATCCTCTAGTTTGCCATTAAGCCACTATTTGATGCCCATTATTTCATCAAAATGAGTTTTGTAATAGTGAATTTTTGGAGAATGTGTTGCTAAAAGATAGGAAAATATTTTGAATTTACATGCAAAATATTTTATTGTAAGAATTTGTGGTTGAAAATGAGGTTGAAAAAAAATGAGTTTTGAAATAATGGGAATTAAACAATGGCTAAATGCCGGAATTTCCCTTCGAGCTAAAAATAGATTCTGGTTGCTTGTGATGCATGTTGGAAAGATAAAAACTTAGCTTTCATCTATGCACTTGCACCTAATTTACTCCTTAGAGTGTGTTAGTGTTAGATTATTGTAATTGGCTATTCTGTGAGTAAAAGGACCAACTTGAACATTTTAGAAGTTTAGGGACTTAATTGTAAAGTTTCATAGTTGGTTGTATAGCATAGTGTTCGGGGTCCAAATTTGGAACACAAAGGTTTCTCGTCGCATTTTCGCTAGATGCTCGTTGGAGTCTCGCTCGAACGGATGAAACAGGAACATCCCCGCTCGACTTTCGCCCCACTGTTGCTCGAGTGACAGACCCTTCGCTTGAGCGACAATGTTCCTCGCTCCAGCGACAGTGTTACGACTTGACCTAAATTGACGATTTCACGAGATTTTAATTAGCCAAAATTACCATATTTGTCCAACATATAAAAGGAGGCGCTGCACATTCGAGAGAGATAGATTGAACAAATACATTCAAGAGAAAACACTTATTCTCTCAAGAGCTAAACATCCTTCAAAGTTCAATCAATTCATAAGCGTCCTTTGGATTGAAAATATCAAGATCTTCAATCAAATACACTGGTGCCCATTCCTTTCTTGGATCTGTCAGGAAGATTGTTTCGTCAACTTGGCTGGCTGCGAAGATCAAGGAAGAAATTCAAGAACGAGGAGTTCTTGATGGATCTACAGGAGATAAACTGTAAGAAGAGCTATGATTGATGTTCGTGTGCACATTTCAGGAGAGCTGCTTCGAACTTCAGACAGGAGATCAGAAAGCTTGTGTCGTCAACTTTGCTGGTGGTTTGTAAGTTTATAATACAGTTTATAGTGGATTTTTTACTGGCAAAGTGCTCAGAGTTTTTCCCATGTTGGATTTCTCCGTGAACAATCTTGTGTTGTTTACCGCATTTATTATTGCTTTTGGTATTACGGTAGTTCAAGTTAGGATAAATTGAATTGTTTGACTAATCACCTAGACATAATTAACTTGTGACTTGTTACATGTTAATTAATTTTTAACTCTGCGTTTACACCTAATCACCCCCTCTAGGTGTAGTTCGGTCGAATCTCTGATTTTTCATAGTGGAGTAAAATTTTACCGTGGTTGCCTTGTTTATGTCTTCATAAATTCATTCTTTGCAGATCAACCTGGAAGGAAGGGTCCTCTCCTAACCTGGTCCCAGAGACTTAACATAGCAGTTGATGTTGCACGTGGTCTGAACTATCTCCATTTTGACCGTGCTGTCCCACACGGGAACCTTAAAGCAACAAACATACTACTGGATGGATCTGACCTGAATGCACGCGTGGCAGATTACTGTCTTCACCGCCTCATGACCCAATCAGGAACCGTTGAACAGATTCTTGATGCTGGGGCTTTGGGTTATCGTGCTCCAGAATTAGCGACATCCAAGAAGCCTGTGCCTTCCTTCAAATCAGATGTTTATGCTTTTGGAGTGATTTTATTGGAACTTCTTACAGGAAAGTGTGCCGGGGATGTAATCTCAAGTGATGATGGAGGAGTTGATTTGGCAGATTGGATTAGGTTGTGGGTGGCAGAAGGTCAAGGATCAGATTGTTTTGATGTCGCATTGACATCAGAGATGAGTGTTCCAGCAGTGGAGAAGGGAATGAAGGAGGTTCTTGGAATAGCTTTACGGTGTATAAGTGCTTTATCCGAGAGGCCAGGCATCAAGACAGTATATGAGGATCTTTCGTCTATTTAATTTATTTGTTTTGTTTTAGAAATAGAAGATTAAGATGAGAATCAAGTAGCTTACCGATCTCCCTTTTTTAGTTGAACTAGGAAGTTAGTGTAATTTGCCTATTATCATTATTGTAAATTGAAACATATCTAGATTTTGTTCAAGCTCTCTCTTCTCGTTGATCTTTGAATGACTACAGAAATGTGTAATGCTGTGCTGTAAGGAGTATTGTCATGACATAATTGTCTTGGAATTTCAAGATTGCCAAAACATGTAATGCGTTAAGGTTTGAGGTTCATCTTAAAAGTCAATCTTATTAAGAGAAGTAGTCTAATTCATTATAAGTTGGTTTATGTTTTTATTTTTACTCGACGTGAAGTTTTATCTCTTAACATGTCTCCGTAAGATGGTGGCTCGTTTGAGTAAATCAAATCGAATTACTTGTTGGAGTTTAATGGGTTCTGATGTCATGTTAAAACTTGTGATTCCATCTTAAAAGATCAATTTTATTAGGAGTAGCTCTATCCTTCGTAAATTGGTATGTGTTTTCATCTTTCTTCGATGAGGATTTTATCCGTTAATATATCAAAGCAGACTCTTCTTTGTCCGAGTTGCCTCAAGCTCACGGACAGTAAGATGTCACTGGTCCTGGACAAGTACACAGAGATCTGCGTGAGACCACGGAGTTCAAGACATCAATGGATGATCTCGATCTTTTTTCTTGGAATGATTTAAGAGAACTTTGATTTTGATCAGACAGACTTTCTGTTGTTCTTTTTAATACCTTTTCAAGCATATTGTTCATATGGCAGGATGATTCAGAAGTTTGTTCAAGTGAAGCTCAAATGACTCTATGCTGGAATCTGCAAGCTTAGAGAGTTCGTGTTCTTTCTTTTCACCTATGCAGGGTATTCCAATATGCCATACATAGAAACACACACACACACAAATATAATTTCATGAATCTAATAGTTCATAGTTCTATTTAGCGATACGAATAATATCATTAATTATAGAAACTCTTCTAGTTTAATTATCAGAAATCTTTGAATGAGGCTCCTGAATCTTCTTCTCAAGAATACTTTTGAACCATAGAGCAGAGTGTTTAGGATATCTTTTCAACAATTTATCTTTGAAATCCACATAATTAAGTCCAAGTCGAACTGAGTAACCAGATGTCCATTCGAAATTATCCATCAATGACCACACGAAATAGCCCTTCACATTAACACCATCTTTCCTGCCATTTTAGAGCAACAACAAAATTTCCAGTATCATGTCTACTCTGAAGTTGAGAATCCTAGTTAAAGAAGGTGGAAAGAAGAGAACTTACAGAATTGATTCCCGTAGACAACAAGATGGATGGTCATGAATATATTCTTTCCTCGTGCCATCTTTTATTGCGTCTGATATTACTAAACGGTCATCTCTATCCTCATCGATCCCTGAGATTAATTTTTGAAAAAAAAATGAAATTACCTTTCAATATATAAAAATAATACTAATGATGATGTAGAATCTAGTGTTCTACCATTCTCAGTAATGTAAATCAATGGATCATTGTATATTTCTTTTATATGCATCAGAAGTTCCCACAATCCCTTCGGATAAATGTATATAATGCTCGAATTTCTTCCTTGTTCACCAATTGGCTTCTGATTTCGCATCCCTGCCAAAAATGAATGTGAATCATATTAACATGATTTTTGTTTTTATCAATTTAGATGATGCCAAAGAAGTTAAGGACTGACCAGTGGCGTCCATTTCAGAATCTGTGACATAGCTGAAACTAGAAGAGTTTGGTTTATTGGATGCATAAAGTGCACCGTAGTAGTTAACTCCTAAGAAGTCGAATGATCCCTTCACCATGTCCTCTTCCACTTCGGTGAATTCAGGTAATCGTTTTCCAACACGAACCCTCATGCTTTCTGGGTATTTACCAAATGTCAATGGTTCCATAAACCTGAATACACACGAAATCATTTATTATACATGGCAAGAGGAGAAATATTTTTATGATGGAAGTTACAAGTTTAAGTATCAACTAGTTAAACTATGAGCCCACGGGAGTGAGTGGTGAAATACTTGCTCAATTCAGAGAGTGATTCTTGAAGTAATTGTGCTACATGTGCATAATGATTTGCATACATATGACGTGGTGAAATATGATTAGATTAGAATTTCTTCAATAAAAAAAAATTCCCTCATCTTTTTTTGACACATCATCTATATATAAATTATTATATTATTCTATTATGCACGAGAAGCATTATTCTTCTTGAAATACCACTTAAAGTTTAAAAATTTACTTACCATCCCAGCATGAAATCAAGGGCTCGATCTTTAGCCTTCCGATTTTCATCTTTTTCGTTGTAAGGCTCGAACCAGTAAGAGACTAGTGCTATTCCAATCTTTCCTTTTTGAAATTTCTGCGTACCTCAGTAACTGGATATATGAGTCATATTCAACACATATATTTTTCTACATTAGAAACTTGACAAATCTTGGAAGTTAACAAAAAAAGAATAGTACCTGGTATTTTTTTCTGTATAGGTTAACAATAGCAGCATGAGCAAGAAGCTGATTATGTGCCACAACATATGGTTCTCTGCCAGAATCGCCACCTGTGCAGCCGAGTCCTTGCCAATCTGAACATCGAGCAGGCGGAAACTTACCAATTGCATAACCGTATCGACTAAAGGTCCAAGGCTCATTTATGGTGATCCAATACTTCACCCGGTCACCAAATTGGCTAAACAAGAAGTCTGCAAAGTCTCGAAAATCTTCCCTGTAAACCATGGCTCACTACAGTTTCAGCAGTTGATAACACCCTAAATGCTTAGTAAGTATTTCAAAATTTATCTGAAATTAGGAGGTAAACTGATCCCATTATTTGAAATCTGTTCATTGAATGATTGATTGACTAATAGAAAACAGATAACACAACTGATCTGGTCCCTTTCGATTACTTACACAATTTGATTACTTAGAAACCCGCCATATGCATCTTGCAAAGCTTGTGGAATATCAAAATGGAAAAGAGTCACGTAAGGCTCTATACCTGCATGCATATTAAATTCATCACTCGACAAGATTAAAGAAGACATATATGTTAGATATTTGTTCATATTGGTGTCCAATCCCAAGTACTATATATGCATATTTGGTATGCAGTATTCAATAAGACTAGAGTATTGTGAATAATATTTTAGCTTGTTTTTTCCTTTTCAATATTGCTTAGTATCGTCCAATCCAATCTACCAAAGATGCCATATATGTGCCTATATGGTCGGGAAGAAATGGACAAAAATCATTAAGAGATCATACCATTGGCTAGAAGCTCGTTAATGAGGTTGTTGTAATACTCAATTCCTTCCTGGTTCAGTTCTTTTCTTATTGTTCCACCTAAAGTTCATTTGAATATTTTGTCATAAAATACACCCAAAAAACGAAAGAAAAAAAACTCGAATTCTGATCCATTCTAGTTAGTTTGTGTACTATATTGATCTGAGAGTTGGCAAAAAAGTATTACCTGGAAATATTCTAGGCCATGATATCGAAATCCTATAGGCATCAATACCCATATCTTTTGCAATGTGCACATCTTCCTGCATAAAAAAAAGTAAAAAAAAATACTATAAATGAACAACTTGGGTAGCATGCAAATTTTAAAACATTCAAATAGTTTTAAAAAAAAAAAATACAACAATGCTTCATGTAGACACAGATTTGTCAAATGGATTTATAGAATACTAGATGACAATATTTCATTAGAGTTTGGACAAAAAACAAAGTTAAAATATTCAATAAGGTGCTATCATCTAAGGAAACTGTCATGTACAATTCATCTGTACAAACGGCTTTATTCAAAAAAATGTGATAAAATACCTTGTAGCGATGATAAGAGTCAATTGCTATGTCTCCATTACTGCGGTCTATTATCTTTTCTGCAAATTCACCAAATCGTAAGCTATATTCGTGCGCATAGCTGTTCATGTTCGGGGTTGCGAAAGGAGGGAGGAAGATAACCTGGGTACATATGTGTGAAATTATCCCACATGCTCAGGCCTTTTCCATGTTTATTATATGCACCTTCATACTGAAATGATTCAGAATTGAAATACTGAATCATGCAGGCATTCAGAATTGATATAACTTCTGATGGATTGAATTTCACACACAACAAACACTCACGTCACGCACCTGGTAAGCAGAAGAGGCTGCACCAAAGACAAATCCCTCAGGGAACCCTCTGCGGTTGATCAGTTCATTATTGCAGCCACACTTTGTTTCTTCTGTAAAAGAAGTGATGGATTGAGCAAAAACTAGTAGCAGAGTTGGAAGGAAATGGAGTGGAGTTGCCATGCGTGAACATGAACTGATTCCCTGCAAAGTTTCTTTTGATCAAGCTTGGTTTTATAGGCGGGGTATTTTCCTAGAATAGGGTTATTATGTATTCTTTAAGCTAAAAAGCAAAAGTTTCATGCACTCATGGTTAAATTATATTGAATTTGCAATTATTAGTTAAAAAGTGAAGAGTACTTTTCCTCTTAGAATCCGATGCCAAATTGATGGTTTCCATTTTTATTTTTATTTTTTTTCAATTAGTTTCTATTTATTAGGGTCAATTGCAGTTGTGGTCTCAAATATTTTATTTTTTAAAAAAGATTTTACCTAAACTCTTCATTTATGCCATAAACAGTGCCAACCCATTAAAATAGTCTCAGCACAATGACAAAATGATGGAAATCGTCAATTCAACTTTTAGTTGATCTAAAAATAAAAAAAAATTGGATTGTTTTGACCAATTAAAAGAAGAGTATTTTCATCACTTTTAATTTCCTCCATAAAAATAATTATAACATTAAATAAAAGAAAAAAAAAAGGGAAATACGGGGGTAGGGGTGGGATTAGGGGTGGGTATATTTATGCGGAAATGTAACGGGACGAAAATACCCTTATTTTAATTAGTCAAAAAATAAGGGTGATACCATCATTTTATCCTTATGCTAAGACTATTTTAAATGTTTGTAATTATGGGTGATACAAATGAAATATTTGGATATAGTTTGCAAAAAATGAAACATTTGGATCCACAATTGCAATTATCCTATTTATTGTATTTCTTTTCTATTAATCTTGTTATACTCTTTAAACTGATCAAATTTGTGACTGATATAATCAATTAGCTCAGGAAAAGTCTTACATGGACATTGAAATGAAAGAAAGCTATTCATCTAAGCTTCGACAACTTGACAAACTACACAATTTAGCAATTTAGTCATTTTCGAAATATTTTATCGTGATTCATGAATTCAATATTCAATGCTTTCCTCCATGAAGGGACCGCATGCTTGCTAGGGTATGTGAAATTGTACACTAATTAGAAGTTGTGAAAGGACTTGATCGGACTCATTCCGACACACAAATCTAAAGAAACTCTTAAATCACTTACCAAAGAATTAAAATTCATAACCAAGAGAGACACAATTCAAAAAAGTACAGTGGATTACTATTGTGCTTGATATAACTCCATGGGGCAGTTGCCTATGATTCTCACTCAAGCGAGACAATTAACTGTTTAAATTTCACATTCAACGCTAAAGTCGTCCCTCTAGGTCTTAGCATGGCATGAGCTTTCGCGACGAAGTTCCATAAGTTGGAAATGCAGCATGAATATGTTTGGTAGGAAGTTAAAAGTCACGTCGCACTAACAAAGCTTCTCTAGGAAGTTATTGCTTTTTCCAAGTCAACCTAGATTACTAGAAAATCTTAGTCATACAAATAAATTTAACAACACTTTTCTCCACTGTCAAATTTAATGTTAAATTTGAAGTGTTGAGACTATAATGTCAAAATTGCAAAACATACATCATAAATAATTATTCTATTCAAAGTTTTAAACTGATGCAACAAAGCTATGAAAAGGGGATGCTCATCACGCTCCTAATAGGATGATCGACAGTTCCAACAAGTGTCATGCAGAATCGAATATCATCAGTTTTCGGACACTACTATATGCATTTCTCTCCCTCTCTTTCATGATAATAATATATAGTTAAACTCAAACTTGTTTTAATATAAGCAATAGCTACTTCTTCATTTTTTTTATTATTTTTTATTTTTTTTTTCATTTTTTAACTCACCAACAAAGTATATGAGATATACTATATAAATATGAAAATTTAAATCATTTAAATCGCAAAATCGAGTATGAAAATTTAGAAATATCAATCATATAAAAAAATATTATATTTAAAATTTCAAATTGATGCAATAGACCTATGAAAGACGACTAGGGTCATGCTGAGTCAAATGCAAACATTTTTTTAAACACTCTACTATATGCGTTTAACTCGAAGTTGTGTTTAATACAAGTATTAACTACTTTAAAAAAAAAAAAAAAAAAAAAAAAAAAAAAAAAATTCACCAACAAAACTCAAAATTAATAAGTTATTGATTTTATTTAAAAAAAAATAATGTATATAAGATATATAAATATGAATTTTAAATATTTTAACTCATCATGAAAAATGATATATATATATATATATATATATATATATATATATATATATAAAAAAAAAAAAAAGATTTCACCAACAAAACTCAAAATTAATAAGTTGTTGATTTCATTAAAAAAATATAATGTATATAAGATATATAAATATGAATTTTAAATATTTTAAATCATCATGAAAAATGATATATATATATATATATATATATATATATATATATATATAGGTGATTGTACCTCCAAAAATTGTTACTTTTGCAAAGTTTTTTTATTTTTATGATTTTTTTTTTCCAAAAAGGTCACATTTCAAGATTTCCCTATTAATTATTTCAATAATTTTTGACATGAGTAAATTTTTCGCTTATAGTCACGTATAAAAGAGAAATAGAATTAACAAAACTTTTCGCCTTAATATGCTGCATCTACTGACATACAGAGGTATTTTTTTCTCTTACAATCACACAACAAAAATATTATATTAAAAAATTTCAAACTGATGCAACAGAACCATGAAACAAGGATACTCAACATGTCCTTGTCCAACACTGTGACATTGAGTCGAATATCAACATTTTTCGAACACTCTATCATATGCATTTTTCTCTCTTTCACCGTAAAAATATATAATTCAAGTCAAAGTTATTTTAATATAAGCAAACACTATCCTTTTTTAAAAGAAGATTTAACCAATAAAAATTAAAACTAAAAAGTATTTATTTTGATATTTATTTTTTTTATTTTTAAAAAAAAACTTAGATATACTATATAAATATAAATTTTAAAAAGTTTCAATGGCAGCAAAAGGATTTTTTTCGTAATTGCACTTCGGAAAATGGACACTGTCCAAAATTTGTCACATTTCAAGAACACATTCAATTTTAGTTGAATGCCAATATTTTTCGTAGATTCTACTATATACATTTTTCTCTCATGGTAATAATATATAGTGAAAGTTGTTTTACTATAAGCAATAACTACTCTTTAAAGATTTCACCAATAAAAATCAAAACTCAAAAAGTATTGATTTTATCAAAAAATAAAAAATTGTAAAAACTAAGATATAATATGTAAATACAAATTTTAAAGAATAATAGAATTTGATAAGTCAATTTTTTTTTTTTTTTTTTTTCTACCGTTAAGTTGGAGAGCTGAACCAAAAATTTCTTTCTTCATATCATTGTTCACAACAAAATATTCAATTTTACATTGAACAGCCCTTCGTATATAGCAAGGGGTACAACCACCTCACAACGGGGGCGCGCTTTTTTTATTGGCATGAGCCCCCCTGTTTGTGAGGGGGTTGTACGTTGTATAGTCCACGTCAACTCTTCAACGGGTAAGACCCTTTTATATTTATCGCCGTGTCCTTACATATACCTGTCTTACCTTTTTTTGAAGAACTTCATGTCAAATGTGTCCCTCTCGTGTGCACGTGCCAGTGCCCATGCCCCTGCTGCTTATTGCATACAATGTATTTGCGAGGAAGGGTTCCAAATGGAGATGCAATCAGGTGGGTATAAACTGATTAACCAAAAAAAAAAAAAGAACAAAACCAAACCGAACAAAATAAATTGAATACACCTCTGGACTAGCAATTCTGTCAGCTGCATTCAGCAAGCAGTTCCTTTGTGTTACACACAGTCGCATGTAAATCCTAATCTATTTCACTGATAGATAACACCAGATTACAGAGTATAGGATTATCCACTTCTTTCAAATAAACAAGCCAGCAACACTTTGTACTCGAATGGCTTATTGAATAAACTCATTTTACTAGCAAAATCATTGATATTAATTAATTTGACACTTGAGAACGTGCAGGAAACATCATAGGTGGCGATCAACCAATAATAGAGACATTAAAAAGAAACGGCTTCAACGCATAACACATTGCAAGCATGAAGTTGAAAAGAAAGAAATACCGCAAGAATCAATAGAGCTAATTAGACCCACGTTTGACAGTTTCTTCAGCTCGTGTTAGTGCATCTGTGAGCACATCTACTGTCCAATCCTTCATGTCTTCCTGAGATGGAAATTAAACCATTGAGCATAAAGATTCCTAGATCAAAGAGAACGGTAATAATAATATCATGCGGAGAACAAGGAGATAAGAAAAAGAAGCAAAAAGAGAAAGGGAGAAAAAAAAAAAAAAAAAAGAAACGCGAAACCTAGTGACCACACAAAACTGTGTCTATTTAGAGTGAACTAGTCTACTATATTATTTCTTTAATTTTGTTACCATGATAATCAAAACTAAGACAAGTGATTAATGATTTCATTCTTCAGAAATTTTGGTGCAAAAGAATTAAAAGCAACACTCTCATTTTCCTATTGTTTGTCTACCTGCAAATTCCTAAGTTGAGCCATCCACCCTAGTTTCATTGAACAAGAAGCAAATTTGCTCTGGCCTTCTTCTCAGTACCTTCATGCACAGGTGTCCATCCAATCCACTTAGGGCCTGTTTGATAGGAGGCACTTTCCATGGAAAAAGGGAAAAATGATTCTATCTTCAGCCAAATGGATTGTTTGATTGCAATTATTTTCTTAGCCAAACATTTTCTTAGCCGCCAGTCCACGCGCCTTATTTCCCACTTTTCATCTTAATTTTTTTTTTTTTAATATTTTTTGGCAATAGGAATTTTTTTTAGATCCAATGGTAAAAAAATTTATTCCTTTAATTGACAATTGTGATGGAAAACAAAATCAAACGAATGGTATTCAGTATCACTTTTTAATTAATTTTTTAAAAAAAATTTAAATCTTTTTTTCGCAATTGAAACAAATTCTAGACTCAATGGTAGTAAGTTTTATCACTTTAATTGACAATTTTTATGAAAAACAAAGTCAAATGGACACCAAAAGTATTACATTTTTCAGGTGAAAAATTATACCAATAAAAAATAATTAATTACAATTCTCAGTAAAACAAATTCCATGCAATTCAATTCCCTTCAATTCGTTTTCCTTCCACCCAAATTCCATTCTTCCTATCAAATGGACCCTTATAATAATGAACAATGCTTGGGGTATAGGGGGCTTCTTCACAGGGGGGTGCCAGGGGAAGACACAGTGGTGGGACCCACACACAATTTTTTTTTAGTTCACTGTAGGACCCGCCCCACAGTGAGTGGCCTGTAAGGCCCCTGTATTTGGGGATTTATTGTATAATAATCTTACAGTAAAAATGCTAAACAGATTCGACAAAAAAAATGCCTGTTTCAGGTAACCATTAAATTGCTCAAAATACTGAGTTCTTGATAATTATTTGGGCTTATTACTTAAAGCACTTTTCACATTTGATTACACGAAACAGAGGCAAAAATAATGGTAATCAGAAGTATTTAGCCCTAAATATCATTTAAATTCTATTTCTTATGTCTGTGGGACCTCACACTAGACTCAACATAACTCCACAAAGTCTTATAGTATAATTACGTAGGATTAGCTGCATGAACCTTCTTTGTTCCATCTGCATTATTAAGGATCATCCCAGAAACGAAGGTTCAAATCTTTTCTTATTCCCCCCTGGCATGGATCTGTGATATCCTTAAAATATAAAAAAATCAGTACAGGATCCCAAAGTTGAAAAAATGTCCAATTTTCATGTGCAACGGAGTACGAAATGAAATTACATTGAAGCAGACTTAAAGGTGTCCATATCTTATATGAGGATTACTTTTACGTTGGCCCATGAGGTCTCGGTTCAACATTAAAGAAATCCCCACCCAATGTATTTCTTTTAGAAATGGACAATTTTATTTTGTAGAAATTTGAATCCTGATTAACTTGTAGGTCAAGGATATGCCAATGTCATTTTTAGGACAAATACTAATGACAGTGAACCTTTTTAAAATCTTCGACACCCAGTTATAGGTTCAGGGACTAAATTGTAGAGTAATATTGCAAAACTATAAGAAGCAAAATGTTGTGCAAACAGCCTTAGTTCTGAATATCAACGCACCAAAAATGACTTATTTTCTGAGGCTACATTTACCTTGGATTCCATTATACTTGGTTCCCAAGGCAAATATGACAAAATGCTGCAACATACATAATACAGAGAAACAGATGCCAATTCACCCATTAGTTTATTTTCATTTCATGATATTTAATTGTACACAAATTTATTAGACTTCATATATATATATATATATATATATATATATTTTTTTTTTTTTTTTTTTTGTTAGAAAAGAAAATACGAGGATAAATATATTTTGAGGGTTTTTTCTTTTCCTTTTCAAATTCCTAGATGAAATCTAAGATCCAAGTTGAACCTGAAGAAAGAAGCTTTGAAGTATGCCCTAAGGCCAATCTACACAGTGGATTAAGACATATTTTCTACTTTTATTACACTTATTAATGAGAAATATGAATATTTCGTACTAAGATAATTCAAATCAATGGAATCAAAGTAAAGGAAATATATCTTCAAGGATGTTAAAAAAGGAAACCTTCATGCCTTAACACTAAATTCTTAAAAATACCTGACAGTTGAATACTCAGTTGAGCTTTGATACCCCCTGTATAACTAGCATACTATGTAATTCTCCTAATGAGAACTACTTTCATATCTCTGACGAGATTTCAGAGTAATCATGAGGGTACTTGTTCAAGCTGAATAATGCTGCTTGAACAGACTTGTGTGGCTAAGCTTTTTTGTTTTTTCAAACTCTCCAATGAGATTGCGTCACGTGTCTCCTTATTTTTAAACCTTGTCACTGAACCTATTTGTGTAGCATGATTAGTTCAAGTTAGCACATACATTAATATAGGACTAACACTTTCCATATTATTAGTTTTAAGTTACGAAAATTTCCTTGTCATTTCTATTATAGATTTTATGCATAAATAGGGTATAATTTTTCAATTACATAAGAGTATTAAATTGATTATCATATTATTCAGAAATTGAAGTTTCTGTCTCCAAATTCTCTTTTCTTTCTTTCTTTTTCATATTTTTTTCTCGTTATGCATCACTTTGGCTCCTCCTAGATGAACTAACCTTATTACTTAGCAACTAAACTAAAATAGAAGGATAGCATAGATGATATGCTGGATTACATAATAATGCATGAAAGTATAAAATGAAACTACAATAAAAACATGAAATCATTCAACTGCAAACTATCACGTGTTGGACTTGAACTTGAAGGCAGAAGGTTGCCTTTGGGGAGTGAAATTCCATAAATTTTGAATAAATATATGTTTTACTTTTGTCTATTGAAAGGCTACATAAAAAAATTTTAAATAGTTTAAACCAAGAAAAGGAAATAAATAGATAAAGTTATGAATTTACCAAGTGCAATGGTTCCCCAGTCCTTATTCGTGCATTTGGACGAGCAAGCTTAGATTCAAATGGAGTTCTAGGCCGTACTTCCTGAATTTCTTCCCACTCCTCACGAGTGAGCATCCTAACAGTTCCCTGACCAGCAGGGGCATTCTTTATTTTCTGCTCAATCATCTCCTGAGACTTGGACTCATCAAGCTGCCAGCATGCAAGATTATTACCATCAGTTGCAAATCACAACTTCCTTAATATAAAACACAGCAAAACTAATGAAAATCAACATAGAAGGAGATGGATTTTTATTATGCAATATGGGTATAATGACCAGATCAAAGATAACTCCTGACCATGTACCAAAGAGACCTCAAATTTTAATTCTTCTGGGAGACAACCTGAGTGTTTTCCAACCAAATCCCAGCGACCTTCTATAAGATCTTTAAAGTTAGCAAATAGTATGGACTCTTCCATCATTGATAGCTTAAAAGGCTTTTTTTAGAGCTAACTACATTTTCAAAATCTGAAGGAATGCAACTTTTAGAAGAGCATAAATATTAAGGAAAACCATCAAATTGTCAGACCATTTGTTAAGGAAAAGGAATTTGTAAAATTGATTACGATATTTTAAAGCAAGTTCAAGTGATGTGATAGTACCATCATCAGGAGCTTTGCAAAGAGTGCAACTCCCACTGCAGTGAGTATCATCGGCATAGTTGCTGTATCAAGGTAAGTTCCTGGTTCAGGAACTTCCACAAATAGTTGATTTTTTCTAGGGTTCTTGCTTTTCCTCTTCTTCTCTAGCAAAGAAATTTTTCTCTTCAAGGTGTCACTTGGACCATCCCGGGATACTGTATGCAGTTGTCTGAAAATTTGCGACAATGTCCGGCAAAAAACTTGCATGTTTACCAACAAAGTGGCAAAAGGTGTTACTGAAATAATCTGTTTAAATTTCGGTTTCTTCTACTCTGTCTAAAATGTTACTGAAATAATCAGTGGCAAAAAAACACGAATAATAAGAAAAATTGCAGAATACATAACTGAGACGAAGATATTTGAATCGTCAATGAGTTCAAAAGCATACTTCCAGAAGCACAACAACTACTCATCAATTTGGCAGCCATGTATAACAACATTTGCAAATACAAGATACATGTGAGGATATGTATGTGCATGTCTTGACATGCACAATTCACTCATGTAGTTTCTTTCATCTCAACCAAAGACAACACGAAGACAAGTACTAAAATCTTTATTCACAATTGAGAAAACAAAATTGGATAGAAATAGGTATTATTGTAATGTGACAGTGTCGATGGTGCAAAATCACAAATATATACACGTTTTGTCTCCTCAAGCCAAGTCTTCGCCATTTCTCTCAATTCAGTTTACCAACTCAATATATTACTACCCACTTCATTCACCCTAAACATCACCCGTGACATAAATGAGTAGTTGGATTTTCATGGTAGAAAAAGAGAGATGACTCTTTTCTTTTGTTTGCACTCAATGAGTTCCATAAAATATACAAAGCAATAAATAATTGTAGAAAAATGCATCATGAAAAGCTTATTCAATACAATTAGAATGTTATCATCTAGTGTCCTAATGGCCTATGTTCAGTAGGGTAAAAGAAAATGTAGTTTGCATCAAAAGCACGCAAATGTCCAACAAATGAATACTTTAAAGGCAAACCAAAATAAGCTATTCCATATGACATTTTTCAACATTGTATTAACTATAAAAAGAAACTATTCTTTTTTGTACTTGAAACCCAAGAGTTGGGAGGCAACAAAACACTGAAGCATTTCATCAAACAACAAGGCTACGATAAAGCAATTTTACAAGGTGAGCATCGCCTTGCACAAAATTGCTAGATAATTAATTTAAGGACGAACATTAATTTGATTAATTCACAAAACCCATAGCTCTTCATCTGAATATACGCCAAAAAGTAATAAGCAACCTAAGTGTATTCCGCAATTCAAATAAATACAAGAGGTGCACATTCAATTCCATGGAATAATATGAAAAAATATAAGAAGAAAAAATATTACTTGGATGGCAACAAACCTCAATGCGTGTCTCTTGACTTTGTGTGTGAGCAATGGCATAGGAATTACAAATAAATCTGCGTTGAAACAAGTGACCTTCAGATCTTCAGTCTGACATGCACCCAACTGAGCTATTCCTACAATCAATGGCGGATCCAGGATTCTTGGTCAGTTAGGGCAGTCGTTGACCATCATTTTCTACTTTTCATTCAACCAAAGAAAAGGGACGCTGGATGCAATTTTCTAGGTGCTCCTGATTAATACCCAAAAGACAAACTTAGCCATCTTTCTTACAGTGTGCAACTACTAACTGCATTTTGGTTTATGAAAAAAATATAACAAGAAACCACTAGTAAAAGCCAAATAGGATTTTACAGCTCCAAGAATTGAATTATTATCTTTCTACAAACAACTCCAAAGGCACCAAACCTAAGAAGATGTCATCTGATAAAAATGGAATCTTTAGACAGACATAAGATAAGAGCTCGTTCAATCCCATAATTCAGCACTACCTATTAGTCTACCACCATAATTTGAAAAGAAATTAGCAATTGTACAAGAACAACAATAAAGGTAAAATGAATGTCAAGTGTATAGTGGCATATATGTATATATATGGAGAAAAGAGAGGTTAAAAGAAAGGGACGAAATCAAAGTCAAAAGGATTAGCCGTCCCTGTTTCATGCAAAGGCGACGGGTCCCCTTCTTCGAAGAAATATAAGTGAATTTGACAATAATTTCTCACTTTCATTTAATGTTAAACAATTTGCATTTTATTTCTATAAATAAACACAAAATACAATAAATGCAGCAAATTCACAGACTTTTTGGCTAAGATATTCTCACTCATTTTGGCCCTCATATCAAATATCATTTTCCAGTGGGTTATCTTTTTTCCATTTTAAATTCATATTAGCTGTAATCAACATTTGTAATGTATGGTTGAAAATAAACTAAAGTTTAAAAGAACAAAACAAAAAAAAAAAATGAAAAAGAAGAGAGGTAGGTGACTCACGGCGGAGCCAGGAAATCCTTTCAATGCAGGCACAATTTAGTCAACACCGAACTTTGAGTTTTTGGTCATGGATTTAATAATGATAAAAATATAAAACAATATTATGACGTGGGCAATTCTCCATTGCACATTGCAGTCTTTTTGGTAGTAATCAATCTGTAGAATGGGTTACTGCTTTTTTTTTTTTCGTTATACTCTAAATTGGAGTTTTCAGTCTTGACTTAAGGTGGCCTTTTAATGTTTTAAACTTTGCTGAAACAGGAACTTTTGGTGGATCCTGCAATAATCAGTGCCATAGACGAGAAGAATGAATTTAATGCCATAGTGGTATGTATGTAAACAACTTCACTTGCTGAACAGAGATTAATAGTTTACATATTCTCCTCATATCAACTGCCACATTTGCAGGAAGAAGAGGCAGCTAAGCTTGAATCATTACTTGGAAAAAGATGATCCAGTTGCTGTATTATCAAACTTAGCGAGGTAACAACAGCTTAGTCCACTAAAACACTGATGTAAAAGCATAGGAAAACTATGGTATACTTCCTTAAATTCATATTCCTTCTTAGACAACGGGATTTCATTAATAACTTTGGTACTCCCTCTCCCCCCAGCATGCTCATGCTCTGTTTAAATTCACTTTAAATCAGCAGCTTGTGGCTAACCTTAAAAGTTAAAACAACATTCAATTACTGAATTAAGCCTCAAAGACGGCATCCAACCAACTCCCGGCTCCAGCAGCTTTTGAGTTCTGCTTGCAAATGAATTTCATAAGAATCACAAAATTGATACATGATTTTAAATCAAACACAAGACTCAAATCAAAACAACAAATAAAAAAAAAAGAGAGAGAGAGAGAGAAACAAGAGGGCTTTCGGGCTTCACCTTCTTCTGCAGACTGCCAAATCTACTTCTTCTTCTTCACTAGTTCAGTAACTTTACGTTTCAGTGATAAGTGGTTCACGCCTTCTTCTTCCAAAAAGGGATCGCTGCTGCCTGCTGCGCTGCCACTGTTGGTGTCGACGGAAGGAAGGAGGCGCGGGCGTCGCCGCGTCAAGGGCTCAAAGAGACGAGAGTAAGAGGCTGATGAATGGCCGTGCACTGCCTTCGTCCATTCGTAAGAGCCGTCTCGCAGATCGACAGATGAATTGTGGCAGAATAGCTAATGGGTACTGGCTG
This sequence comes from Osmanthus fragrans, assembly GCA_019395295.1. NCBI lineage: Eukaryota > Viridiplantae > Streptophyta > Magnoliopsida > Lamiales > Oleaceae > Osmanthus > Osmanthus fragrans. The sequence goes on from CM033362.1 coordinate 11,397,200, forward strand.
TGACAGATTGAAATATACTGGATTTGATTTACTCTTGGGTTGGGCCAAAAAAAAGAAAAAGAAAAAATTATATATATATATATGGGAAAAATTCATAAATAAAATGATAAGTATGACCCATTTCAATAATAAGAGAACAAGTTTCAATTTTCAAAAATCAGATTTTTATTAAAATTTATTTATAATTTAATTAATTAATTAAATATATAAAGATCACAAATTATATATAATTTGGTCACAAATTCCTTTATTGATCACATATTATCAAATTAATTAGTCACAAATTATTTTGAGGTCACATATCAAAAATTTTATATGTCACAATTTATTTCTGGGGTCACAAATTAGAATTTTAATATGTCACAAATTATTTTGTTCACATATCTATACAATTTGGTCACAAATTTACAATTTAATTAGTTACATATTATTTTTCGATTACGAATCCAAAAATTTTTATGTCGCAAATTATTTTACGATCATAATTCAAAAAATTTACATGTCACAATTTGTTTATCGATCACATATTAAAAATTTACTCGTCACAATTTATATATAGGTAATGGATCACAAATATTACATATCACAACTTATTAGGAAGTCACAAATTACTAACTTTTTAAGTCACGGTTCGTTCATCAGTCACATATCAAAAAATTATAGACCACAATTTATTTATTGATCACGGATCACAAATATTACAAGTTACAATTTATTAAATAGTCACAAATTAACAATTTTTTAGGTCATGTGTTATTTCTTGATCACAATTCCTCTTTCTCATTGGTCAAATATTGTTTATTGATCACAGATTAAATCATTTGTGATCGAAACCAACACTTGTGACCACCACTGCCGCCAGCTGCATTGACGTTGCAACTGGCGCCGCCAAAACCACCACCATCATCTCCCGACAGCCTTGTCATCTTAAACACCACAACTAGCACCGCCTTACCACCAACAAACCAGATACAAAATCGCCAATACCCCCACAAAAGCCATCACCATACTGCTGTCTCGCCATCCCACCACAAAAGCAATCACTGCACTGTCGTCGTCGTCACCCCCACCATCTCCACCACCACCATAACCACGATTTCCAGCCAACACTCATTCATTGTTAACAAAAAAATGCCAACAATACCAGATCCATCATCACACCACCTTATCAGTGCCACCGCAAAAAAAAAAAAAAAAAAACACCCCCAAAAACTAACAAAATCCGACTGCCTCCGCCAACACCGCCACCTCCATCACTTGAATCGTCTTCTCCAGTGCACCATCACTGTAGATACCTTAGTACAACTGTCTGCATTACCACCACCACACCCTAAACCCCCCAAATCACCAAAACATGGAAACCAAATAAAAAAAAAAAAAAAAACATCATCACTGTAATCTACGCCGTTGTAGCCACGCGCCATCACCACTACAATTTACGCCGCTGCAGATCGTGTTGCTGCAGTCACGATCTGCGTCATCAAGATCTACAACCACGATCTACAAGCCTTCTATCTTTGTTGGCGACGCTCTCCAACAGTGGCAGCGACGGTTGACAAAGAGTGTATTGAATTGGGTGAGGAAGATGAGCGTACAGAGGGTGAGACATAGCGAGAGAAAGAAGATGGAGGAAATTAATTAGGGTTTGGGATAAAATTTGTAGAGAGAGAGAGAGAAGAGGTAGTTAATTGATTAGGGTTTGTGATGAAAATTGTATATTTAATATTTATATTTAAATGTGAGATATCTTATTTGTGAAATGTGAAATTTTCTACCTGATTTTAGAATATAGAATTTAAATAATAGGGTTTCTTGTAATTTTCACTATATATATATATATATATATATATATATATTGGGTTGGGCCCAAAAGTTCAGTCCTTAATGGGCTCTGTCCCTCATCACAATGTAGATCTAGTCGGTCAGTGGCAGAGACTCGAAAGGCTCGGGGGCGACTCGACGACAGCCGACAATAGGTTGCAGGGGCAGGAAGGAAAGAGGGACGGAGTGAGTGTGAGTTTGGAATTGAGATTTCATATTTCATTTTGCAATTGAGTTAACTGTTTATACCTGTTAAACATAGGGGAAATTAGGCTCAATACTTCAAAAAGGGAAATAATTAGAATAATACACTTAAACCTAATTATTTATTAAATCTCTGTATTAATTACCGTCAATTTCATCAAAAACCAGGCGAAAACTCCTCTCCAATCTAAAAGGAATAATGACAAAAGTTTTGTCAAATTAACAGATGATAAAGCATGTGGGTACGAATAATCGATCAATCATCAGTCAAGGTTAATACTATCATTTCTTCAAAATCAGATTTCGATCCACAACTCTTGATATGGGGATTTACAAATCTGTCCGAGAAGATGAAAATAATCATCATGCAATCAAAAATTGGGGAAGTGAACAGAGATCGATTGGCTCTGATGCAACAAAAAATATAGAATTTTGTTACTTGTACAACATTTCTTGACAACATTGGTTGACAATCATCTCACATGAAGGGGGGTCCACGATTTTTTTATTCATCGTGGGTCCCCCTCCCATGTGAGTGATTGTCAACCAATGTTGTACTTGTAGCATGGTTCAAAAATATATGATTCGCCGTCGATACTCAGCTGCTCAGCAGGGAAAAGCTCATGCTGCATATTTAGGGTTCAACAAAGCCTAATTGACATCAACGGTTGATGCTATGGCCGCAGATAGTGTCAATTGGTCTTTACCACCATGGAAGACCCCGCCTCAAAATGATCGAAGAGCATAAATGGAGGTTCCTCGGATACTGAACCGCAACCAAAGCAAAGGCCTAACTTTAGAGGATTATTTGAAAGTCGTTCAGCTACTGGAGAAGAAAACCAGAGAGTGTTACTCTGCTACAATAAGTTTAAGTACCGATGAATTTATTGAAATGTTGGTTCTTGATGGCTGTTTTGTGATTGAACTTCCAGGAAAATTGGTGGGGTTGTACCAATTGAGGGTGATGATCTACTATTTTGTTCATCATGGGTATATACTATAGATCCTTTTTTTTTTAGTTCTGCTATAGGTACATAAATTCAAATTTATGTACCTACAGAACACTCACATGGTTGGGCGGGAATTTTTTTTTTCAATATTTTATACATGGAGCCCACACCATGTGAGGGCGAATTCAAAAATCTGAACATTTCTGGTAATTAAATTCTGTACTCAAAGCATTAATCTTTTTTTTGTTCATCTTATTCGCCTATTTGATTTGACGAGAATGCCATGTTCAGTAAAGCATTCTTATTTTTAATACTCGTCATTTCTTCGTCCTAAATGATAATAAATTTATGTTCATTATTCATTATATATAACAATTGTTTGTCTACTTCATGACGAACAATGTCACATTTTAACAAAAAAATTACACAATGTCACTTTTTTTTTAACAAAACTTAGGAAATTCTTAAGTTAATCTTTTAACAGAATATCACCAAGGCCAGAAACTTCTACTGGTTCCTTCTTATCACCCACCTAAAATGTCACAAGCCCGTATGTTGACCTTGCCACCGAAGAACCCCAGTAATACCACCTACACCATATTGGAATTTCCTAAATTATCAAGCATTAAAGAATAATATCTTTGTTTTAAAAAAGTGACACAATGTCAATTTTTGTCTACTTTTTCCCCGCATGCTACGAATACGAAAATATCTTGTTATGCCTAAAAAAATAGCTCGAGTTTTAGCAAAAATAGCTCTTAGGGATCAAATCGATTGGTCGAGAGGCTTGAAAGAGTACTTTTAAAATTAACATTACAAATGTAATGTCTCTTTTTAAACAAAACTTGAAATTGCTAATTTTTGTTGACCTATGGTTGACGTCTCGTTTTGATTATCATAAAAAAAAATTATGTTTATTTCTAACAAATTGATTTTTAGTGTTGATATAGATTATTTTGAACTAATAAAATTGAAGGCACGACGTTCAAGGAAAAATGATTTGCATACAAAGAACAACATGAAAACAAAAATAAATCAAATGAGGATGTGGAAACGAAAAATTCAAGAGACTCGCAAAAGACGCCTCAATAAAGATAGAGATGAAAGTCGAAGTACCGCCAAGCATGCAAATGTTTCGACATTCTTGTAAATTTTATGTAGAAAGTAAAACTTTGATGTTTGGTGACGAATCATGAAAATGCCAAGTTTTGATTTTCTGAACGAAAAATAACGACACATTTTTTTGAAGGTAAAAACCTTAAACTTAGATTGAAAAATCATGTTAAAAGGTGCTTCAATGGATTACATTTGTCTGCTGGAGAGCCTCAAAATGAGTTGTCTAACTGGAGTGTGCTGGACGTTGGGACTGATAATGGTTTGCTTCTTCAGGAGTTTGCTAAGTAGGGGTTCTCTGATCTCACTGGAATGGATTATAGTGAAGGAGCAATAGATCTATCTCGAAGCCTCGCTAATCGTGCTGAATTCACCAATATTAAGTTCTTGGTTGATGACATTTTTGGATATTAAATTAGATAAGAAGTTTAAGCTTGTTATAGATAAGGGGACTCTAGATGCCATTGGATTGCATCCTGATGGTCCTCTCAAAAGGTCAATGTATTGAGACTCCATCTCCAGTCTTGTGTATTGTATATTCAGAATATGACACTGTGGGTTTTATCATTTGTAGACACAGCAGTGCAATTTTTGTCTTCGTTGCACAAATTTTGATATCTTTGTAGACTTGTTTGTACAATCGTTTCATTTGCTGGGTAAATTTCATACAGCAATGTATAGTTATATGTAATTAAAGATCCACATGATTCGCAACTTTGTCGATATGGGACCAAACATTTCGAGTTAGATTCACCGTTCACTGTAAATGGACATCTGCAAACCTGATAACCAGATTTATTGTGTCAAAAAAGTGACAATTTTTATGAAAAAACGACTTTGTGTAAAAAAAGTGACATCGTGTCACTGTTTTTTTTTTAAATTGACATTTTTTATTAAAAAAAAAAGGGTGATATTGTGTCACTTTTGGAGTGTTTATGTTACTTTTTTTAGAATTTTGTCACTTTGTTTTGAATTGTGTTAAAAAAAAAAAAAAAAAGACATTGTATCACCTTTTTTTTTTTAATTTGTCACTTTTTTCAGTCGTATTTTTGAAAATTTTATCACTTCTTAGTGATAACATCATTTTTAATAAAAGTGAGATTGTACGTCATTGTTTAATAAAAAAGTGACACCAAACTTTTAAAGGCGGCATTGTGTCAAAAAAGTGAAAATTTTTATATTAAAAAAAGTGACATGGTGTCACTTTTTTATTTTACACAGTATTTTTTACTTCCAAAAAACTTTTCATATAATTTTTCAAAACACCTATAAATTTAAGGGTATTTTTGTAAGTATCCCTTAAACATAGCAGTTACATCCAGTGGATTGGGCCTACCTTTTTTTTTTAAAAAAAAAGCCCCAACCAAAAGAAGAGGCCGAGAATTATAAAAAATAGGGAACACCACATAACACCTACATATAAGAATTACTTTTCAAAACTAATAAACTTGTTAAATTATTTCAAAAATCAGGTGCTAAATAAATTTATTAAATATTAAATTATAATATAATATATATTAATTATTTTCACCCCATACCACCTCACCCACTCCATTCTATCACCCCACTACACCACATTTCCTCCACCTTTCCATCGGCTTCGGCGATCACTCCAGCAACTGCTCCGACGATCGCTCCGGTCTGGAAGCCGCTCCGGCGAACCTTTTTTATTTTTTTTTACCAATGACTCATGATTAGTTCTATTGGATTTGTAACTTGTACACATTGTGACATATTATTTTTTACTAGTGACCGTGATCGATTAATTGATTTGTGCCAAGGAAAATTAATGATATGAGACAACTTATTAAATTAACTGATTACAAGTCATTGTATAGTAATAAATCATCAAGTTAATTCATCACAGCTTATTTATTAGCCATGAAACACAAATTGTATGTCACAATTACAAATTTATTCATAATCACATATTTGTATTCAGTGTGACTAATTGTGACCAAATTTGCGTTTAGTGTGACTGTTTGTGACCAATTCAATTTTAACTGTGATTGTATGTGATCAAATCACAGTCGGTCACAATTAGCACAGAATTAGTCACAACCAGTCACAACTAACACATATTTGAGCAAGACGGAAATCGCTGCTTTTATATAGGCGTTACAAGAAACCCTAAAAACAGAAAATATCAAAACACGCAAAAAATAACGGAAAATCAAAACGAATTATACTAAAAATAACAATTTAAAGGCTTAAATGAAGGAATTTGGTTAAAATCCTAAGATCTCGGGCTTTGTCCCGAGTCCAATTTTTTGGGTCGTTTCCAATCAGACTACCAAATTTCAGCCCATTCTGACATCGTCATGATAAATGACCAAAATGTCCCTGGCACGAGTTGGACTCGTCCTGCATTCACCAGTATAACCTCCAATGCACCACCACTACCATCTTCAACTCAAATCCATGACCATAAATACTATCATCACTGATCTGTATTATATGTGACTAATCGTGACCAAATTTGTCTTCAGTGTGACCGTCTGTGACCAAGTCAGTCTAATTTATGACGCACTGTTAATCCGATCACAGACGGCCACAATGAATACAGAGTTGGTCACACCCAGACACAATAAATACATACTTGGTCACATAAGGTCACCACAAACAAATCTGCATACACCAAAGACCAACACCACAATCCATGGCAACTCACCACCACCATCAACACCTTTAACAAATCCTAACCACCACCACCGCACCATCGCCACCATCGCAACCACCTCTATAAATCTCGACCAACATTCAGGCCTTATACATTCCCAAACGCACCAAAAATCAAGCCAAACACTGATAGCTACATATTGTCTTTTGGCCAACATTACCTCCAACGATGCCCATGTCGATACCACCACCATTGCCACCACCTGCACCCAAACCCACCACCATCTCATCAAATCCTCAAACTCGCCGCCACCACCACCACCACCACCACCACCACATCAAATATAAATTAACACCACCACCACAACCCATACACCACACCACACCACAAATCATAAATTCGCACAGTCACTACAAATATTCGCACCACAACCTCAATGTCACAGCTCTGGTGAGACGAGATCAGAAGAATCGAATACCAGATTCACAGGTTGTTCTTGATCCATCAGTGCCCAAATGACCAGAACTAGTCGTCACAACCACCACTTCACCACCTCTGCCCAATTTTCACACCACAACCCTAACTTGTTGTATAATAGCCTCCTCCCATGAGAATCCCAGAATCACCACCACCAAATTCCTCATCGCGTTGTGGCGACGAGCGCCGAATGCTGCCTGGCCTACATAGCAGCGACAATGAGCACTGTGCCGCTCAGCTCGCAGTGACGACGAAATAGTCGACAGTACTTGGTGTAACGCCAGTGGAGAGAGAATAGAGGGAGTGAGAGAATGGAGGTAGAGAGAGAGAGAATGGAAATTAAAACTTAATCCACTTTTTTATGAAATCTAATTTTTTATTCTAGGGTTGTAGGTAATTTTCCCTAAAAAATAAAGGTACAATCTACTTATCTATCATCTTTCACGGTCCTCCATGTGCGGCGCTTGAACTTTAATCTTCAAGTTTCCTCCTTGACTCCGACGGCAACTGTAAATTTCGACGGAGCCAGCACGCTTGATCGCGCCCCTCGCCGACTGCTGGTTATGCCATTGCCTATAATTGACGTTTGAATTCAATTATAAGAAATTTATAGCTGTAGTTTTCAACCTATTTTGTTACCTTCAGACAACAATTAGTGGGATTCATTGTGCTGGACAATTTTACCCATCTCTTTAGGTAATAAGCTAAATGTATAGATCTAAAATAAAAATTGGTATGCTATACGTAAATAATAATTTATATAATAGTTTAGATATATATGATGTGGTGAAATATAATTGGGTCAGAATTTTTTTCAAAAAAAACTTCCTCATTCTCTTTTTGACATCTCATTTTTATGTAAATTATTATATAACTTTTTATTTACAAGTAACATTATTTTAAAACAAACGAATTAATTTTGTCATCCATTTGTCCCACGAACCCCCTAACAAGTGCTACAATTGCAAAAGAGGTGGTGCCACCTATAACTTCAATGATAAGAAACTTTGCACAATTCCTTGTGTTAAAGTTTAATTCTGAAGATTAAAGGCTATGATAATGTTGAGAATTTTTCGATAGTATTGAGCTACAAATTTTGAATCTTTTCAATCAAACTTTAATACAGAAAATTGATGATCATAATAGCTTCTACAAGTCATATAGAGCACCTAAAATCAAAAATCGGCTAAAGTTGGAATTGACAAGCAAAGCTTTCGATAAAATCTGTAAATATTCTAAGGGCCTGTTTGATAAGGGTTTATTTTTCATGGAAAAAGGAAAAAAAATTCCAACTTCCACTTTTCTGGTGTTTGAAAAGGTTTATTTTCTTGGCAATTCTTTTTCCTTGCACTTGCCACCTGTCCACTTTTTTCACCACTCATTTTCCACCTTCTGATATGATTTTTTTTTTTTTTTTTTTTTTTTTTTTTTTTTTTTTTTTTTTTTTTTTGGGAATTGGAACACATTTTAGACTCAATGGTAAAAAGAATTATCCATTTAATTGATAATTTGCATGAAAAACAAAGTTAAACGAACAAATTTTTTTTGATTTTTTTGATTTTTGATTTTTACTTTTTGGCAATCGAAACAAATTTTATCCCCAATAGTTAAAAAAAAAAAAATTATCCCAAAAATTAACAATTTGCAAGAAAAACAAAGGCAAACGGATTGGGTGAAAAATCATAATCCGTCAGATTGTAAATGTGAAATTTGGATGGAAAGAAAACGAATTCCAGGAAATTGAATTGTCTAAAACTTATTTTGCTGAGAATTGTTAATTAATGGTGTTTTGATTGGTTTAATTTTTCAGGTAGAATATGTTAAAATTTTTCATCTTTTGATGTTTGTTTAGTTTTATTTTCCATGAAAATTGTATTTCGTGGCACAAATTTCAATGCATCACTTTCGACCAAATTGTATTTTTCATCTTAAAATTCACTGTTTCTAGCTCACTACTAAAAAACAACAACTTAAGAATCAATAATTAAGCACATAGACATTATACTCAACAGTAGAATGTCCAGTCTTTGCATCAAGCGTATGTGTTCTTGCCTCAACATAGCCGCAAGCAAATCTGAAAAGCCCACTTCCTCTGATCGCCGGCATCTCCCTCACTTTATTGAGAACTGCGTTCCTCCCCATTACTGTAATCGTACTACCATTATATTTTCCCTCACCAAATACAATATTCATTGTCATCAATAGCCCCAGTTCCTCTTGTGAAGCCAAAGCGTAAAACCTTTGGGCTCTTCCAACCAATTTGGACTTCAATTCTGGGCTTCTTGTTAGTGGATTGTCAATCATATGTTATGAAGACAAACCACAGTCTGAGAAAGCCTGGGGAAGAAAGAAGAGAAGAAGCAACCTTGAGAGGAAACAAAGGAGGAGGGAAGAAGAGGCAATGGTCACAGATTTTGAATAGGCGGCATACGGTGTCATTTTGCTTTTCTTTATTTTGTTAAAGTTGTAATATTCCAAAAAGACATTTTCTTTCCTAGCAATTTCCCATTCTGTTATAACAGTAGGGAGGGAGAGATAATGAGGCGTGATTGATGTGTGTGAAATCTCCTCACTATATTCTCTTTCTATTCTTCTTCTCTTGTATGTTCTTATTTTCTTTTGTTCCTTATTGATTGCTGTGATTAACTTGGTTATTGCAATTAATATAGTGGATATTGAACTTCCTATTTAACTTGTTATTATCACTGATTTGTTGGATTTGGTTGCGAATCTAGCTCAACCATAACATTTGGTATTAGAGCATCTCGTGAACTGGGTATGGCAGAGACTAGAAGGAAAGCTACTGAGGAGCACCTTAGGAGGCTGGACCAGGAAATAACAAATTTGGGAGTGGCTGTTAAAACGAATGATCGTAGGCAACATGTTCTTTGTACTAGGCAGGACCGAATGGAGCATATGATGGAGGAAATGAAGGCCACGCAATAATCTACGATGGCCACACAAGAGTCTATGGTGTTGATGCTAGCTCAGTTGACTGGGAGTAAGGCTGATCCTAAAGAAAAACAAGGAGGATGTGGGTCTCCATTTCAACCCAGTGATTGTAGCTTTAGAGAGAATGAAATTCATTCTGGTTACACCAGTGGAGACTACCAAAATACCCAAAATAGACTTTCCTTATTTTAGTGGAGATGGGCCTAGAGAGTGGCTGAAATGTATCTGAAGGGAAAAGGTCGACGTCTGGTTCCATGGATTCATCTCTAGCCATCCAACTCTTAGTTGGGACGTATTTTCTGGGGAAATTTGTAGGAGGTTTGCAGAGAACATAGCTGAAGAAGTAATAGAGATATTTAACAAACTGAGGCAAAAAGGGACCATAGCTGAATATCATGAGCAATTTAAGGAGTTAAAATCACAGGTTATGTTAACTTTGCCCAACCTCCCTGAATCCTACTATATATCTATCTTCACCGGTGGTTTGAAGGAGGAGGTTAAACCAATGGTGAAGATCATCCGACCTACTACATTGGCCAAGGCTTTTGAAGTGGCCATCCTACAGGAAAACACCATAACTGCTCTAAATAGAGGGGTTGGGGCATACAAGCCTTACCCACAATCCAAATGGACTTACTCTAATAATAAACCTATGGATCCTATATATAAACCTATCCCTAATGCAAAACCCAATCCAAAAAAATTTACCAACCCTCTGAAATTTAAGGCCATCACATCTTCAGATTTTCAAACAAAAAGGGAGTTGGGATTGTGCTACAAATGTGATGAAAAATATACTAAGGATCATGCATGTAGGAAAAAGATGTTAAACTTTATATTGGCAGATGATGAAGGTGGGGAAGACCCTAATGAAGCACAGGGGAATGAAGGAGAGGGTGTAGTGGAGGAAAGTGTAGAAGAAGTAATGGAAATCTCTATTCAAACATTGGTGGGAAGCAACAGAACTACAACGATCAAGTTGCATGGAAGAATTAAAGGGAGTAGAGTATCCATATTAATTGACAGTGGGAGCACCCACAGTTTTATTGATGAACAATTAGCTCAAAGCATTCAATGTAAAATGGAACAAATTAAGCCTACCTCTATCACAGTAGCTGGAAGGGATAAGCTGATTAGCAGTGCCATTTGCAATCCATTAACCTGGAAGATACCTGTGGGTTGGTTAAGTCAATTCAACCTTGTGTTGTTTGATTTCAATAGAGGGAGCATCACTTTCACCTATGAGGGCAAAAATATGGAGTTAAGTTGTGAAACAATTAGAGAAGAGGTTAGGATGATGAATGATAAAGAAGACAAACAGTGGTTCAGGAATGACAGCTATGAGGTAGTGGCTCAAATCAATGCTACCACTGAGAAGGAACAAGAACTAGCCCTTGTTGACCTTCAAGCAGTGGTAAACCAATTCTCTATGGTTTTTTTCAGAACCTAAAGGGCTGCTACCTCCAAACAGATTCAATGATCACCAAATATCCCTTAAAGAAGAGGCACAACCATTCAGGATTAGGCCCTACAGATGTCCATACATATAGAAATATGAGATTGAAAATATGGTTAAAGAGATGATGGATAGTGGAATAATTCTGCCTAGTAACAGCCCTTATGCCTCACCTGTACTCTTGGTTAAAAAGAAGGATGACACTTGGAGGATTTCGTGTAGATTACAGACAATTGAACAACCTTGCTATCAAGGATAAATATCCTATGCCATTAATTGATGATCTGTTAGATAAACTGAAGGGAGCAAAATGGTTCACCAAGATTGACTTAAGGGCTGGTTACCATTAAATCAGGGTAGCAGTTGAAGATGTACACAAGACAGCTTTCAAGACACATGAAGGGGTATATAAATTCAGAGTAATGCCTTTTGGGCTTACTAATGCCCAGCCACATTCCAATGTTTGATGAATGAAGTATTTAAGAAGCAACTCAAGAAGTTTGTATTAGTTTTTTTTATGATATTCTGGTTTACAGTACTGATTTGAAGAGTCATTGTAACCATGTGACAGTGGTCCTAAACCTACTGAAAGAACATCGGTTATGTGCCAAGGAGAGCAAATGTTCATTTGGACAATCTAAAGTAGAGTACCTTGGACACATCATCCCTGTAGAAGGAGTAGTAGCAGATCCTACCAAGGTAGCAGCAATGATGAATTGGCCTAAACCAAGTAACATCAAACAGTTGAGGGGTTTTCTGGGTTTAACAGGCTATTTACAGGAAGTTTGTAAATGAATATGGGACTATAGTAAGGCCTTTAATTGACTTGTTAAAGAAGGGGAATTTCAACTGGAATGAGGCTGTAGGCAGAGCTTTTCAGGAACTAAAAGAAGATATGAGTACCACTCCAGTGTTGGCTTTACTATACTTCTCAATACTATTTGTCATTGAAACTGATGCTTGCTATGGTGGTATGGGGGCTGTATTGATGTAGCACAAAAGACCTATTACCTACTTGAGTAAGGGCATTAATAGTAGGAACTTAAGCCTATCCATCTATGAGAAGAAATTACTAGCTTTAGTGACGGCAATGGAGAAGTGGAGGAATTATCTAGAGGGGCATCATTTCATCATCAAGACAGATCATCAATCCCTTAAATACTTGCTGGAACAAAGAATCACCACACTACTGCAACAGAAATGGTTGACGAAGCTACTGGGACTTAGTTATGAGATTCAATATAAAAAAGTGGTAGATAATAAGGTAGCAGATGCATTATCTAGAAGGGAAGGAAAAAGTACTGAATGATGGGCAATCACTACTGTGACACCGGTGTGGATGTAAGAAGTGATAACCAGCTACCAAGAAGATGAAGAAGCAGGTAGTAAAATAACTGCATTGCTACTCAATGTGCAAACAGAGTCAGATTACACTTATACAGATGGATTACTCAAGTATAAGTCCATGCTTTATATATATGATCTAATGGGGAAATAAGGAAGAGATTGATCACTTCCATACACTCCTCTCAAGAAAGGGGCATTCAGGAGTGCAAGCCAGTATTCATAGAGCCAAACATCATTTTTTCTGGCCTAGTATGGTTAAAGAAATCAAACAAGAAGTTTTAGAATGTAATACTTGTCTTAGGTGTAAGGGTGAACATGTAGCCTATCCTAGGTTGTTGCAGCCCCTACCAGAACCACAGTATGCTTGGAGCCACATATCAATGGATTTTGTGGAATGTTTACCTACCTCTGGGGCAAAGACTGTCATATTGGTTGTTGTTGATAGATTCACGAAATATGGTCATTTTCTTACACTAGCTCACCCCTTCTCAGCAACACATGTAGCCAAACTATTCTTAGATAATGTCTATAAATTACATGGGATGCCATAGAGTATCATGACAGACCGGGACATAATTTTTACAAGTGAGTTTTTATAGGAGTTGTTCAAAAACATGGAAACCACATTACAACTAAGCTCAGCCTATCACCCACAAACAAATAGACAGACTGAAAGGCTTAATCAATGCCTTGAAATATACCTCAGATGTATGGTCTATCACCAGCCTAAGCAATGGAGTAGATGGATCATCCTAGTTGAGCAGTAGTACAACACGACTCTGCATACTGCTATCGAGACGACTCCATTTGAAGCCCTTTTATGGCATTAAACCCCCGCAATTAGCTCTTGGACCTTATCAATACCTTAAGGTGGCTGTAGTGGAAGAACTCTTACAGGAAAGACACAGAATGGATCAGGCATTAAGAGAAAACTTGGCACAGGCAAGAGCACGGATGAAGTAATGTGCTGACAAACATAGAAGTGAAAGAGAGTTTCTAGTGGATGATTGGGTGTACCTCAAACTACACCCTTATGCAGCGGACAGTAGCCAAGAGAGTGAACCAAAAATTAGCAGCAAAGTACTATAGCCCTTACAGAGTAATTCAGAGGATTGGGAAGGTTGCTTACAGATTAGAACTACCCCAGATGCTAAAATCCATCCTGTGTTTCATGTTTCTTTACTAAAGAGAAAACTAGGGGAGAAAGTAGTTCCAATCCATACATTACCAGCGTTATACAAGGGAATGGGAGAACACAAATAGCCTGGAGGGTTCCGTCTACCCGAATCATTAAAGGAAACAACCAAACTATTACTCAATGGTTGGTGCAATGGGAATGGACCAATGTGGAAGATGCAACCTGGGAATCTGCTAATTTTATTCAATCGACATTCCTTCTTTTGAACCTTGGGGACAAAGTTATTTTAAGGGGGCGGGATGTTATGAAGACAAAACACAGTCCGAGAAAGCCCGGGGAAGAAGGAAGAGAAGAATCAACCTTAAGAGGAAACAAAGAAGGAGAGAAGAAGAGGCAACGGTCACAGATTTTGAATAGGCGGCATACGGTGTCGTTTCACTTTTCCTTATTTTATTAAAGTTGTAATATTCCAAAAAAACACGTTTTTTTTCTTTCTAGCAATTTCCCATTCTGTTAAAACAGTAGGGAGGGAGAGATAGTGAGGCGTGATTGATGTGTCTGAAATCTCCTCACTATATTCTCTTTCTAAACTTCTTCTTCTCTTGTCTGTTTTTATTTTCTTTATTTTCTTATTGATTGCTGTGATTAACTTGGTTATTGCAATTAATATAGTGGATATTGAATTTCCTATTTAACTTGTTATTATCACTGATTTGTTGGATTTGGTTGAGAATCTAGCTCAACCATAACATCATACTTACCATGCCGAAACCACTGGATACCGGAACATTTGAAGGTGGGTTAACGATTCGGATTGAAGTGGGTTTTTGCCCACTTAAAATATTGTGCGATTTAAACTCGGAAATGGGTGAGTTTTTTCTTGCGAAATTTGAGCACCTTAGCCTCAATTTTTGCCGGAAAATCATCCTGCAGTTTGCCGGAGACGGAAGAAAATAGAAGGGAGATGGTTATACTTGGTGTTGTGCGATTCCTCTCAAAATGCCATAGATGTTGCGGGATTCACTGGGGAAATTGTGAGTAAGAGAAAGGGAAATGTGTTTGTTTCTTCAATTGCCATTTGCCAGAAAATCAAAAAACCATCTAACACATGGGAATTTGTTTTCATAAATTGTGTGGAATAAGGCATCACGTGACTGAAAAAGGGAAAACAAATTGCCAAGAGATTTTTTGCTATCAAACATGGTAAAAAGTGGAAAATTGTGGAATATTTTCCATCTTCCATGGAAAATACTCCCTATTAAATAGGGCCTAAGTTCATATTATATCCTTGATTGGAAAATCAAAGTGGATCAAACTTTGAAATCGTTCAAAATGATGGAATGAGAGAGAACCATGATAATCAAGTTTCAATAAGTAAACCGTCGAATAAATATTATGGCCACTATTAGCAAATGAGAAGTAGTCAACAACAAGTCAAATCTTGTCAAAATGAATAAGATATTACATGTTAAAAAATTGGACCGCCCTTACTTTACACTCTTGTGTACAGTAAGGGTTACAGTCCCCTCACAATAGAGGGCCTGCGAATTTTTTATTGGCGCGGGCCCCCCTCTTTGTGTGTGGGGGGGGGGGGGACTGTACCTTGTACAGTCCACTTGGACAGTACAAGGGTTTTACCCTAAAAAATTCTAACGTCAAAAGGCATCTCCACTGCAATCGTAACTATTCGTGTGGGACGGGTGAGGTGAGGTAAGATGGGATAGGGTAGGCATAATGGAAGATGAATTTCAACTTCCATTTTTTTCCTCATTCTGGTTAACTATTTATTGCTGGGTAAATATATTCAAGCAACATTTTTGTTAAATACATTATATTTTATTTGTCATAGAGGTAGGTTTCGATCATTTTGCACTTGTATCCCTAATCTTTATCATCGTTTCTATCATAAACCTTGTATTAATTAGTACATATTCTATTTGATGAAGGCCAAAAATTCGTCCAGAGAGAATAAAAAGATTTATTTGTCTATTGTATTTTTAATAGATAAACAACATATGTAAAAGAAGTTGACAAATATTAACAAAATATTTGAACCGTCGTAACAAGATGTACTAATTAATTGAAGGTTAAAGATAATAATATGATAAAAAATTGTTGGAGACATAAGTGCAAAAGTGAAAAAAATTGGAGATCTTCATTCTAGTGTGAATTTAATTATCCTTTTTGTTTGTGAATAAATATTTGTCACTATTATTTTTATTTTATGCACCACATTATATACACACGACTTAAAACAATTTTTTTTTTTTTTTAATAAACACTCAGCAATCTTTTTGCAAGATAGTCTTATTTACTATAAACAAAATAAATGGTGTACCATACACAATCAACCTTTTTTTGGCAAACCCATGAATTGAAGGTTTTTTTTTTTCTTTTCATTTTTGCTAAAAATTAATAAACAAACAAAAAGAGGGGGAAACGCCAAAAAAAAATGGAGAAAAAATATGACAGAAAATTATAAAATTATGTGATTTTTTTTTTTTTTTTTTTGTACATATTAACTTCTTATTATGATTACTTTGGCTTGCACATCGGTTATGAGAGAATACGGAATTCTTGCAATGAGAATAGAGACTAACTGAAAATATTGGGAAAGAAAGTGAAATCATTTTTCTTTTATTGGGTAATTTGTCTAAGACTATAAGTAGTTTCTAATGCTCAGAGACATTTTTTTTTTAAAAAAAAAAAAAATTAAGTTCTCCTTCAGTCAAAGCCATTGATCTATTAATCTATAATACTTGACTAATAAATCAATATTTGTTCCTAAAATTTTAAACTAAAGAACAACGAAGTGGTTATTGAAGTCAATTTACCTACTACGATTTTAGTAAATGGGAAAAAGGGAAGTGTACGATAATGAATGCAAATTGAAGGTTATTGGTGCAAAACTCCCCTAACCTTTGTCTCTACTGCGGAATAACTCTCTATCCTTTCAGATTGACGTAAAAATTCCCATATATGACCCATGAGGTGTGGAAGACCCCGCGTCCATCCCCTTTAATGCTACCTTAAATCCAATTAAAGAGATCCAAAATATATAATTTCGAAAGTGGGTAATTGACACAAAACTCCTTGACTTTTGTCTCAATTGTGGAATACTCCATATCTTTTTAGATTGGCGAAAAAAATCTCTAGACGACCTTTCAAGTGCGGAATACAATATTTTCTTTCATTTTCTCAATAAAATCTTGTGAAAATGACGAATATACCCTCCTCTTTAAATATAACAAATAAAAGAAATTACCAATTTGATTGACCCCACTTCTATATTGTCGTTCTCGACTAGCTAACATATCCTCAAGCTCCCTTCTTTGAGCAGCTTGTAATACATTAATGCACTTAGGAGAAGAAGTAAATAATATCAACAATATTATCCAAATGAGAAAAGAATTTCCAAATACAAATCACATCTTTTGGCTGTAGAAACCAATGTCAACTATAGTTGGTGGGCAAAATAGTGGATGTAGTAATCATATGGACATTATTTAAGAAATAATGCTCGAAGTCCGTTCCAAATACCACGCTTATTGCTAGCACCATCATATCCCTCCCCTTTTATTTTTTGAAACTGAAGTTCGTGACAAACAAGAACATCACATATCTCATTTTTTATATTCAATGATGTAGTGTCACTGACACTTCAAAAAAAAAAAAAAAAGTTCTATTATAATACCATCATTGTTCACAAATCGCAAGATAATGGCAATTTGTTCTCTTTTAGATTCGTCTTGCGCTTCATCGACAAGAATACAAAAGCAATTTTCTCTGAGCTCCTCAAGAATCATTTGTCACACTCTATTGGCCATAATGTACAAATTTTCTCTCTGAACATTTGAACTACTTTATTTAGCATTTTGATGAGCTTTATCCAATACAATTTCTCCACTTTCTGTATTCATTTTTGCAAAAGCTTTCACTAGTTCAATAAAATTTCCACGGTTCAATGATGATGAAGATTCTTTATGACCGCTGAAAGCACAACCTTGAAGTGCTAGCCATTTAACACTTAGAATTGTAGTCTTCAGACGCAGATTTTTCAAAACTTCCTCTCTTGTTATAGCATTCATCACTTTATTAATATGTCATGATGGTCTCATTAAATCTTTAGTTTTTCTTACACTCATATTATGAAATAATGAAGGTGTTGAACCCAAGTGAGTAAGAAATGCACATTTGTCTCGTTGGTTAACCCTCTTCCAATTGTTAAATCCATCAGTGACCATCGCCGAACTATTGGATAAATTACCATCATTTGAAAATAAAAAACTGTAAAACATAAATGCTTTATCTGTTGAGTCGAATACTCCAACCATCGAAATTGATTGAACCATTTTTTTTTTTTTTTTTTGAAACCGATGATCTTGATTTCCAAATTTAATTTTTGATAATTCAAAAGAACTGATTGACAAGGCCCTGTTTGTAGATATGCTCGTCTAATATTATCTTGTAAATTAATAGGATGTTCACTAATGTGCTTCCTTTTTTTGAGATCCCTTTCGATCAAAATAGATGGTTGCAAATCAGGTTGTGGAGATAAATGAGGCTCAGTTTCAGGAGTTGAAATTTGAGGATGATGAACTGAAGTATCTTCTTCAAGTACAACAGAACTAGAATGCGTACTTGTGGTAGATTCATCGACCTTTTTAAAGGAGAACAATGTTTTCCTCTTCTTAGCACCAGATTGACGATGTTCCATTTTTAATTGTAGATGTTAAAATATAAAAAGAATCGAAAGAATCTTTGATAAGCAAAGCGGAACACTTGTTGGTATGAAGAAATGATGGTTCATCCTTTCTACAGGATGACCATCTTCATAGTGAAGAACTGGTCAGATCGAGGGAGTTGGAGCTTCACTTTAGCTCAACAAAATGGTGATTTTATGTGGGGAAAGAATGGTAGTGGACATATACATTAAAACATAAAACAATAACAATAAAACATACATAAACAAGAGCATAAACATAAGTTCTCTCTACTGGTATTCACCAGCAGAGGAACGCCCAAGGGAAGCTTTAGGACTACATTTTTGAATATATTTTGTATTGATTTTCTTGTGTTTTTCTTGTACATGTATTGAGCTCCATAATGAAGCATATATATAGAAAGATATGGTAGCCATACCACTACCTAACCACCTGCCATACTTTCCTTATAGTAGTTTAGTACAATGCCTAATATTTAAATATTTTCATCATATGTCTAGTTGGATTTCTACCAAACTAGACTAATAATCTTGAAACCACAATTACAAAGATTTGGTTGACAACTAAGTGTCACCAATACCCAACAGTAGAGCTAGTAAGTTGATCCACTGAAATAATTGACGGATGAAGTCATATTCAATTAGATTTAAAAAAAAAAAAATATGAAAAACGTAAAATAATACTAACAAAACTATTATTCTAAACAAAATTTAAAATCAAAACCATGAAATAAAACTCCCGTAATTAGCAGTCTCATCAGATTTGATTCATTTCATTACCTTCCCAAGGCGAGATCGAAGAATCGTAATAGAAAAGCGGGATCCATAATGAAAAGCCAACTGCAAAGATTCCAAAAATTCTCACAAATATTTCACAATGCCAACCCATTACAATGTGTGCATACAAACATTCCACATATTTTCTTCTTCCTTTTCCACACCATCAAACTCAGAAATGTAGATTTTAGATAGATACTAGTAAGACGCGCGTGATACATTTTAGTTGAGTATGCAATAACGTAGATACAAAAAAAATTATTTGTATTAGTATTGAAAACATTTGATATACTACGATAAAGTTTAAAATAACAATGTAGCGTGTAAACAAATGATACTTTCTACATTCAAAAGCTGAATTTCATACCCCCATTACATTTAAGTTACAAGCTACATAAGTATTATGAAGGAGGATATACATACCTGCTAACTCAGCCTATATGTTGATAAATGATATAAAATATGGTTAGCCCTTGAAAACCATAATTTTGCCAAACTAAAAGGAATGCAATGAAATTGTAGATAGTTTGTAGCTTTGGTTCTTCAGTCAGGTTCAGCTAAATATTAAGGGATTGCCAGAATACTAATCAAGACAATAGGCTAAAATTGACAAAAAAAAATGCATGTATTGGCTTGAATTGCCTGCAAGAAGTCATTTCTCTATGTTGTGATACAACTGCAAATCTTCTTACAACAGTTGGAGGATTCTTAGTCTTCAATAATGTGATTGGGACGTTATGGACACCCTTCTTACAAACATCACAGGTCTTGTTACCTTTGATGCTAGACCACATGACAAATATGATATTGATAGTAATAGTCTAATAGATACCTTCAAAGTGTTTAAGAATTTAAAAGTGCCACTTTGAGGAAAAGTTCGAAGTCAGTCTATAAGCTCCTCTTTTATCATTAAACTACCAGTATCCCTGCAAACACGGAAAACTAAACAATTCCTTCCATTTAAAAAACTTCAAACGAAAACAATATTAAGACACCTACGTTATGGTGATGCTCCCATTGTCTGGATCTAGTTTAATATGAAGCTCTAGCTCACCTCCATCTTCAAGTACACAAGTCTCAGTCACATTTATATATGTGAGGAAAAAAAATACATGTATGTGTGAGGGAAAAAAATACACATTTGAAGGAGTATGAGCTACAAAGTCCCACATCATGATGTATACAGATTTAAAAGTCCGCTATTAAAAAATCTAAAATTAAAATTAACAGTAAATTTTATGCTTAGACAAACACGACCCAATATCGTTTCTGGGTATTTACATGTTGGAGTCATACATAAAGTAACCCACAAATTACATCGATGAGCACCATGCTTATACATAAACTCATTAAAATGAATCTATGTTTGGTCTTTGTTAAACAAGCCTTAATCAATTTGATGAAGGCTTCATTGCAAGAAATAATTGAACACTACATAAATTAAAATAATGAAGACATAACATTTAGTTCAAACATACAGAAACATAGAATCTAAAATTAAAAAACAAATATGCAAACATCACCAATTATTTCTAGAAAAATGTAACTTTCAAACAACCCAAATATGAAATCGATGTATCTGTGGTCAACACTCCTAAATTTTGTTGCTAAGGTTATGTTCCGCTATAAGAGTTTCACACAACTCGGGAAAAAAAATGAAGAAGACAAAAGTAACAAATTAGAACCCAAAACATACACCAAAAACATGAAATGAACATAATTTAGGTACATAAAATAAAAGTGATAAATGATGGAGTAAACTTATGGCAGAAAATTGAAAAGTTCCACATGTAAAAGCACACTTAAATATAAAAGCACACACTACAACAAAAATGCTCTTTTACAACACTCAAAAGGCAACATTCAATCAATGAATGTTGCTAAAGAAGTCTATGGCAACATTCTAATCAATGAATGTTGCAATTTGTTAACTTTATTAAAGAATGTTGCTAATGCTAGATTTTTCGTTGAACGTTGTGAAAAGTGCCCCATTTCGCAACGTTCATTGCACGTTGCGAATGCTACTTTTGGCAACGTTCATCGCACGTTGCTAAAAGTGGAACTTTTCGCAACGTTCTTTACACGTTGCAAAATCTTTCAGCTTTTAGCAACGTGCAATGAACGTTGCGAAAAGTGCCTCCTTTCGCAACGTTCATTGAACGTTGCCAAAACTAGCATTTGCAACGTGTAATGAACGTTGCGAAAGGGGGTACTTTTCGCAACGTGCATTGCACGTTACTAAAAGTCGAAGTTTTGCAACATACAATGAACGTTGCAAAAAGTGCCCCCTTTCGCAACGTTCGTTGCACGTTGCCAAAAGTCGTCTCACCACTTTTTTTTTTTTTTTGAAATTAAAAAAGAATTGTTAAATTAAAAAAATTGTTGACGTCGGGCAGCAACTTGTTTATCATTCAATGAAATCAAAAATAACCTACAAGCCGGGTTATAAATTATATATTTAATTACCGACAGAATTACCAACGAAAGTCTTCCGTTGGTACTTTTTTGTTGCTAATCTATCGCTAAAATAATAAAAAATAATTTAGTGACAAAATTTTCAACAGATTATTTTGTTAGAAAAAATATTTAAAATGGTAAAAAAAATTCCCGCCTCCCTTTCCCTCTAACCCTATTTCGCCGCCTCCCTTTCCCTTTCCCTCTCTATCTCTGAGACCATTCTCCCTCCTCATGCACAAATTTCTCCTAATTTCTCTTCTAACGCACAAACCCTAAAACTCGAGATCGTAGTACTAAGGTCGATGGGCCTCTCGATCACCTCCACTTTCATACCTATCCGAAAATCTCCCTCGACATCACCCTAGACCTCACCATTAAGGTCAACTTAAAGCAGTTTTCTGGTTAATTGGTCGAGATCAAGAACCATTCGTTGTTCTTCAAGAAACAATGCCTATATACCGAAGCTGGAGCCCTTTAGCAGAAGCAAAATTGATAGAGCTGTTAAAGAACCCCCTTTGATTCAGAAATCAGAAACCCAACTCGCAGGCAAGTGTTTTGTTATAAAATTCTTGCACCCTTTTGAATTAATGACGTCTTATAAAAGTATTTAAATCTCCGTCTTTTGTCTCAAATTGTTAACTTTGTAATCGAGTGAATTTCCTGTTGATGGATGTTTAGATTACTGTTCAACGCTTGAAGGGGACGATTCTTATAGCTGCTAAGGGCATATTTTGAGCTCAAACAACTTGAAGTAAGTTCTAAATTTGATGAGATGAATAGAATCTTTTAGAAATACTTCCAAGAAAAGTAGATTTAAGCCATGTTTATGGCTTGTTTAATGAGATGGATTCTATAGGGGTGTTTTGTTGGGCTCAAAGTTAAGTCATTTTTCTTTCTTTTTTCCAAAAAGCACGTCTTTATAATTCCAAAAAGCCGTGTTTTGTTGGGCTCAAAGTTAAGTCATCTTTTTTTTTGTGTTTGCATTTTTTTAAAAATTATCTTTTTGTTAATTGACCATAACATTGTAGGATGGGTTTGGTCTAGAAAATTACAACTGGGATTAAAGTTTGAGTTTTTTTTGTTTTCCCTTGGTGAATTTTAGTGTTATCTATTGCTCAGAGATGTCAATACAAAACCTGAATCTGAGAGGAATGATGGAAGCTCTGGTAATGGAAACTTGATGAAGCCTCAAGTTGAGCACATGGATGAAAAGTTTATCTATATTTTAGATTGCTGTTGAATGTGATCTTGAACTTATTGGACAACTACAATGCTATGAATCTAGAACTGTATGTTGTGCACGGGTTGCAATTTTTCTGTTGTTGGGTCAGCATAGGACTGGTGAAGGTTTCATATCTGAGCCCTCTACTATTTTTAGAGGAGTACTCTCCAAGTTTGCTCCCCATTTTCATTGTTAAAGCCAAGGTTTGGTAATCTGAGACAGCAGTTGCTGTTAATAAGAGTATTTTTAGTTTAAGTTCTCTGCCCCTAGCATTTTTATGTTAGTTATTGGATATTAGGAGTCCATTTGTCTTATATTTTATGTGGTGACAGGATGGATTATGGAGTGTGGACAGAGAACAGTAGAGGAATTTACAACAAATGGGATGGTGTAGCTCACTGCACTACACGTTATCAGTCTTGAATTTTTGTTTCCTTGAGTTTATTATTGTTGCGATTGCTTGAAAGGTGCTTTAATTCCTTTATTTGTCAGAAATTGAATTGACAGAGTAGCTTTGACTAGTTTTCACCATTTGATGGCTTTCCTCAACAATGCTCAACTTCTTATCCACACGAGCACATGGTTGTCCCATGTTTCCTGATACCATTTTCTGTTGTTATGTATGGGATAGATATATTAATTTAGTATTTATATTGTCTGCACTCTTTTGCTTCAAAAATATGTATATCAAGGTTTTTTTTTTTGTCTTCATTAATATCCACTAGTACTTGTTCTGATCTTTTAAATTTTAATAGCTGATTTCATGTTGCATTCATTTAGAGCATGAATATGATAAGAATTAATATATTTTGTGTTTTATTGATTCAGAAGAATGTGACATCCATGGACATAATAAACCTTCATGATGGTGAAACAAAGAATTCTTTTTGTGATGAAGAGTACAAGGAAGATAATTTGATGGATCAAGTGTCTAATTTTTGAGGCTTGCTATGCTGCCATTAAAGCTTTAGGTCAATCTTGTCTGGGTGCGCTTTTGAATGACACGACCATCTCAAGGGTTACAAGAATAGGTTATATTTTGTTTTTCTTCGTCCGTGTGAAGGATACTCAATTTGTGGAAGATGAGTGTATCCAATAGTTGGACTAACTATTCTTGTAATTTAGTTTTATTTTATCTTGATTTGAATTTTAAAAATTAAGGAATTAAATGAATATATTTGCAATTATATATACGTTAGTTTTTACATTAAAATTTGAATGTTTGCATTTTTTATTTTATTTTTTAAAATTAAACATCAATATATTTAGTCCCCAAGAAAAAAAAATGTAATATAACAATTTATATTTGTGTTGTCCCAAAAAAAAAGGATTTTTGCAACGTTCACTGAACGTTGTCGTAGGTCTTTTTCGCAATGTTCAGCGAACGCTGCCGTTGTCCTTTTTCGCAACGTTCAGAAAACATTCCACTCTATGGCAACATCACAATCCGCAACGTGCGCCCGAACGCTGCAAAAACTCTTTGTCAACGTTTTTTGCACATTGCAAAAAGTTGTTTCTGGTGTAGTGACATACTTCAACTAAACTTTTGTAACCCATATAATGAACACAATAGCATATTCAATCCATCATAAATAACACAGAATACACAAGACTGCGAGAAGAATGAAAAAGAAAAAAGGAAAAAAAAATGCTAAACAGAAGAGGAGGAGAAAAGGTTTCTTGCCAAACCCAAAATGAATGATGAAGATGGGAAATGAAATGACAGAGTACAAGGTAAATGATTCACATGGAAACATTAAAAGTAAACATTAGACTATGACATGATCCGTAGAACTTTGAGAACCTCGTTGTCTTCATATATAGAACATCCAACATTTCAATGTATCATTTTCTAGGACTCATTTGCTCTAGAGCACCATCTTTACCAAAAATCAATGAAATATGACCAAAACATGGCATTATGATTGAGAAACTCCAATCACAGGGTAATTCACATAAATTATTTGAGCAATTATCAACTAACTGAAAGGGCCGCAGCCGAATCAGACAACATTCCAATGGCATATTTGCATTTCTTAACTATTGCTGCAGCGTTTTCTCCTACAGTATCTCCATGTTCCACCAATTCATCGCACTTAATATAGGTAGATGAAATTATTTCGCAGAAAGAGGCTAAATTATTTAGATACAGAATATTTTGATGTGCATGGGAATCTGGGAGGCGATATTTACGGGCTTCGATGAAGTTCCAACTCCAACAGTGTGCATCCAATTGTTTTCCATATATAAACACCCAATTTATGTTTAGAAAACAAACACACATTAATTTATTACAAAAAAAATCACTTGAAAACAGAAACCAAACCTATTTTCATTACAAAAAATTGAAAAAATAATAATAATTTAAAACCCAATGAAACCAAAATAAATAAATAAATAAATAATGACAAATGATAAATAAACACATATATAAAAAATACCTCTTGACAAAGATGAACATATCACGAGAAATAAAAATAATGAACTTAACAGGAAGAAAAAATATCATAATCGAGATTAAGCCAGTTCAAAACTTACCAGGTATAGATCCTACTGTATTTAATGTTGATGGAGTTCATAGCGACCTCGATCTTGGTGATCGTCGTTCAAAACACGTCAACAATTTAGCGAAGCCTTTCGAACAAGAAAACAAATACCAATTTATGCGTAGGAACAAAATGGATTGTGAGTCAAAGGAGAAATTACAAAAAATTTGAATGTTAGAAGATAGATATAAATGGAAGACAAGTGCACGAGAAGAATGAAAAGGGAAAACCTAAATGGAAGACAAGTGCACGAGAAGAATGAAAAGGGAATGCTAAACAGAAGATATAAGGGTGCGTTCTGTTTCTGTTTTGTATTTTGTGTTTTGAAATTCGTTTTGTGTTTTGTGTTTTGGGTGTCTGTTTTGAAATTACTGAAAATGCGTTCTCTTTGTCATTTTGAAAAACAGTTTCTCAAAACAGAAAACAGAAAACGCGTTCTCTTTGCACTTTTTTAGAATATTATTTGATAATATTTTATTCAAGAAATATGATTATTCAATTAACTTTAATTGTTTAATGTTAATTTATTATTAAATATATTATAAACCTGCAATTTCTTTAAATTTTGAAATATCTTTCAATTATGAAATATCTTTCCATATAGGGGTGTAAACATATATTATTTTTTAAATTTTTATTAATATGATTTTATTCTAGAAATCTGAATATTCAATTAATTTTAATAGTTTAATGTTAATGTAATATAAAATAATATATAAATGTGAAATATGTATGCATTTTCAAAAAAAAATTCACTTTTAATAAAATAACATATATATTTCGATAATAAACACTTGTATAATATTGTATTCAATAAATTCGATTATTCAATTAATTGTAATAATTTATTAATAATATAATATCATCCAACCATGACATTGGGACGTTATTCCTCACTCTGTGACCACTCATGTTGAAGCTATATTGAATATAAGTCAAATGATCAAGAAATATAGTTGAAAATATTTAACAATAAGATTGAATGGTCGCACATGCAAAGAAGCTTCTAAAATATGATTGTATATTAGAATTATAATTCATTTTTATTTGTTTTACAGCTGAAATTTTAGGTGTATATTAAAATCCCTGCTCCTCAGATAAACATTGCAGCTACACAAGACTCTCAGTCAAATATTAAGGCAGGTGCATCCACCACACAATTGAGTGGTAATCCAGTCACTTCTCAAAGTATCGGTGCAAGTACCCCACTTGGTTTTCCATCTCAGCAATCTCAACAGGTAAGGCCACCTCGGCCTCAACTTCCCAGTTCTGGATCCCAGCCTCATCAAGGTGTTGCAAGCCAAGGAATGCCTGGAGTAGGTGCTATGAATGTTCCTCACCGCACCTACATATAAAAAAAATTTAAAAATAGATATATATCAACAAATGTATCCGCTTTAAAACAAGCATTTAAGGCGGAGCATTCAACCAAACCTTATAACTTCTGCATATATGCACTGCATCATCCACACGAAAAACCTTGGGAACTAATGGCCAGAGACTTTAACTTTGATCTCGTGTAACATTGTCATAGATATCTCACACGTAGATGCACAGGATTTAAATAGGGTGCAAAGCAATTTAAACCAGAGCCACTTTGCAAAGACAGGATAAAAGAATACAAAAAATGATGAAGCGACAGGATTGACTGCAGTTGCCACAGCAAAAGTAATTCTTGTTTTGCTATTTCATCTAAAGATGATTAGAATGTGCATCAAACATAGTTGTTGTTCTTAGCATACATACTGAATGCTTTCGCCAAAAGAGAAGAAAACTTGCAAATGCACATCATACACATTTAACACATAAACAGAGGAATTTTATACAATGAGAAGATCTTTAGCAAGACCAAGTGACAATGCAACTATGAAAAAAAAACAGTAATTAAATGAAATACAAGAAGAAACATAAGCAATATGCAAGTACAACTAATAACAGAGCCTAATCTGGTTGTGTAACATTGTCATAGATATCAATGTTTAGATGCGAGATTCTATCAATTGCATGGGAAAAAAAAAAGCAAATAAAACCCACTCTTTTAGGAACTTGGACGACTTCTCTGAATCTGCTGACCGGCTTCTTGCTGCTCATCTCCATAGGCCTTAACAATTACCATAACTAAAAATTAGCAAATAATATCACAAAACCAAGTCTTAACGACCAATGCTTTCAAAGTTCTTTTCATTTTAATGATTTAATAGGATAAAGGGACGATATAATAAAAACCAACATCGGAAAAAATTAATTTAAGTAACTAAACTAAATTATAAGTCAACGTGTACTAAATATGATTATTCAATTAACTTTTACATCTTTTTTCTTATTCAAATCAGGTTCCATCTTCAAAATCGAACCATAAAAATTACAGCACTTGATTATATCATGCTTAAAAGTAAGTTTGTCCAAAACCCTCCAAGAAATTCACCTCACAGTAACAAAGAAGGATAAAAATAAAATTAGTTTGACTAGCCCTGTAAGATCTAACCCCTACCCTAATTAATGAAAGGGGAAAAAGCTT
This sequence comes from Osmanthus fragrans, assembly GCA_019395295.1. NCBI lineage: Eukaryota > Viridiplantae > Streptophyta > Magnoliopsida > Lamiales > Oleaceae > Osmanthus > Osmanthus fragrans. Next base: position 11,425,521 of record CM033362.1, read on the forward strand.
CTTTTCTATCCAACTCATTTCTATCCAACATGAGTTGTCAGTACAAAACTTGCAACACTATTCTTGTAGGATATTTTGGAAGAAAAGTGCGGTTCAGCAGTCATCTGTTTTGTTGCCTTCCTTCCTGACATTTTGGACTCCAAGTTAGAGGGCAGGAATAAGTACCTCGAGCTTCTGTTATCAGTTGCAGAGAAATTCAAGAGGAGCCCTAACAGGTTAAGATACTAGTTCATCACTTGAACTTAACAATATCCCTAAAAGCAGGAACTAGATTCTTGGCAATTACTAGAGGTCAAGTAAATTTTATTCTATCCCTCCCTCTTCTAGCTTCCCTTCTGTACTGAAGTCAAATCACCCCCATCCCTACCCCCTCCAAACCAATCAAAAATATTAAAAAGTGAAGACGACTAAAAGTTGAAGCTAAAGAGTTCGGTTTTGCAAATATGCAGTTATGTCTGGGCGACTGCAGGCCATCAGCCAGATCTTGAGAAGCATCTTGGAGTTGGTGGGTACGGTTTTTGTGCTTTGGTAGCACTAAATCTGAACTAAACATTTATCAAGAACTGAGGGTCATGGCTCAATTGACTTAAACAAAACTCATAATGGATGCAATTCAGAATGAAAAGAAGTCAATTCACTAGGAGCAAAAACCCAGATTCCTAATCCTGTCATCTACCACATAAATAGCATAGGATCCAGCCCACATTTTACACACATTCCATGTACTTCAAGATTGGTTATCAATAGCATAAACACAGCACCAAACACATATTAATCTCGCCTTGAAATTTCAGCAGAAATTGATTCAAATAAAATTTCTTTGTATGAAACGGTACCGGCAAAATCAATCTTTCTCCTCAATAGCAAAACTGAAGGCATAAATTAACTGTCGACGGAAAATGCCCAAAAAATCAAGAAGTAGAAAAAAAAAGCCCTAATTTTATTGATATTAATCTTGACATATAATTTCTGTGTAATTCTTCATCAAAATCGAGCACATACCTATTACAAATCTAAGAATATGAAACACAGAACCTGCAAGATACCGTAGGGTGTGTTTTCTCTCGCTTCACCAACGGTCGAATCGGTCGAATTTCAGCACAAAGACAGGGGGATCCTTCGCCCAACTCAGCTCGATGGAACGGCACACAGATTCAGACCATCGGCCGGTGGAAGACGGCAGGAGAGGAGGTGGAAGACAGTAGGAGAGGAGAGAGCGAGAGCGAAGAGAGAGTGCAGAGAGAGCGAGCGCGAAGAGAGAGTGCAGAGAGAGAGAGTGAGATGTGAGAGAGAGTTGGGAGTCGTTTTGGCGTTTCGCGTGTTTTGGAGATATTAACGTGAAGACGCCAAAATGGAGAAATCACGTTTTGACGTTTTTGGTGTAATTTTGTTTTTTTGTTTTGAAAAACTCGTTTTCGAAAACGGGAAAGAGAACGCGTTTTCGTCGTTTTGAAAAACAGAAAACAGAAAACGGCTCCAAAATGACAAAGAGAACGCAGCCTAAGGTTTCTTGTCAAACACAAAGTAAAGATAAAGAAATGACAGAGCAAAGGTGTGGCTAAGAAGAGTTTATGTTTCACACGCAAATATTAAATGCAAACAGTTGAATATACAGATTCTTAGGATGGAACTCGAGAAATAATAATAAGAAAAAGAGAGGTTGGCATGCTTCCATATAAACAGAGCCATGAAAAGTCAAAAACGGCTTGGCTAAACGGCTGACTTGAACATGGCTCGTTTTATGTGGTCATTCGGCTTATGAACAGTAATTCCAAACTCACTCTTTTATTTATGTAGGGATGATAGAGAGGAGTTGGAATCCTTTTGTCCTTGCGTGCTTCCAGAAACAAGGGAATTGAAATATGATTAGGTAGGTTTGGGATGGAATAGGTTTAAGGGTTAAATTGGTGTGCGCGCTAATTACAAAAATTGGATTAAAAGTTGATCCATTTAAGTTGGGCTAAAGTGGGTAAATATTGAAAAGGGTAGGTAGTGGGCTAATTTAAAATTTGGGTCGAGCTATAATTTTTTTTCATAAAATTTACAAACAAAATTGCTATTTGGGCCAGGGCTGCACAAAATTGTTTTTTTTATTGAATCCACACATGTATCCACGATATTTGTGGGCTGCGGTAAAGCTTCTCAACTATATAAGAGGTGAAACTATCAATCCAAGAAGAATCTAAAATGTCTATAGAGACTGTGAATTAAATCCTTATTGCATTCCACTTGCTCAATTATTTCAGATATACTTACAAAATTTGGCTACATATATTACATAACACATTTTATGAATTTCATTTTCATCTATGAATGTTACCAGGCTTCTTAGCTTGTGTGAGAACACTGGCATTTTAGTTTAAGGTCAGTTACATCATTTTGCAAACTATACGATGCTTGGTACGTGATGAGGAATAGTTAGAACCAAAAGAAGGGAAGAAGGACTTTAGTTGAAGAAGTGCACCTCATAGGGTTATGATTTGTAGGTGAATTTGCTAAAGTTATAACTACAAATCTCAATTTGCTAAAGTGATAACTTATACCCGAGTCTATTGTATTCAGCTAAAATTAGTTTGAGTGAAGATCTCTCCGTAATTCACCAATGATCTCCACTGAGTTGCTAAGCTTAAATACTGTAGTGTGCTAACGCTAGCATATTTGTTCAGGCAATTGATATGGAAGGACAACAGACAAGTTTTCAGACAGACGACATATTAAAAGTATTCTCTGACTTGATGTAGTTTTGGATTTATTTTTGCTGTCTTTCTGCTAGAACACCATATTTTGAAAGTCTATCCTATTATTCCTCAAATTTCAGATTCTTGGACTTGATATGTTGGAGATGTCTTGAGGAGATGTATATCTGGAGGAGGTCAGAAGAAAAGAGTTACGACAGGTAATTTGATGACAATATTTTTTTCCCTTTCTTTCTGATATACTAAACAGGCTCAAAATTATTCCAACTACCAGCAACATTTGAACTCAAAAATAATTTTGCAAAAAGCATATGTATTGAGAAGTTGGTAATGTTGAATTATGCAGGCGAGATGATTGTTGGACCAACAAAAGCATTGTTTATGGATGAAGAGGATAACTTTGGAGAGGATAACTGCATATTTAATTCATGAAGATGAATAGTTATATTTTTTTAGGTGCATAATAATAGATGCAGAGCATATTTTCTATATTATTTTAAGTTTAGATGTAACCATACTTGGTGAATGATTTTTATTTGTATTTTGGTGAAATATTTTGAATTCAATGTTATACTCTACATGTTTTAATTTATTTATTGTCTTTTTGCATTTTTATATTATTTTGAATAAGGTTAAAAAAAATTACTACAATATAAATAAAAAATAAAATATATGAAAATAATTTAATTTTTCCCTACAAATTTTTTCATAGTAGCTTATAAATATGTTCCCTGCGAAAATTTGTTTGTAGAGAAATACAAGGTTTAGCCCACAAATATTCTTTCCACGCAAAAATTTATTTGTAGGGAAAAATACGTTTTAGCCTACAATATAATTTGTAGGGAAAAACGAAATTGTTTTGTGGGCAAAATTAATTTTAGCAGACGAATGATTTTAGCCTACAAAAACTTACGCAACGAATTGTATTCGTCTCCAAAGGGTTTGTAGGGAAAACATTTGTCGTCTTATACCTATTCCCTCGATGTTTGCCCCACAAATGTGCCTACAAAATTTATTTGTCTGCAAAGATTTTTCCTTACAAAATCTTACCTTTCCCTATAAAAAATATTTGTAGGGAAAATATAAAATTCTTGTAGTGACATCGACCCTTGAAAGTATGAGTGATAATCACTTGTGTAAGAGGCGATTGTTGTGGTTGTTGTGGTGGTGGTGGTGATGATGTGAAAGGTGAGGGTAGGAAGGAGAGAAATAGATTTATTTTTATTTTTATTTTTAATTTTTTGATTATTTATTTGCGACTAATTTGTACTTTTATTTTTATTTTTTATTTTTTATTTGGGATGATTGCTACAATTAATTCTTTATATCTTCTTCATTTAATTTAATTTTAGTTAAAGAAGAGTACATATTTGTCATTTCACAAAACTTTATAAAGAAAATGAAAGAAGATGTTGTATTCCGTACTTAAAAAGCTCATCTAGGGGTTTTCCTTTCAATTTTAAAGGATAGTTGATATTTCACAACAGAGGCAAAGGTCAGGGAATTTTATGCCAATTACTCAATTTCTAAATTCTTCATTTTGACCCTCTTTAAACATATTTAACGCCAACATTAACGGGGATGGACATCAAAATATCTTATACACTTTAAAGGTCATATAAAGGGGTTTCTGCCAATCTGAAAGATTTTTTTTTTTTTTTTTTTACTTTCAAAGTACGTTAATTACATAATAACAAAATTTCTCAAAACGAGATGACCTATAAAAGTAATATGGAAAAGTATCATGACTACGAAGAATCAACTTTGAAAATACGTTGATTAATTTAAAAAAAAAAAAAAAACCCAATGACAATTGAATAACAATTTTAAAAATATAAAAAATATTAAGCAAGTTGTGGAAAATACACTTACCTATTGAGATTTTTCACCCACACAATCCCATTATTTAATGGTTTGGGCATAGATCGATCCAACATTCTCCTTGACTGGAATTTTGGATTAATTCACCATATGGCCATTGACCGCTGAATTGATTGTTGATTTACCAAAGTTACCAAACATAAAGAGTGGAGACTTATGATCTTGAGTTTTATCTCGTCCCATGCTTTATTCCCATATTTATTTCTATCCGTAGCCAATTGACTGCTAAATATGGACATAACTTCAACCTCCCAAAAAATTAACATTAACAATGAATAAATGACAAAGGAGAGAACTTTTAAATCTGTATTCAAAACGAAATACCCTTTTGACTTCTTTCCTTTTTGAATTGAAATCATCCTAAATCCTTTCTTATATAATCATATATCAACCTAAAATCGAATAAAACGAAGCAAAACACCACTTAAGCCTCGAGGCCCTTTGCATTTCACTTCTTCATCAAGCATTACAAACATGAGGATCACAGAAAATAGGCAAAGCAAACTCAGGCAATACATTGGCGCACCCAAAAGAATTCTGCGCAAGGCTAGAGATTTTTACATCGACACAATGGTTAGCTTCGATGGTAGAGTTGCACCCACCAATATTATGGGCTATCCAACTCTGCAGACGCCACCAAAAAAATTTGGTCGAACGCCTAGAAATGCAAGCAATTACGATAAATTTGATGAGCTTTGTAAATCAATTGCCAAGAAATTTAGTCGGAGCAGCCCAGAATCTAATAAGGTTTGGCAAAATGAGAGAGAGCGAAGATTTCCGGGGTATAATGGTATAGACAGAAGTTACAGTGTTACCTTAGGTAAAATTGGAACAATCAATGAGGACGAGCCTTGTGACTTCCAAGAGCATATCATCATGAAGAGTGAGATCTTAATGCCAAGATGCAGAAGCCATGCAGTTACAAGAGGGAACATGTATTATTAGACCAAATGAAAATACATATTTTTTTCCATTGTACCGTTTTTCTCTTTTCCCTGTAATCATGTAATAGACTTGGAACTTTATCATCTGCTTTCATCTGCCAGCAAGACTCCGTCGCAGAACTGGAGAACAAGAATCTTACGGGAACAGCCTGATGAATACAACACAACACAACACAACACAACACAAAACAAATCAACAAACATTAATTAGAAATTAGAGGGTCCTCTAACGAAGTTATAAGGCATCACACGGTTTAAGAATAGTTAAGTCTCGTAACCCACAATCGGATTAGAAAGCATGGAAGAGCATATTGCACTCGTGTGAAGTAGTAAAGGAACATTACAGCCATATAAGGCTGTTCCAAGCCGTAGCCTGTCTTATTAATACCAACACTAGAGCCCAAAACATACAGGTTGCAAATTCTCTTCTCGTTCACTCCTATATACAGGCTGTTTTGAGTTATATGATCCACTTTAACTCTAGCTATTACACATTTCATCACTCGAACATCACAACAGCACAAGAAATGTCATCTTGGCTCCCCCTTGATAGTGCCTCCTTAATCAACTCCTCGGCTGCCTCTTGACCATCATTTATGTCACTAATACAATCAACTACTTCTTGATTTGACATTACCTGCAGAAAAACATTATACATGTCATGTCATTGAATGTGAAAATCCTCTTCATTTTAAAATTTAATCCTTTATAAATGTCAAACTTTATTTCATATGGGTACATCATGGTACACCGCATGGGTGACAACACACTCACATTCAAAGGGTGGGGTCTGCGATTAAAATAATTGCGGACCCCACCGCATGTGTGAAGGCTGTCACCATGCGGTAACAATAATGCTGTACAAACAACATTATTGTTATTTTCAACCACAAACTCCAACGGACCCACAAATATTATTCACTTATCCATTACTTATTTCTATCTGTTTATAGATTAAACCATTTACAAATTCTTCCCAAACAGAGGCTAAAGGTTTAATTCTCATCAGACAGAAAAAGTATGTTAACAATCTTAAGATGATGAAATTACAATATGACATAATAACCTATTCATACAAGAAGCCAAGCATTCTCGGTTGTTGTAAAGGGCTACTGGTATTACCTTCCACAGGCCGTCACTTGCTAAGATTATGAACTCTGTCTGTTCATTTATCTTCTCAATCACTACATGTGGTTCTACAGTTATGTGATTCTTTAGTCTCTCATCTCCAAAAGCCCTGTCATTGATAACTGGCCATCCACTCGTGGAACATTCCCTGTGAACATAGAACATGTCCCTTCATTATCAAAATGAATAGTTCACACGCCAAACCATTATTTGTGTTCTTTGACATCAACATATAATAAGAATTTCTGTTAAACATTCACCAATCAAATGAAGTCACCAACACAGACCTCATTTATTTTCAACAGATCAATCTTAGATAAATTTTTTTTTTTAATTAAATCACTGTGTAGAGAACTTCTACAATGCTTAACAACCGCGATGCTTGTCTGTTGGCATGGTGTTATCTTAATAAGGACTTAAGTTATCAGCTAATCTAACAACGAAGTACAAAAGCTTAGGAGTATATGTAACTGTAAAGAAACTCCACTCTCAGCTATACCTGGAATCTTAGATACAAAACCTCCTCTGCTCTCAACCAATTCTCTTTCGTTGAGTGGATCATGATCCACAGTTATTTGTTTTGGTTTACCATTCCTGCATAGCACGCACTCAAGTCACCAACATTGGCCATGACTAGCTTCTCCTGATTGACTAAAATTGCAGTTGCAGCTGTTGAACCTCCCCTTGGACCAACCACATTTTCCAGAATATCATCATCAGTAACTTTATAAGCTCTCTAGACTGCAGATTTGGGGTTTGTCCAGAAATCAGTAACTTTATTGATAGACTAGAAAAATCCACACTGCCAATTAAAACTGAGTACAAATACAATTGATACCTCATTCACTAAATTGTCGAAGAGATGGCTCTGCAAGTATGCAGCAACATCTCGACCAGAGTGACCATCAAAGATTGCATATAGGCCCAGTTCAAGACCGTCCATCTTTTTCTGCGTAGCCACAACATAATCTTCCATTCCATGTTTCATTTTTCCTTCAACAAAGTGACACCCATGGGAGACATGCATTCTGGGACGCTCCTCATTGTATTCTGTCCTTCCACTTGCATGTCCAGTGTCCTCAACACCCTCGTCATTTACATCACCTTCGTCTCCGTAACCATCACTAAAAAGGTTACAAAACAAACCTCCGTGCTCTCTTGGTGGCGTGAGGTGGTTCTGCTACTCCGATTAACAAAAGTCACCTGCAAAATGAGGGCGGGGCTCTTCTCCCCCGTTGTACCTCCGGCATAAGAATTAGAACCGGATTTAAGAAATATGGACTTAGGAATTGAATGCGGAAGGGGAGCTCAGATAGTAAAAATTTCACTAGTTTCATACCTGACCCGCCTTGGGGTATTTATAGGCGGCTGGAGCCACGTAACTGCTGAGCGGTTGAAATGCCACGTATCCCACATTGTACTCCCACTTTCCCCACATTTTGAGAAAGTGGCCGCTTTCAGTCCGGTGGTTGGTTGTTTTTGTGATAACCGCTAGACGACCTCTATCTTACTTGGTGATCTCCTGTGACTAAGTGTTGTAGAGTGCCTTATAATGGCGGGCGGCCTAGCATGAATGTAGAGTGTCCGCGTGGGGTTGATGGCTTCGTGTGGTAGGCGGGGGGGTCGATGCCTCCAGGTGGTAGGCATGGGGGTCGACTACCTCATGTGGCAGGCGTGGGGTCGACTACTTCATGACTAAGTGTTGTGAGGTCCTCGTAGTGATAGAAGACTTTCTGTGAGTGTGTGCAATGGGTGGGTTTTGCGCCACCTAACATCAATCACCTTTGTCAACCACTTCTTCTTAAAACCAGAATTAAACTGCACCATCACTTTTGGTCAAAAAGGGAATACCAGGATCATTGGAGCAACACATCAAGAATATAGATAACAAAACAAACACCGGTAGTAGTGTGAGGATATTAACTCCGCCTATGCCAAGGTTTCCGGGCTCAGTATAACCTCAATCGACACCACCAAGTTTCAACCTAAGAATCTCCAACTCAAGTTCTCCCACTATACGGTTGCTTATGTTTATCGACAAAGAGACAACAAAATGAACCAAAGATCATGAAGAAAACAACCACAAAGGTTGTAGAAGAGAGCAGCCAAGAATCGCAGTAGAGTTAGATAAGCAGAGAGGGCAGTCACGAACACGGGTGGTAAAGGAGGCGTGGAGCAACAACGGGCCATTTAACCAAGGGACCAAAACCATATAAGGTAAGTTAGTGTAGGATAACAATAGTGGCCCAATAACACAAGTAAGGCCCGATGCACTAACACAGGGTTGCTCAATGTGGGTAATACAATATAGCCATCCAAGTAAGTGAGTCGAGCTACGAACAACTCTAATAAATTAGGTTGATTCGAGTGGCCCAAACTAATTGGAGTTGGGTCGTAACATTCGCCGCGTTGATATACCGTTCAGTCATTTAGTTTAAACCGACTTAAATAAATCCGAGTTAACATCATAGCCCGGGGAGTTTATTGATTATCAAAACCCAACAAGTAACAAAGCTCAATAGAACAACAATATTACATCTATTTTATGAATGAACAGGAAAATTTCAGTCACTAAAATGTAATTTGAGGTTCATGTGAAGTTCCTCCTAACCACCGTAGCTTAGGAAGTAGGCAAGAATTCCAACATATCCTAGTCACAAAGCAATAAGAAGGGAAAGGAAGAATGATATGATCATTAGGATTCACCATACTTTTCCACACGATCTCAATAATGATTTAGTGCCAAGCGTCTATAAATTGGCACCCTGTGCTTCAATAACATATATTTACTTCGGACCAAAGAGGGGTACATTTCCATGAGGCATGCGAAGAATTATTTAGAGCTCTAAGTACCTATACGTCAGGACCTAAAGAACGAAAGCCTCTCATGTACGGTTAAAGTATTAGTAAACAAAACTAAGATGAAAAACAGCACCTACACACATCAGCAACAAAAGAAGAAAGGAAGAAATAATGAGATCCTTACAAATACAATCATACAAGCAAGCATGAAGAATTTCTAACCTTCACATTAGGGACAATATCAGCAGGAATTTCCCTCCGCTGTTCAATATGAAGGGAGAGCATTGTTAGGCAACAATGAAAGAACAAAAGATCAGAATCAAGAATAGAGCATGTTGAGTTTTACGTCGAAAACTGAAATTCTATGACCAATAAAATTCCCAATTAAGTATATTTTAATTATGAGTATTTTGCCTAGATCGGTAAACCCCCACCTCCACCTATCCCAAATCAACATATTTGTACCTTATAAAGCAATCTTCTGCCTAAAAGACATAAGAAATATACCTTTGTTTTGATGAATTGAACATCACTTTTTGAATTTGATCTTCCCCTCTGCCAACAAGATTTATCTTGATGGTAGGTACTAGATTGTAATTGCCAGATGGTGGAACTGATGAAAGAAGGGCATGAAAAAGTAGTCTCAAATTTCAACATTTGAAAGGGAAATCTCTCAACCTTATTAGCAATCTCTTGACCACAGTATTTTAATACACTCCCCAAGAAGGCTGGTTTCGTATAGTTTCAGCATTACCGAACAGGAGGAATAGGTGGCAAATAGCCGGTTAACCCACTCACTTTTTCAAAATAGCCATTGACCAAATTTTTCATTACTAACTACCTAAAATACCCCTAAATATAAAAATTGCACCCATTGTCATCTTTATTTAAAATATTTTCAATTGAGTCCTCAAACTATTTTTGATCTATATTAACGCTTTCGCCTTTCCATAAAATTGGTATCAGAGCCTAGTAACGAACCTGAAGAAAATTTTTAGAACATTAAAAATATTTTCTAAAATGGATAGAAAAGATAAACTAATTTTCGAAGAATTATAAAATATTGTTATTTTAACTAATACTAATAGAATTAAATTACAAGAGTTAGCGACTAATTTAAGTAGCAAATTTAAATTTATAAGTGAAGAGATAAAACAAATAAATAATTCTCAACAGTTAACTGAAGTAAAAAATAAAGCATTACAAATTTTAGTAGATGAATCTCCTGAATATGAAGAAGAAGATATTATTATAAATCAATTTTTAGAACAATATGATAATTATGCTTTACCTTTAGAAAAAACCGATATCATAAGTCAAGACATCATAACTCATGTAAAAAATATTGAATCAAATCTAGAAATCGTAAATGATAATATTAAGATTGGACCACAAATCTTATTTAAACAGATTGAATCAAAATTTAAAGAATTAAAACTTAAAAATAATTCTTATACTTCAATCGAACCACCCTTACCAGCATATGTTATAGAAGAATTAGAAGCCAAATTCTTTGAAGCCACTGGAGAGGAATTAGAAGCTTATAAACAAAGTTTAGAACAATTAGCTATTCAAACTGAGAATATATATATGAATGATCCTCCACCTAAAGATGAAACTACTGAAATTAACACTCCACCTTTAAATGAACAAGTTGAGCCGTTGATCGGAGAAACTAGTGGAACTAATGTCACTACTGATTGGATTCAAGATGAGTCTGATGACTGGAATTTGGAATGGATAAAAGAACATGGAATAACTAATGAACGAGCAGGTTATAATTTTAGAAAAGGTCCAAAAACTATTGCAACCAAGTCTATACATCTTAGGGATAATAATCCTGTTAGATTATTTACTGAACCCATTCCTACAACAGGAATATGGTTAGATATTGATGATAGCAATAATAAAAGCGAAGTTATTGATTCTTGGGCAAAAGCTACTGATTTAGCTGTTGCTTTTCATAGATGGAATACCACTCAAGCTTATAACTTTATAATCCACACATTTAGAGGAATTACTTCAGACATCTGGAGAAGAACTTCTGAAGAAACCAAAAATCAAATCAAATATGGAGAAAAATCTACAACTACCATAGATAGTAATGAAAGTTTAGATGCTGAAAATTTTAAAGAGATTTTAAAACGAATAGAAAATTTCTTTAGACATCTACTCTTAGGAGAAGTTATACCTGAAACTAAAATTGATATGATTACTCAAGAAACCTTACAAGCGGAAAGAGAAATGGAATTATTAAAAATCTGTGATATGTGTGAATTAAATGAATATACTAAGAAATTCGAAAAAATATATATCAAAGCATCCAAATCCATAAAAGAATGGAATATATCTGAAGAGGATAAAAAATTACTAAATAGATATTTTCTTAAACTACCTTGGCCATGGGGTCAGAAATTATTTGAGGAGTACCAAATTTATTGGAAGAAATTATAATGGGAAAATCCTAATCAAAAGGCTGATACTCTAGGAATGAGAACTTCATTCGCTAAGAGAAAAATATCTGAATGGTGCAAAAAATCTATGTACCAACACTTATTTAGAAAACATGGTAAGAAAGCTAGTTTATGCTGTTATGGAGAAATAGCAGCAGTACCCCAATTTGGTTGTCACAAACCATCCAAGAAACCATATTATAAAAAGAAATTTAAGAAATATCTTAAACCTTGGAAGAAAAATAGAGGATTTAAAAGCCACAAGAAATATTTTAAAAAGAAAAAACCTTAGAAAAAGGAATTTAACCAACATAAGAAACCCCAGAAGAAATCTAAAGAAGAATTTTATAAAAAATGTAAATGTTTTACATGTAACGAAATAGGACATATATCTCCCAATTGTCCTAACAAAAATAGAAGAGAAAATGTTAAGTCCATTAGATTAATGGAAGAAATAGAATCTGATTCAGAATATGAGATAATTGAATATTTAGATGAATTATCTGAAACTGACTCAATCTATGAACTAGATATGGAAGAAATTGAAGAACCAGAATATGAACAGATTTATATGAATCAAGAAATAATAGATACTATTGAGACTAATTTAGATAATGAAGAAGGAACTTCGCAAACTGTTGTGTTTGATGAAGAAAGATATGGAGCTATAAAAGAAAAACAAATATCTTTAAGAGATAAAGATGTTTTTATAAGACCTATTCTATCCTGGTTTAACAAAACAATATACATTGCCAAGTATGATGAAGTACCTATTAATATCGAAAATGTTAAAGGCAATACTACTATACCTCTTATAACAAGAGAATGGGTTAATAGAGAATTAGCAAATATTAAAAAATCTACTAGAGATAGATTAAAAAATATTGTTATTGGGGGGATCCAAATTATGATCAAAGGATATTTTAGAGAAGGAATGGATATTCCTATACAAATATACTTGATGGATAATAGAATACTTCATGATCCTATGGATGCCCTATTAGGAATGGTCTCTGGAAATCTTGTTTATAAGAAAATTATATTTACTATAAGACCTGGTTTGCCATGTCTTTATCAGATGAAAATTTAAGTCTAGGATTAAATTTGTATCACAAAATCGATAGATTAATGATGCCACCAAGAAGTAAAGCTGTAACTTTACATTGTAAAGCTTTATATGCTTTTACTACTACACACCAAAAGTAAATCAATAAAATTTCAGGAGAGTTTATAGAAATTCATGAAGACTTTAGAAGCCTAGCACAATTTACTCCACCTAGAATGTTAAGTGATAATAATATTTCCTTACCACAAGACATATTGCTTGATTTTCATCAACGAGCAAGAAGAATAGACAGTAATGTAGGAAATCAAGGATTAGCCACTTTAAATAACTCTGGACAACTTTTAGTTAGAATGCCTAGTAGAAGAATAGAGAGATGTATCAGTACTAGAGAACTCGTGAGTTCTAGCAGACCATCTACAAGTAAAAACTATTCAACATTACCTAGAAATAGTATTGATATTGACCTAAGAAAATATGAGGAAGATAATTTCTTTATCTTAACAGAATATATCAATAATCAAAATAACTACGAAGAAATCATAGCCCTTGTCAATACAGGAGCTAGTACTAGCCATATAAGAGCAGATTTAGTTGACCATTTATCTGAAGAAAAACCTATCACAAGGAATAACTCTTACAGACTATCATGGAATTAAATATGAAATCAAAACATTTGTTAATCTTGAACTAAGTTTTACTGATATAGAAGGGGGAACAATTTAAATTAAACCTTAAAATCCATAAAGATTATAGGAAAGGAAAAAATACTAGCCCAATATTATTTGGAATGAATTTTCTTGAAAAGGTATCACCATATGTTATCCAGAAAAACACCCTACAAATAACTATAGAGGATAAACAGAAAATACTTCCTAGAGTTAATAAAACCAAAGAACCAATTTATATGATACAAGGAATTAGATCAATCAAAACTAGTATACTTAGTCCATATATAGAGATAACTCTTAATTTACCAGACTATTGTATGATAAAATTTCATGCTATACTTGATACCGGATCTGGAATTTGCCTATGTAAAAGAAATGTATTTCCTAAACATTATTATAAAAGAGACTATAAGAAAACGACTTATGGCCAAACTGCCAGTGATATTGTTGAAATCTATAGAGATTTTGTAGAAAATGTTCCTATAATTATAGGAAATAGAGAATGTTTTATTCCTAGAATATATGCAACCGATAAAATTGGATGTGATATCCTTTTAGGAGAGAATTTTCTCTATACGTATAGTCCATTTACGCAATATAAAGATAGTTTTGAATTCACTACACCTTGTAATCACAAAATTAAAACATCAAGAGTTTATAAAGCCATTGGAATTGCCCATCAACCAATACACCATAAGCCTAAACATCAGAGTTCGGCAGGTAATCGTGGTGAATATTATACCGAAATAAATCATAAACAAAAAATCCCTGTATTAAGAATTGACAATTTAGAAGAAGAGTTAGAAAAAATTAAACTAGAATTAAAAGAATGTTATCATGAACACCCCTTAGCAAATTGGGACAAAGATAAACCTATTGCAACCATTGAACTAAAAAGTCCAGATGCTAAGATATCTGGAAAACAATTTCCGTATAGCGAAGAAGATAAAAAAGAATTTAAAATACAAATTAAAGAACTCTTAGAATTAGGAGTAATAAGAGAATCAACTAGTCCATATAATAGTCCTGCATTTATGGTTAGAAACCATAATGAAATTAAAAGAGGAAAAGCTAGAATGGTAATTGATTATAGAGACTTAAATTCTAAAACTATACCTAATAGCTATAAACTACCGATAAAAGATTTGTTAATAAAACAAATACAAGGAAGTAAAATATACTCTAAATTTGATTGCAAATCAGGATATTGGCAAATAAAACTAGATGAAACATCTAAACCTTTAACTAGTTTTACGACCCCTAATCCATTAGGACAATTCGAGTGGAATGTTATGCCATTTGGATTAATGAATGCTCCTGCTATATTTCAACAAAGAATGGATAAGATCATCAGACCAATACAAACTTTCTGCATTGCTTATGTGGATGATATCCTTATCCATAGTAAAAATTCAAAAGAACATATAGAACATCTTAAGAAGTTCAATTATATTGCCAAAAAATATGGTTTAACCTTATCTGAAAGAAAAGCAGAGATAGCTAAAACTGAAATCGAATTCTTAGGATATATTTTTACAGAAGAAAAAATACTTCAACAACCTCATATTGGTAAGAAGATTATCGAATTTCCAGAAGTAATTAAAGATAAAAAAGAGTTGCAAAGCTTTATTGGATTATTAAATTACTCTGAAAAATTTATCAAAAATTGCTCTAAATACAAAGTCCACTTTACCAAAAAACTTAGAAAAGGTGTTGATTGGGAATGGACAAACGAAGACATCGAAATGATAAACAAAATAAAGAAAGTATGTGAAAATCTACCCGAATTAAATATTCCTAATGATGATGATTTCTTTATTTTAGAAACTGATGCATCTCTATTGCATTGGGGAGCAATCCTCAAAAGAAAAGAGAATCATAGAGAATTTCTTTGTAATCCATTGTGTAAATGCCCAGAGGAGCTTGTTGCTTATACTTCAGGTGCTTTTAAGGATGCAGAAACTAGATATGATATTAATCGAAAAGAATGTTTAGCTGTCAAGAAAGGAGTAGCAAAATTTGAACCTTATTTGTTACCTAAAAGGTTTCTTATTAGAACGGATAATACTCAGGTAAAACCATTGTTAACTAATAAACTTGGAACAAGTGCAGCTGAAAGACCACTTATTAGAATGCAAATGTGGTTTGCGCCATTTAATTTTGATATTGTCCATATTAAAGGGAAAGACAATTTTATTCCAGATTTCTTAACCAGGAATGGAGCAAATCAAGAAGGAACTCGAAACATTGAAATTCAAGATGAGTGTGAAAGTTGCTGCAATAGAATCCAAGATAGCGATGATGGAGATGGCTGTTGCTAAGCCAGTATCGGAAAAGGCCAACAAGGCTGTATTATCTGAAGGCCCTAGTGCCAATAAATCTGAAGGCTCTAACGCCAATATTGAACAAGAAGCATTAAAGCTTCATAAACTATCTGTCAAAGAGTATACTACTTCGTCTCCCTCACAGGAGAAAAAACTTACGAAGGAGAGTATCTCTATACCAGAGCTCAATCGCTCAAATATTATCAAGGCATGTAACACTCCTGGTGTTATGGATATCAAAAATAAAAACGATTTTATTCTGGCATACGTATTGTTCAATCTTGCCTGCTGCTGGTATACTAGCATTGGAGGATGGATGAAAACTCTAACGTATGGAACATATAACAAAGTTAATATCTATCCAGGAGCTCCAGCTTATTGGGTTCGTGCTCTGTATGAAATGGGAAATATACTCTGTATTTACCCATCAGAATCCTTAAAAGAAATTCTATGCTACCAAAAGATGTAGTTCGTGCTATTGAAAGATATTGTCAAGTTCTTAAACATAAGAACATTTATATCAGATTCTTCACTGCAAGTCCTGAATGGGATGATGAAGAAAATAGGATACTTCCAGCAAGCCATGTCTCAGAATGGCTACTACTACCAAACATCTTCAGCCTGAAAAGAGTGAAGTTATTGAATCCATACCAGAAGATATAATCAAGATGATAACTTTTCGTAGAGCCAAGGGATACAAGGAGCAGTTTGAGCATATCCAAAAAATTATTGAAGAAACACAAAACATATGGGTGTATGAGTCACAAGATCACATGATCTACAGTAAAGCTGTGGCACCCACTAAACAAGAAGATTGGCACTATCTCGACATATTGAGTGATCATATCTTTGAAGGATTAGTCAGTGGGACACAGAAGACAAGAGAAGAGCTGTGTAAACAATTTTGGCGTTATCCAAAACATAAGTGCGAATGCTGTTGCACTGAAGGTGACATCTCACCAATTTCTCTAGATCCAGATGAATTTCCGGATGAGTGGTTTGAGTCACATATGGAAAAGTAAAAGGGACCCCTTTATCACTACTTTATCAGAAAGATTCTGGTAAAGAAAAACTGTGGGTTTACCCCAATAATTTCCATGTTATGACAAGAAAACTTTAGGCCACAGTAAGATTCTCACTATCTTACACAGTAAAACTACAATAATGAAGGACAGCTAAGAAGCTTTTGGAGTCTATAAATTGAAGGATAATTCGCAGAAGGAAGGCATTCAAGTCTTAAGCAAAAGATATCTCTCTACCTAGTCTTTCCATATCTTGTAATATTTTCAGTCTTTCTTCAGTAAGGAGTGTAATAAGGTAATCTCTATGGAGTTCTAATTTCCTTAGAGAAAAGTACCAAGAGTGTAGCCGAAATATGTATGTGTACTCTTATGTAAGAGATATTAGTGTGATGTGTTTATGAAATCAAAGTTGTTTCAAAACATTTCTTTTTCATCCTTATTATTTTCTCGAAAACTCTTATCTTACTTATACTCCAACGGTGAAAGCCTTGATGGTTTGTGCAATTTCTCGTTTTTGTGTTGCCGTTTTTGGCGTTGTTAGAGAAAGCCATTTGAACCATGTTACCATTCGTGGTGATATTTTAACAAGGAGTTGAAAGGAAAACTGTGATTCCGTGAGATCCATTGTGAGGTATGCAAAAGAGTCAGAGAGAAAACCAGTGAGTGTGCGGAAGTCGTGTTGGACCATAACCCACTTTCTTAAATTCAAATAACACCGATCACTTATATTTGAGTATACAAACATATGGGTGCAAACTCGAGGGAAATCTCGTTGATATTAATCTGCTTTTACCTTCTGCTCTAATACTGTAAGATCTTTCTTATTTATGTTATATTTTTTTTGCATTAATAATTGTTTTCTGCTATTTATGATGTTTTAATTACTGTTATTAGAAGTTTTAAATCGCTAAGATTATTTATTATATTTGTTGTTTAATGCCTGGATATACTATTGAAGGATTAGATAATTTAATAGAAAAACTGTTAGATAAAATAAATAATATTACTTCTCAATTAAAAAATATTAATACATTATCAGAAGAATATAATAGACTTAAAGAAAAATATGAACAATATGTTATAGATTATTCTAATTTATTAGATCAAAGAATGGATTTATATTTTGAAATTCAAAATAGAAGATAAAAACTAGGTTGTAAACCGATTTTAAAAGACAGGATATACTTTGCAATATTCAATTCATTTCATTAAGGGTAATATAGTCTTTTTATCTTTTGGCTATCTTAGGAAGTTTGACTAGGCTAAACTTAAAAGTACCCCTACCGAACAGCGTCAATGTTGCCAAAGATTAATACAGCTTTTTTCTATTATTTATTTTATATATATATATATATATATTTTTTTTTTTTTTCTTTTTTGAAAAATAACATTACAACTCTTACAAACTTAGTATTACTAATTCTCAACTGGAGAAAATAGATAATAAAAACGTATAATATTGTATAAGTTGTAGTTTACTCTGAGTATTTCGATCTGCTCTACTAATGATGTCTTGTATAAAAATGTATGATTTGCTATAGTTGATTTTAAAATGTGGCCCATATTGTCCACTTACGATTCATTTTCGTAGTTGAATTTTGCCTCTTAATTATCTGCCCTATATCCTCTCTATGGTGGTAATGGCAATCTTGGCATAAACTTGCAGTCTTATACAATTTTCTTCCTAATATCTTAGCTCATTATTAAGTTGTACTTGAAAAGCCAGTATCTACAAAATAAATACAAGTCTCCGTAGACAATGGTCAAGCCATGGACACGGATCTCAATATAATCCAACAAATGTATAGAATCACAAATCTTGGAGACCTTATTCTTGAGCAGCTGCATTGAATAAACAACAAGTCTAAACTCTAAAACTTGGCCTGAATCAAATCAATAGTCTTGTTATCCACATGGAATGACTTTGCAAGAAGATCATTAGGAATGGCCGGATTTGATCCAAAGACGGCATTTCCAACTGTAATAACGCCCGGTTTTTGGCTGCTAAAAGATGCAATAGCGACAGCATTGCTGTCTCCATATTGCGTTGAAAGTGGACAAGACCTTCTGGAAAACAAAAACATCACCCTCTTTTAGTACTTTTGTGAAAAGCTTGTTTTCAGGATTAGAGGTGACAAATCCCACTTCCAGACGCCCTTCAATTACTGTCAAAATTTCTGTTGCTCGAGGGTGCGTGTGGGGAGGATTTATGCCCCACGGTGCATAGTCTATACGCGCCATGGAGATACCAAGAGTGTTGAGTCCTGGAATTTGAGCTACACTAACCGAGTTACTTTTGATCCTACCAGATTTGATGTGTCCCCAGGTAAGTGAAGTCCACTGAAGAAATCATTTGTTTGTGCAAGTTTCGGATCCTTGCACGCCTGGCCATTCACCAATACTGCATAGTGCAACAAAAATAATTGAACATATATAAAACAGAAATTGGCCTGTTTGGAAATGTGAATTGCACAATATTAAACCGAGAAAAAGAAACTAAAAGTTTATCGATTACACTGTCTAATCACCTTTGAAGGACGAGGGAAGTTATATGTTTTCCATTGTTTTATAAATTTTTCATTAAATTTGAACAATATAACCGTCTAACAAAACAATCAGGGACCATATACCACAGGTTAATCTGTTCTTTAAGATTGGGTGAAATTTGGGCGTAAAATAATTGAACGGTCAAGTTTAAAGCTTAATCAAGTAGTCTTAACATAACTAGTCTTCTACACGAAAGTAGACCTCTCCCTTGTTGCCACGTTCGCATCCGTGATTAATAGAAAGGTGCCTGCTCTGATACTAATAGTGACAACCATTTTTTGTAGAACTCACCTTTATACCTGGTTTGTAAGAGGGAGAGTGCCCACTTGGGAACCACAAACCAAGTCTTAGTCTCACGATATAGGATACAATTAGATTAATTGCATAATCTAAGTGTAAAATGATAAATTGATTGTAGAAAACCATGACAAGTTGCATTTTTTATGAGACGTACCATCTTCACTTGATGCAGAATAAATCAGGCCTTCCATTATTTGAATACCTAAAACCTTCATCCAAGAACCTGCAATCAATTTTCCATTATTTATTACCTTCTAAAGGCAGATTGTTTAGTTCCATTGTTTAATTTTTTTTTTCTTTTTTGAAAAAAACCGACCTTGTTTCAAAATATTTATTCTTAGTTAGTCACACTTACATCTAATACTATGTACCGAGTATAGAGAAGTGGAATAGTTATGTAACGCCCCAAAACTTAACGATAAAAATAAATGAGTCATTACTAAAACTTCCTTTTATTTAATTTAATATGAGCAGCTCGAAAATACAGATTTTATCATATATCTTAGCATATTTACACGTACAAAAATGAAATAAGTTAGATGTCCAACAACTTTTCATCAATGTACAAATAGTACCATAGAATCACCTTTTTTATTTTTATAATAAATGTCATTTGATTATTTATACATTCACATATACATACACAGTGGTCCATATTAATCTCAGTTGATATGTTTTTCTTTTTACAGAAAGTCAAAAATTCACCCATTTTAATATTATAATAGTAAATCACATTTATTAAACAAGCATGTGAACTGTTCGTGCATTTAAAATTGGGAGACAAGGTTTTCTACTGAACACGCATGCATACATTACGTTTTATTCTACAAAATTGATTGTGAATCAATTTTGTATCCCATAAATGTAAAATAACACATAATCAAATAAATCATAATTTTTATCCCTAAAAATGCTGAAATTTAAAAAAATGTCTCGCCACGTTACACTGGATGATTATTTAATTTCCAATATCTCGGCACAACGACTGCACTTCATCGTCCGCCAACTAACGACCCGACCCGACCCGACCCGACCCGACCCGACCCGACCCGTTCTAACTTGTGAGGTGTAAGAAAAAGGGTGAGCACATGGGGGTATTCAGTAGGACACAAAAATATGGTGCAATCCCGATTAACAGTATTAAATCATGTGTCAAAATTATCATATCATATCATTATATCATATCTTTAGAAATCCGGTAAGAGCTTATAGTATATCACATCTTTAGTACCGGAATGATCATTTCATATCATAACCTTCATAAACATAATATTTATCAACATGAAGAAATAAATTAAACGGGACTAACCACTTGCACCTCATAATCCTACCTTGTAAGATTAAGTAAATTCTTAAACAATGAAAATTCCAAAATCAACTCTTTCTTCATCTGCTTGCCGTGCAAAAATATTCTTTTATGTGTGTCATCCATTATACACGCGTCTATATACACAAGCAATAATAACACGATCTTCAAGAGTTAGCACTTAGTACGAAACATGTGGGATAGGGTAGTTGGATAAGGGTGGAGGAAACAGAATATCAACAAAAATTTGATTAAGTCTTCAACTAACCTATCACTTCCCGAACAATCATACACATGATGACCTCTAGTTACATAAAAAAACTAATATAATATAAAAAGTAATTGGTAACTTTGCAAAACTCTACACACACGTGTCATCCACAATATTTTAAATTCATAAAATACTCAATTAGAATATAATTTGAAAAATGCTAAACAAACATATTTGTTGTGTATGACTAATTCTTTCTACCTCGATAACTTAGGCTCCGTTAATCCAAATTAACTTTTTTCTCGTGCTTAGTATGCACGATTAATTACGATATATCCAACGAGTCTAATATCATATACTTATCATTATTCGATCAATATCTAAAAATATGACCCAAATAAAAATTGAAATTTGTTATATATTATTTTAGTCCTTAATTTTTCAAAACATAAAAATATAGCATACAAAAAATTAAATTCTATTCTATGAAAATTTTCGGGGCATTACAAGTTATGTTGTATATATTATACCTGGGACGTTTGGATAAGCAACACAAAAATCCTGAAGAGGACTCGCGTCGGAAGCTATGGAAACTGAACAAGTTGCAATGAAGAGCCCAAACAAAAGAAAAGGTGATGCCATACTTCTTGTTATATTGTTGGCCAATAGCTGCTTGCAACTTGCAAGTATAAGTTTAATATATAGAATAATTGCAACAAGTAATTTTGTAATTATTGATCTTAATTAGTTAGTTTCTATGTTGCAGGATTGCACCTTGTATATATTCTAAGGGTAAATAGCACAAAATGTCCGTACCTTTTAATGTCATTGTGAAAAACGTCACTATATTTTATTTTTTGACATTTTCGTTCCTATTTTCACCTTTCATTGCGTAGAAAGTCATTTTCATCCATTTTTGACGATTTTACCCTCCTACTTAAATGAAACAAAAAGAAAAATAAAGAACTACTTGCAATCATAGTTCCAAATTTTCAAAAAAATTACAAATCATTTATTATATTCTTATCTTGACTTACACCTTTGTGTCCATACCCAAAAACAAACAAACTTTCAAATTTTGAATTTTTAATATTTTTAGTGAAATTTCCACATATAAATGCACATTCAAAACCCTGAATCTATAAGACTTAACTTCCAATTTACAGTTTTTTTAGTCATAAAAACAAACCTTGTTCTTGGTAGTGCAATCATCAGACACGATCTGCAGCTCTTGTTCAAAACCCAAAAAAATAAAATAAAAAAATCTTGAACTAAACATACTTGGTGACGAAGAACATGTCAAGAAAGAAGTGAGTGAGTGAGAGAGAGAGAGAGAGACCCATTTTGCTGACACTTTTCCGTAACTTCTATTCTTCATAATTTCCTTCCTTTCTCTGTCAATATAAATACAAAATTCCAGTAATATAAAGGTGTATTTGCATATAATTGTATAAAGAAGAAAAGATATAGACGTGAAATGGGGCGATGATGGAGATGGACTATGAATTTTTCTTCACTTTTCCCACTTTTTTGTGTTAGGGAGGGTTAAACTCGCCGGTGACTAAAAAAAACTGTAAATTGAAAGTCAAGTTTTACAGATTTAGGGTTTTGAATATGCATTTATATGTGAAATTTCACTAAAAATGTTAAAGATTCAAATTTTGAAAGTTGGTTCATTTTTGGATGTGGATAAAAAGCAGGAGGTTGAGATATAAATTTAATAACTGATTTGTAATTTTTTAAAAATTTGGGACTATGGTTACAATTATTTCTCTATTTTTTCATTTCATTTCTTTTTGTTTTATTTGAATACGAGGGTAAAATCGTAAAAAAAAAGATGAAAAGGACCTGTGCAATAAAAGGTGAAAATAGGAGCGAAAATGCCAAAAAAATGAAAGGTATGAACGTTTTCCACAATAATATTGAAATATATGGACGTTTTGTGTTATTTACCCTATATGCTAATTGTGCAATCATGGTGATATATGTGTTTTTTAAAATCAATTCGTTGAAATGTTGACGTTAATTTTAATAGTCACTTTGTACATTCTTGTTAAATGAAAATTCAACAGATCCATTAAATTTATGAAAGTTTGATGTGACAATTAACTTGGCAAATATGCTTCCAATTGAAATGCGTTTCAGAAAAATAAAAATAAAAATTAATATGACCGAAATGAAAATTAAATTCAAATAAAAGAAGAATTAGGAAAGGATAAAATCTATAAAAATATGACTAAACAAAATAAAATAAAAGTTGTAATGAATATTTTCATGTACATAATATAGATTAAAACAAATGTCCTGTGTTTAATCGGAAGCAACTTCATCAATATAATAACAATTTCTGGACCACTATCAGCCTTCAATTTTTGAAGCACTTTTATTGAATAAATAAATAAAAACGTAAAATTTAGTTTAGCAGAAGCACGAAATATTCGTAAAAAAGTCCATCTAAGAGCTTAGCACAAGCACGAAATATATTCCATTGCATTTTGATTTTCGATTTAAAGAGAGAATTTGGTTTCAACAATAAAAGAATTAATCGATCACAAATCACAAAATAAATGAAATGCTATGAATATTAATTTCTTATTATTCTTCAATCCAAACAATTCAAACAATATTTCAGTGAATCAAACTAAACAAAAGTCCAACGCATTTTAACGAAAAAACAATTTCTTAACAAACTTCAAAGACAAAAATTGGTGAACATCATTAATTTTTTTAGACAATAGAGAATTCCGACAGGCTGCTTAGAACTTGGACTGAATCAAATCAATTGTCTTAGTATCAACTTGAAACGACTTCGCAAGAAGATCATTCGGAATCACGGGTGTCGATCCAAAAACAGCATTTGCAACTGTAATAACACCAGGGTTTTGGCTGCTAAGAGCTGCAATGGCAACAGCATTTGTATATCCAACATTACGTTGGAAATGGATAAGCCCTACTGGGAAAACAAAAACATCACCCTTTACGAGCTTTTTCGTGATGAGTCGATTTTCAGGGTTGGAAGTGACAAATCCCACTTCAAGAGTGCCTTCAATTACTGTCAAAATTTCAGTTGCTCGAGGGTGCGTGTGAGGAGGATTGATGCCCCATGGCGCATAGTCTATGCGCACTAAGGAAATTCCAAAAGTGTTGAGTCCTGCAATTTGAGCCGCAGTTGCAGGAGTCACTCTTGATCCTACTGCATTTGATGTGTTGCCTGGTAAATGAAGTCCACTTAAGAAGAAATCATTTGCCTGTACAAGTTTTGGATCCTTGCATGCAAGCCCGTTTACCAGCACTGCATTAATAGTAAACAAACATAACTAAATTACTTTGAATTTTGACATAAAACTAGAAATATTTACGAACAAGAGTTTTAATACTTTTTCTGGGTTAAAATTATTGAGTACCATGTAATTAAGTTCAAGAAAAAGGAACAAGTGCAATAATGTAATTGTGAATTAAGTTAAGCCCCCTTATCTTTAGAGATAAAGAAAGGCATGAATGTTTCGTACATCGTAAGTGCCTTTTTCCTTGAAATATTTTCAGTCATTTCGGTAGACAGTAATGAAATTGTTAGGGCTAACTTTTGAAGTATACCGTTGAATAGTGTATTGCAGAAAACTCAATGAAATCTGATATAGTGATCCTGAAATTGTGAAAATATATGCTCTAACTATTGGAAATATAAGTTGTGTCACATTGTACTTTTCAATGCAAGCACCCAACTTATATTATCGCAAGTGATCATATGCTCAATAATAAATTAACTAATAAATAAATAAAAACCACAATATATTTGTTATTGAATATTATTTTATTACAATAAAATATATTTTATGGGCACATAATCCAACACTAACGTGCTCAACTGATTTCTTTAAAATAGATTGTGCTATTTTTAAATATGATCTTATTCATAAAATATATACCTGGGCTATCGGGGTCAGCAACACAAAAATCTTGAAGAGGGCTGGAGTCGGATGCCAAAACAACTGAACAAATTGCAATCAAGACTCCGAAGAAAATAAAATTATGGGATGCCATTTCTGTTCAAGTAAGTTTGGACAATTAAGAAATGGAGAAGAAGAAGATTAGTTATGTGCCGAAGATTTGAGGTGCAAAAGAAAGGACAATCCAAGTCTGCTTATATAGATAATTAATAAGTTAATTGTTACATAATTGCTTATTTTGCCGGCCTAATTATCAACAATGAACGAAGAGGACTTAGTCTTTAATAAACTGTGTTGGACGGATATTATGCATGTTAATTATCAATAATCTTGATTTGTATATATTGCCGGATGGCTAATAATGTAATAATTAGTTGGGTTGAAAAAGTAACTATGCCGGATCACACTCGAGCAGCATTCAAACCTCATCTAACTCGATATTAAATAGGAGATTTATATTTATGTGTTCATTATCTACACTTTTTACTCCATGTATCTTGATTGATAAGTTTTTATTTTGAATAATGCTCATTTATCAGAAAATGTTGACATCCATTCACATGCGCATAGGTCCGCGTGAATAAAAAAGTAAAAAAAAGAAAAAAAAAGTGGAGCTCCTCATTATATTTATTCTGTCAATCTTTTTTGTACGAGTAGTAAGGTTAATTTATTTTTATTTTTGGAGGTCAGCCTATCTTCTCTCCTGTAATATTTTCTTTCGTTATTAATAAAATGAGCTATATAGTATTGGTTAATTTACCCAAAAAATAGTATAATAATTAAGACGACAGAATAAATGTAAATAAGACACTTTTTTTTATCTTTTATTTTTGATGTAGTCAAATGTTGTCTTGGCCTGACTTGATCTGTGTTTATCTGAAGCTTGTTGGGTGGCAATTCACGCCATATGTCAAAGCCAGAGTTAAAGGGTAAGAGGGTTCATCCATTATATTCCAATTGTGCCATTAAAAATGGATGTTTTTGAGATTAAAAAGTTGGCAAGGTTAAATATTGTAGAAATATATATGATAATGATTATTAGGATATTAACTAGGGAAATTGCATTTACTGTACCAAATATTTCACATTTATGGAGATTTGATCCAAACATTTTATTTGTATCACTCACGATACCAAATCTTTTAAAATGTCGTAGTTGAAGTTCAAATAGATAGAAACTGTTAGTTTTATCGTTAGTTGACTAAAGAATTAACATTGACCATAATTTTGACTAATTTCAAAAGGATAAAATGATAACATTGTTTAACAAAAAACACAATTATAATATATGAACAATTAACTCAAAAAAACATACACACTATTCATCTTCTTCTCCACTAACCCCTCACACCCACCCACCCAAAAACCAAAACCCACCAAAAGCGCTGGCACCCACCAAGCACCGCCACTGAAATCGCCCACTATTCCGAGCTCCTAAAAAAAACTACCAAAACCAACAACATATCTAAAGATAAATTTAAAATAAGAGAAAGTAGAAGATTTGCACCATCATCTCCAATATCCAACTACCATCACCGCACTAACCAACAAATCACCCACCAACCAACCAACCAACCAACCCCACTCCCTCATCACTGCTTCAACGCAAATAGCCATGGTTTGAAGATCCATGAGTACGATGGCATCGGCCTTATTTGTGGCGACATCCATGGTTTCAAGATCCATAGGTGCAATGGTGACGGCCATGGTTTCAAGATACACGGGTGCAGTGGCGTCGGCCTTTATTTTGTAGCGTTGGCCATGGTTTCACCATCATTGCTTCTAGTTGGAGGTTGACCTTTATTTTGTTGTGACAGAGGCTCTGGCGTTTGGGTGGATCCAATGGCGTCGACCGTTGGTAGTGGTGGTGGTTTTGGGATAAACGAGTTGGGGAAGAAGGGGATGTAATGGGGTGGTTTTTTTATTTAATGTAGATATTAAAATTCAATTAAAATTGAAAATATAGTCATTATTGAGTCTCATTTGTTTAATAAAAGTCAATAATAATGATTGATTTTTCAATTTTAATCCGATTTTAATCTCTACCGAACATGCTTTTATTCTTAAATTATAATTGTATTTTTTTTCTTTCAAAAATGTGAAGTTAACATTTTATTCATTTAAAATTAGGCAAAATTATGGTCAATGTTAATTTTTTAATCAATTAACGGTCAAACGAACAGTTCCAATATATTTGGACTTCAATTGCAACATTTTGAAAGGTTTAGAGGTCAAGTTTACATAAAAGTGAAAGATTTGGTACCGCAATTACAATTTTACCTATTAACTTTCTATTGATGATATAATTGTAACGATTTCTTTGAGAGTTTATTTACAGTTTGAGCCCCATTTTTTAATAATACATTTTTCTCCAAACAAATTTTTAATCACATATTCTCTTAATAAAATAATATTACTCACATATTTAAAACTTTTTCTTAGTTTTCAACCACACATTCTCCAAAAATTTACTTTCAAGAATTTGGTGTAAAGCTATTCATTTCCACCAAATATAAGAATTTTTATTTAACCCCATTTTACCCTTGTTTGCCCTTAATAAAAAATATTTCTTCCATCTATGTCCTTATTTAGTATTTTAGTGTTAGTAGATTTTAATTGATTCATTATTATTTTAATATGATGGTAATTTCTATTCAATATTTATTTTTAAATTCTAATTTATTATAAAGTAATAATTATTTCAACTATAAATTAATGTGCTAATTTCGATAAATAAGTGACAAAACGAGTTGTCATTCTCGTTATATGTAATTTTCCTTGTGTGTTTAATGCAATTTTTATATTTGAGGTATTATGTTTAATTTTATTTCCAATTTATTAATAAATATAATATTTTATTTCATTATATATAATTTTTAATTTAAGGATTTTTTGATAATATAATTTGTAAAATAAAATTTGGTATAAAATAATTCAAAATAAAATTTGATGTAAAACCATTTTACACCAAGCTTGGTGTAGACAGGTTGGAGATGATCTTAGCTGGGAATAGCATATCCAGTAGGATCCAGAGTGACTCCGGATAATATGGCTCAAATTCCAGGTCTCAACACTCTTAGGAATTGCCTAGGTTCGTGTAGATAGTACACCACGTGGCATCGACCCTCTTCATACTTACCCTCAAGCTGTCTCTTACAAGGTTTAAAAGTGGATTCTTTGTGGGCACTATTATATGACAGTTCTTGTACCCTAACTTGTTGAGACACATTCCGTAATTTACCTCCTCCACAATGCTCTAGAAATGAGGCGATGGGAGACCCTCAAAGTTGGGGTTCAACCTTTAATAAAAGTTTTGACAGTAATTGAAGGCATCTTAGAAGTGAGATTTTGTAAATGGATTCTAATTATTGGCATTCCACGTAAAGCTGATCGATGTGATTTATATGTACACGTCATCAATTCATCTTAAATTAATGCAAGTTGTTGAGGACATAAGAAACAAATTTGTGAAATATATGTTTCTGCATTGCATTTTGTCTTTCGATTTGAAGAGCGAGTTTGGTGTCATCAATAAAAGAATTCAAATGTTTAGATTTAGCCAATTTTTTTAGACTCAACGTGCGAAATTATACAATTAAAAGCAACAAGTCACTTTTTAATTGTTTCTAGATGGTTAATCAAACAAGTCAAATTATCCATTGTTGAACCGCTACAATTTATAATATGAAAGCAATAAAAAACACAATAATTGTTGACGGAGAAAACTCAAATGGTAAAAATTTCGGGGATTAAGTCAGTAATCACCACTATAGATAGTAATGAACTTGTAGTACGATCCAACCTAGAAATCCCACTAGATTCGCTGATATACTTACTGCAATCTCCAAGACCCGCTGAAACATATTTCACTCACACTTGTTCCCGATATTATGAAATTGTCTATCTCATATGGATCATCAAGAACACCTTATTCTTATATTTTCCTGTACTTTTGGTCCAACCTCCTTTAATTTTTAGTAATCTCTGAAGGATTTTGAGAAAGTATCTTCCTATGCGTAGCTAGGAAGTGATTGTTTTAGATGATGAGATCTAGATGTTTTTCCCCAAATATGTGGTTGCATGAATTCAAAAATCAATGGATAAATCAAAGACTTGAATGTATTCTTGAATATCGGAATGACGTTATGAAGATGTAATATAATGAACAGTCACGCCAAATTCTTGTTAGGGGTTCGAAATATATAATAGAAGACATTTAGATAACATGGGTTGGTTAAAACTATTGAAAAGGGTGAACTAGGGTTTTGCATGTAACATCGTCGTTCAAGCGAGATCTTAGCAACAGATGAGTGACGGTTTGTCGCTTGAACAACAGTTGGGAAACAAACGAGCGACAGGGTATCTATTTTTTCTGCTCGAGCATTAGATGAGTGATAATCTATCGTAAATCCGACAGCTCTTTTCTCTTTGTTTCAAACTCGAACCCAAACTTACATAATTCATTTATGCAATATTGTAACTAACTCCTTGACTTTTACAACGTTTTATGTTAGTTCTTTTGTCTAAAGAATTGTCAATACAATAAAAACCCAAACAGAATTAATTGACCACAATTCAAACTTTGACGTTAATTTTAATGGTCACTTTGTACATTCTTGTTAAATGAATAATTAGATACATCCATGAAATGAATAATTTTGATTGTACAAAATTATTGTTCATAGATTCCTTACAGAACTCTCACAGTATGTGGGACCCACTCAAATAAAAAATGTCAAAAAAAACCCCACCCACCCATCCATCCAAATGTGAGCTGTCTGGTAGCGTTTTGTGAACCGTGTCATTGTACACCAAGTTTCTCTCTCATGAAATTTATAATTTTGCTACTTGTACAACCTACTTTATAGATGGGGGGGGGGGGAGAGAAAAAGAGAGATTGTTGTTCTTTTTTTCTTTTTTTTTTTAAAAAAAAAAAAAAATCTGTCAAACAATCTGTAGCACAACTCTTAAATTTATGAAGGTCTGATGTGACAATTTACTTGGCAAAAATACTTCCAATTGAAATGCGTTTCAAAGAAAAAAAAATTAACAAATTAATATGACCAAAATGAAAATTAAATTCAAATAAAAGAAGAATTAGGAAAGGATAAAATCTATAAACAAAATACGACTAAACAAAATAAAACAAAATAAAAGCTGGAATGAATATAGATTAAAATAAATGTCCTGCGTTTAATTGGAAGCACCTTCGCTAAAATAATAACAATTTTTGGACCACTATCAGCCTTCAAATTTTGAAGAACTTTTATTGAATAAATAAAAACGTAAAATTTAGCTTAGCCAGCACCTTCAACAGCCTGTGGAACAGATGTCGATGACGGATATTCTTAAACAAGTCCATCTAAGAGCTTATTAAAAGCAAGAAATATATATTTTCTCATATATATATATATATATATATATATATATATATATATATATATATATATATTCCATTGCATTTTTATTTTCGATTTAAAGAGAGAATTTGGTTCCAACAATACAATAAATGAAATGGTATGAACATTTCTTAACAAACTTCAATCCAAACAATATTTCAATGAATCAAACTAAACAAAAGTCCAAGGCATTTTAAAGAAAAAACAATTTCTTAACAAACTTCAAAAAATAAAAAATAAAAACAAAAACAAAAACAAACAAACTTCAAAGACAAAACTAGGTCAACATCATTAGTTTTTTCAGACAATAGAGAATTCCGACAGGCTGTTTAGAACTTGGACTGAATCCAATCAATTGTCTTAATATCAACTTGAAATGACTTTGCAAGAAGATCATTCGGAATTGCAGGCGTCGATCCAAAAACAGCATTTGCAACTGTAATAACACCAGGGTTTTGGCTGCTAAGAGCTGCAATGGCAACAGCATTTGTATATCCAACATTACGTTGGAAATGGACAAGTCCTACTGGGAAAACAAAAACATCACCCTTTATGAGCTTTTTCGCGATGAGTCGATTTTCAGGGTTGGAAGTGACAAATCCCACTTCAAGAGTGCCTTCAATTACTGTCAAAATTTCAGTTGCTCGAGGGTGCGTGTGTGGAGGGTTGATGCCCCATGGCGCATAGTCTACGCGCACTAAGGAAATTCCAAGAGTGTTGAGCCCTGGAATTTGAGCCACAGTTGCAGGAGTCACTCTTGATCCTACTGCATTTGATGTGTTGCCTGGTAAATGAAGTCCACTTAAGAAGAAATCATTTGCCTGTACAAGTTTTGGATCCTTGCATGCATGCCCATTTACCAGCACTGCATTAATAGTAAACAAACAGAACTAAATTACTTTGAATTTTGATATAAAACTAGAAATATTTACGAACAAGAGTTTTACTTTTTTCCCTTGGTTAAAATTATCGAGTACTATTTAATCGAGCATAAGAAACTAGTGCAAAGAATGTAATTGTGAATAAAGTTAGGCTCCCTTATCTTTAGAGATGAAGAAGGGCGTGAATGTTTTGTACGTCGTAAGTGCCTATTTCTTTTAAATATTTTCAGTCATTTTGGTAGACAGCAACGAAATTGTTGGAGCTAACTTTTTGAAGTATAGTGTTGAATAGTCTATTGCTGCGACCTCAATCATAATGATCCTCAAAGTGTGAAAATATATGCTAGAAGGGATCAATTGAGTGAATTTTTTTAATAGACCGTGCTTCTTTTAAATTCGATCGGTTATTCATACAATATATACCTGGGCCATTGGGGTCAGCAACACAAAAATCTTGAAGAGGGCTGGAGTCAGATGCCAGAACAACTGAACAAATTGCAAACAAGATTCCGAAGAACAGAAAATTAGGGGATGCCATTTTTGTTCAATTATTCGAAGATTCAACAAGTAAGAAATGGAGAAGAAAATTAGTTGTGTGCAGAAGATTTGAGGTGGAAAAGAAAGGGCAATCCAAGGCTGCATATATAGAAAATTGACAGTATTAATTAATTAATTGTTACATAATTGCTTATTATGCCGGCCTAATTATCAACAATGAACGAAGAGGACCTAGTCTTCAATAAACCGTGTTGGAAGGATATTATGCTTGTTAATTTATGATAATCTTGTTCTATATTGCCGAACGGCGAATAATGTAAAATTGGGTTGAAATAGTAACTATGCCGGATCGCCCTCAAGCAGCGTTTAAACCTCATCTAACTCGATATTATGTAGGAGATTTATATTAATGTGTTCATTATCTACACTTTTTACTGCACGTTCCTCCTGATTCATAATTTTTTTTTTTTTTTAATTATTTTTTGGAGATGATCAGCCTATCTCCTTTCCTAGTACTATTTTTCTTTCGCTCTTAATAAAATGAGCTATCTAGTATGGTTATTATTCCAAAACATAGTGTAATAATGAAGACAACGAAATAATGTAAACAAGACACTATTTTTAATTTTTGAAGTAGTCAAATGCTATCCTGGCCTGACTTGATTTGCGTTATATGTAAAAGCTAGAGTTAAAGGGTCAAGGGTTTATCCGTTACATTCAATTTGTACCATTAAAAATGGAGGTTTTTGAGATAAAGTTTTTGGTAAGTTTAATATTGTGGAAATAGATATGAATTAGATTATTAGGGTATTAACTATTTGTAGATGATATGATTACAGTGATTTCTTTCAGAATTTATTTATATAATAAATATTGTAACAAGGTCGAGACAAAGTTTATTAGATATCCCGAGTATGAAGACGTATAGTGTAGATTTAAGAAAGGTGTTTATCTAGCTTTTGAAAATACTAAATTCCATGTATTATATAATTATATAATCTATAAATTTAGAGAATTAAATAGGGGAACTTGTTAAAGAGTTCAGTCAAATAATGTATTTGGTTAAATAACCTCATTTCAATGTTTCTTGGTCAAATAACCTTTAGTTATCAAACACAATAAACAAATAATGTTAAATGTCATAAATACCATCACAATTGAAAAAGACCCTAACACCCTTATAAATCAAATTAATTCCCCAATTCAATTTTTGGTCCCCAAAATTTCAATAACCCGTTTTCTTCTCTTCAAGTGTTCTTGCTACTCTAAAATCATATTCTTCACCTATTTGGATATCTTTTGAACATTTATCATCTACATTGAAAAATCTCATTTACATTTGAAGAAAAAAGATAGATAATATTTTTTTTGTACTTAATGTATTTTTTTGTATTGTCTACTACTATTGGATGGTAATGGCTCTCTAACTGTTATCCGAAATGTAGAACGCCACTCTAGTTGTTATCCGCTGCATAAAATGGTACTATAATCGTTATCTACTGTGTTTTATTTTTTTTTAACCGAAACGATCTCTAATAATGGACTCCTAATGTAAATAACACAGACAACTGATCATGTCACAAAGAAATGTTGAAAATGACATAACTTTTATATTATTGAGATGATGAAATCTCAAGTCGTCTTACTCATATATGTTGATTAAGTCAATGAGCATATCTTTCAACTTTTGTACATGTCATGTGCATATTATAACGTAAATAAGTTCAACTTATTATTTTTCATGGCACGAATGAGTCATGGTTGCTTATAGTCGTGTTTACACATGTAAGAGTGCATAAACCATTTTTATATTCAGTAACGACACTTGTACCGTTCCGAAATTTTTACCTATATTTAATTTTTTTTCAACAAAACAACCTCTAATAACGGACTTTATAATGTATGTAATATAGAAAGGTTGACCATATCATAAATAATGGTTGAAATGACATAGTTTTTATGTTATTGAGATGGTGAAAGTATAAGTCATCATACTTATATATGTCGATTAAATTAATGAGCATCTCTTAACCTTTGTACATTCATGTGCATATTGCAACGTAAACAAGTTTCACTTATTATTTCTCGAGACACAAATGAGGCGTAACTAATAATATTAGTATTTACAAATAAAACGACACAATGATCATTTTCTTATCAATAAAGTCACTTATGCCGTTCTGTTGAATTCTACAATATTTGGATTTATTTTCAAGGCAAAGACCTCAAGCATTAGATGCCCTAACGTACATTAAATAAAAAGGTTGATTACACGATAAAGAACGATTGAAATGACATAGATCATATGATATCAAATTGATGAAAGCGCAAGTTATTCTATTGGTGTATTAGAATATAAATAATGAGTATATCTATCAACTTTTGTAAATGTCATGTCCATCATACAACTTATATGAGTTAAACTTATTGGTTTTCGAGGCACGGATAGGGCTTGGTGGTTTATAATCGTATTTATAAATAGAACGATACAATGGTCGTTTTTTCTCAGTAATGACACTTATGTAGTCCTGTTGATTTCTCCTATATTTTGATTTATTTCCAACCCAACGACCTCAAGAATTGGGCTTCCTAATGCGTGCAAGATAGAAAGGTTAATCACGTGACAAAAAATGATTGAAATGACATAGATCATATGATATCGAGTTGATGAAATCAAAAGTTATTCTATTGATTTAGTAGAATATAAGTAATAAGCATTTCTCTCAACTTTTGTAAATGTTATGCCCATCTTACAGTTTAAATGAGTTCAACTTATTGATTCTCGAGGTAAGAATAGAGCGTGGCAGCTTATAATATTGTTTTAAACAGAACGACACAAGGGCCATTTTCTTCTCAATAACGAGCACTTGTGCCATTATGTTGATTTCTCCTATAATTTGACCTACTAACATGTGTAAGATGGAAATGTTGATCACGTGACAAAGAACGATTGAAATGACATAGATCATATGATATCGAGTTGATGAAAGCATACGTTATTCAACTAGTTCATTAGAATATAAGTAATGAGCATATCTCTCAACTTTTGTAAATATTATGTCTATCTTACAACCTAAATGAGTAGAAATTAATGGTTCTCGGGGCACGAATAGGGCGTGGCTGCTTATTATCATGTTTATAAACAAAATGACACAATGACCGTTTTCTTCTCTGTAACAACACTTGTGCCATTCTGTTTATTTTTCCTTTATTTTGATTCTCGATGCATGAATGGGGTGAGCTACTTATATTCGAGTTTACAACTAGAATGATATAAGAGTTGTTTTCTTCTCAGATATTGATTTCTCTTATATTTTGATTTGTTTCTCACGCAAAGACCTCAAGCATTAGACTCCTAGATAATGAGCATATCTCTCAACTTTTGTAAATGTAGTATCCATCTTACAAGTTAAATGAGTTCAGATTATTGGTTCTCGGAACACAGATGAGACGGGGGCTGCTTATAATTGTGTTTATAGAGAGAACAACATAAAAACCATTTTCTTCTCAATAACAACACTTTTACCATTCTTATGAACACCTATATGTCAATAACAACACCTGGGCCATTTTCATAGGGGTGAAATCACAAGTCATTGTATTGATTTGTTAGAAAATATAATTAACGTGCATATTTCTCAACTCGTACTTATAGATATAATGTCAGAAGGGTTATTTTCATTTCAGTAACGACTCTTGTACCATTCTATTGATTTCTCCTATATTTTGCTTTCTTTCCAGCACAACGATCTCAATTATTGGACCCCCTAACTTAAGAAAGTTAGAAGTGTTGATCATGTGACAAAGAACGATTGAATTGACAAAGAATGAAACGTATTTTGAATGATGATCACGTTGGATTATATAGAATATTTGTCCACGTGTATTTACATTGACAGTAGTAATATGAAGCAAAATTCATAAAAGTGATATTTGGATACATAGGTTTTAACATGTTGATATGTACAATGAACAAAATGTAAAATAGAAATCTTCCCAAAACTCTGGTAAAATAGAAATCTTCCCAAAACTCTTCAAAAAGGTGACACGCCTCCATAATCCTAATGCATTCACAACCCCAATACATTTGATTTACCGTTGTCATCACAACATGAATAATTACTCAACCAAAATTTCACAAACTACCAAAAACCAAAAACAATTGATATTTTACCCAAGAGTCCCAGAACCCAAAAGCCTATACATGGTTGAAATTACAGAAAAAAAAGTTCACACTCACTCACTTCGGTGGATCTAAAATTGGTACCAAAAAATATAAAATAAAAAAGAACGTGTCACTGAATAAATATTTGTAGTTCAACATGTACTTAAACATGAAAATAAACTAACTTGCACGTATCGTACGCATACCTACAGAGTACATTGTACTACAGATCACATAATGAACTGTCTCCAATGCAACATTTAGAGAAGAAGAAGAAAATATAACCATAATGAAGCATGTCACCCTTACCTAATGTTGATTGCTATCTCCATCTTGTCACCTGTTATGA
Source organism: Osmanthus fragrans (assembly GCA_019395295.1). Taxonomy (NCBI): domain Eukaryota; kingdom Viridiplantae; phylum Streptophyta; class Magnoliopsida; order Lamiales; family Oleaceae; genus Osmanthus; species Osmanthus fragrans. The sequence goes on from CM033362.1 coordinate 11,462,108, forward strand.
CCCAAATCTTAATTCCAGCATTTGCAAGCTTGTCAATGCATTCAAGAACCTTCATACCAGAGAAGAGATCAGATCAAGAGTCGTTAGCGATGAACACACATAACTTGAAATTTAAAAAACGTAGAATGGAAACAACAAAAAAATCAATAGAAAAAATAGTGAATGGTTAAGCAAGGTAGCAAGTTTTATATTGACCCCTTTTTGCAGTTTGTCTTCAACAGCCGTAGCACCTATTCTACAGATCCTTTCAATCTTATCAGCAGCCGTATCAACCTTTGCATCTAGATCCGCAATTAGAGAAGTCTGGGCCTTCAGAAACTCCTCCTCCCATGACCTAAACTCTTCTTCATTAAGCTCACAATACGCAACAACTAAATTTTGTAAACCAACTTCAGCATATTGTTTAATATGATCCCTTGTTGTAGCTTCAAAATCTCGTCCATTTCTTGAGAGTCGTTCAAACATCGCACTGGATGGAATAGAGGACACATAACCAAAGAAAGAATAGACTGAGGATTAAAGCTTAATATACTTAAAGAATAGAAGAAAGAGAAAAACAAGGCAAGAATAGGAGAAAAGATTTCCAGATCTATCAAGAAAAATGAGAAAGAGAAAAACCAGGAAAGAATAGAAGAAAAGATTTTCAGATCTAGGAAGAAAAAAGAGAAAAACAAGGCAAGAAAAGTGACTATTCTAGAAACCAAAAGAACACTATTGATATTTCCAATGGCTCCCCACCCCGCCCAAAAAAGCAATAGCCGAGCCAACTAAAAATCTGGCTTGTGGACATATATGGCTCCCAGCACAAAAAAGGGGCCAACCAAGAGTTTGGCAAGTTTGAATTAAATAAATAATGAATATTAATAATAGAGGAATGGGGGTAGAGTAGAAAATGTAGATCTAGGGCAAGAATACAAGAACAAGATCTTTAACTGAAATACCGTACTTCAATTTTAAATATAGTTTAGAAATTCGTTGTCTTACTTATTATTTACTATGACTTTGATTTATTATTACTTTATTGGTTTTGATCTTTTAGAGCTGTATGATAATACGATATGATGACAATGCTGCAGTTGTGATTGATCAAGAAGGAAATCCAAAAGAAACTAGAATTTTTGGTGCAATCCCCCGAGAATTGAGACCATTCAATTTTACAAAAATAGTTTCATTAGCTCCTGAGGTATTATAAAATGAGATCACTGATATATTTATAGTGGGTATTTGAAAGAAATAGATTAAGAACTAGATTAATTAGTAGATTGTGTCTCACGCATATACCTTTAATAATTCATATCCATAAAACAAATAAGTAAAAAAAGAAAAACGTGTTGATTACATCCAATTTTGGGGCACCCATAATTTTAGTTCACCATGGGTAGGGACACTATTGCTGAGAAAATAACCTCTATACGAAATGCTGATATGGATAGAAAAAGAGTGGTTCGTATCGCATCTACTAATGTTACCGAAAATATTGTTAAAAAACTTTTTTGAGAAGGTTTTATTGAAAACGTTAGAAAACATCGGGAAAAAAACAAATCTTTTTTGGTTTTAAACTGGCGGCATAGAAGTAGGAAAAGACTAGAAAGTTTTTAAATTTAAAACGAATCAGTCGACCCGGTCTACGAATCTATTCTAACTCTCAATATAAATCCAGCATTGTCACTTGCACTGTTTCCATGGACACTTATAAATCCAATAATATCACTTGTGTTGTTCTCATGAGCCCTATAAGTCTTGTGAAGACACTTAATGACACATGTGCCTTCTCATGAGACAACAACAACAATACAACTAAAAAAAATGTACAATTGATGGATAAACATTTAACTTAAAGGCATCAACATTATTAAAATACACATCAACATTTAAGTTAAAGCAAACATGTACAACCTAACAATCAATCTCCTGGAAAGTAAAGAAAAAAGTAACTTCTAAAATTTAACTAAATCTATGGATCAAAATGCCATGTAAATATCTTCGCAGCTAATTTCTTTCTCCATGCTAACATATATTTTGGACAAACCAAATCTATATTAAATTGAGCTTGCAAAAATTATATGTACTTCACTGTAAAGAGTCCACAATCAGATCTACAAAATAACTGTAAGGAAAAAGTTTAGATTGAAAATAGCATACAAGAAAAAAGGTGGAACATGTTGGTGCTAAAATGATATAGTGAACTGAATTCTCTTTCCCACGACTAGAAAAAGGTTGTGCATCTCTCCTATTTCCAACTACAAGTAGTGTAATCTTCAACTTTGGAATTGATAGGTCATATACATCGGTCATTTGCTAGCATAAGGAAAAGGGTAATGTTGGGTTTTGATAACCAATAATCCTGGGCAATGATGTTAAACAGTGTCGAATTATATTTCATAGGCTTCGACCAATGAGTGAAATAAATATCAATCAATCAATCCATAAGGTCGACCCGAAAGCAATGTGGGCAACTAGTTGCAGTTTAATTGTATTAATGTTGTCTTGACCCAAATTCACCTATATAATGGCTTTCTTGTGTCTTGACCCTTTCTCTTTGTGATAGGCCCATTTGTTGGTCCATGGCCCAAGTTGAGAAACCTAACCTAAGCTATATATATATATATATATATATATATATATTCCCCTTCACTTCACTTTTCACACGTGTTTTTGCATCCCATTTTTGAGAGGAAATGACTGTTTGTTCTTGTTCTTCTATTTGTCTTTGTGGTCCTTGCAAAATCACCACCATCACTTTGTGTTCTCTTGTGGGCTAGGAAAGGAGAAAGGAACCATAGGTGAACTTGTTGTGGGTCATCTTTGGATTGGTTGATTGGTAAGTGAAACTGAGCCCGGAATCCACGTTTTGGAGAAGATTTTCTCTACATTTGGTATCAGAGCCTCATTGGGGGTGTATTTCGGCCAAGAACAGACCAGAAAATTCGTAGAAATTCGGTAGAAACCAAAAAACGAATCTGCCCAGAATTTTGTGCGAAACCAGACCTGTAAACCTGATTTTCGGACAATCCAAATGTCGAGTGGTGAAGCAGAGACTGGATTTGGAACGTGCGAGTGGAGGCGCTTTTGGGTAACTAGCGCGTCTGAGTTCCGGCACCGACGGCCGGCTGCACGTCGAGTTTCAAGGAGGTGTCTTCAGGTAGATTGTTCCTAACGTGATTTCTAAGGTTTTTGTGTTTTCAGTTTTTCATTTCAGGTATTGCAGCAAAAGTTGGATGATTTTGTCCTTGGTGGGTTGTTGGTCGGAACTACTGTAATTCAAATTTTACTTTTAAACGTAAATTGCCAAAATGAAACAAAAATAAAATAAAATCACAAAGTGTGATCCTCACTTGCTCAATCCAAATGGAATGTTTGAAATAGAATGGTTGTCAATGTCTCCGGACGATGACCATAACTTCAAATTCGAAGTTCCGAGTCAATAATAGATCCCCTGAACATTATTGACATGAAAGAAGAGTGAGAAATGAAAACGAAAGACACATCATCATTACTTATATAAAATTTTTACTACATATGTAAAAAGATTTGCGTAAAAAGAAAGCAAATGACCCATCTCGCTAAACACAGTTGGATTGTAAATACGTATTATTCAAGAGCTACTTACTCCATATTCAAGGAGATGGAAACATTAAAACCACAGATATGTCAAGTATTTATCAAGATTTCCACCCAAATGCACAAGAGATAATGTGAAATATACGAGTACCATAACAACGTATGGACTTGCAAGTAAAAGCAAGATTATTTCCAATTTGACAAGTAACAAACACAATATTGTTTCGTTTCAAGCAATGTTCTACAATTTTTTTTTTCAAGTATAAAGCGTAAAATCAACTTTAAATCTTAATTTAACAAATCTAACTCAAGAAGATCTCAATAACTGATTGAAAGTAAGCACAATAATTTCCTACCATAAGGTGAAAAGTTAAAATAGGTTCTTCGAAGTTTTATTTAGTAATTGAAATATAACAAATTATCTAATATCTTTTATATTTGGCATCATATCATATCGTAATTCAATTTTCAAACTATATAATATTTACCTCCCATATTCAATCTAAACATATATATGACTTTTCAAAAGCTTTATTTAAAATTTTAAAACACGTGATGTAACTTAGTTAAATGTTTTTTACATGACATAAATATTTAAATTACCTTCCAAAAACTATAATCTCAATTAAGCCACATAACTACATCTATAGTTCTGATTAACAATTTAACAACCAAAAAAGGTAGCCTAGTGCTAAACATGATGTCCTGAATTCAAGACTCCTGAACAGGGTCACTGGTTCTAGTAGAACCCAGTCGATTTGAATGGGTTGCGACCTTTGACCCTTCCATTCACCACTTTTTCCATTGGACTAGTTAATAGATTTCCAACAACTCTGTTCAATCATTTGTTTTTAAGAGATCAAAGAAGTTTGACCCTCGTTCCAATAATTTTAAGCTAATTTTCTTTAAACATCATAATGAAAGATTCTATTGCAATAGTACTTGGATGTATTCTGAGTTTATTATCAACTTACACCATTTTTCTAACTATTTTTTAGGAGTTCCGGCTAGGCACGCATTAACAATTCAACTTAGCAATGGATAAAATTATAAATATAGCCCATTTCCTTCCCTATTCTAGACTTCAACCCCTCATGTTAACATATAAGGCTGACATCACACCTTTACCACTCAACGAAAGCCAAGTACTACAACTACTCTTACCAGTTTTTTTGAACTCAATTATAGCAAATTATCCACTTCTTTTGTTATAAGACGGATCAAACCGTGTAAATGCTAACATGCATGTAAAATATTTTCTTTCCACAAGTCAATCATGGTAATATGGAAAGCTTGACCTTATCCTGAGAGGGAAGTTTCATTTCTTTTATTCTTCAGATGGAGTTCATATTCTGACCTAGGAAAATATTTTAGTATGGCTGTGGGATATTTTCTTACTGTACAAGATAGTCCTCTTCCAGATTTGCCAGTTACAGAAGCGCCAATGGTAAAAGTCAAAATACGAATATCACAAGATGTATATTAATGTAAATCTTCCCTTACTAGTGTATTAAGATTCTTTGCATTATACTCCTTTCCTGAATCTACTCAAGGAAATAGCCATGTTAGCGCACATGTTAGAATTTGATTTTCAACGAATTGCCATAAGAAGAATTTTCTATCCAAAGTTAGCATGGATTGGGCAAAGAAAACTATAAGCAGGATTATGTTTCAACAATAGAAAATTAAATCATATCTTATTTCATATCTTTTCTAGGTTCATATCCTTTCAATCCCATCAATATGATCACTCCCCTTAATTCGTGTTTACTGCCAAGTTAAAGTGTTTTGCCGTACCTCCCACCTATACGTGCATTTTAGAACACTAGTTATTTATAACTCGATAAATAAGGTCTTCAACTTATAAGTAATAGTAACACAAATTTATTATATGTAATTATAAAGTTCTAATATGGTATGAAAACAAGTTTATTACATGCAGCTTGTTTGGGCAATATTACCTATAACCTCTATATTGCTCTGACGACCTCTACCTATTTGAAATTCAGAATCTAAAATTAGGGATTTCAAATTGCAAACCCTAGGGGTTCGTTTGATAGCAAATGTGGAAAGACAAACATTTTCTATGTAAGTTAGAAAATAAAAACCCACCTAAATCATAGGAAAATATTTTCCATGAAATTTGTTGAAAACAAGCTTAGAGTGGTTGTACCTTGGAAAATATTTTCTTTTTTCCACGTTGCAATCAAACGGCCAAAGTGTAAAATATTTTTCTCGGATGTGACATTTTTCATGGAAAATGTGGCAATCAAACAGGGCCTAAATTCCAAATCATAATGAGAGAAATAAACAATTACAGGGGTTATCAATGTTACAGCTTATCTAACCAGAGATGAAGGGGAAGAATGTTGTTGGATTAACAATTTATAGTGATTTAATCAGAAATCTATGTCCACTAGGAGTGCTTCGGACGATCCTCAACCGCTAGATGTCCAGTATCTCTTCACTGTCAACAGCAACAACAAATATTTCCTCTTAGTTCGGAACACGAATTTCAACTTGCAACATTATCCTCTTCTATTTGTGTTACTATGATTTTTGAATTCAAATCTTCATTCGCACACAGATTTAACGAGAAAATATAGAAAATTAAAGAAAAAGGAAAAAGGAAAGAAGACAGCAAACCTCAATTAATTAGTACATAAAAAGGTTATATCATAATTAAACTTTATCCCATATCATGTAGTTAGTAAATTCCTTCGCTAAGAACTCATATAATTTCCATCACTTTAAGTCACGCTTTAAGAATTTACTTTTGTCAGAAGATCAAAATCAGAACTAACTCTTTTCCAAATTTTAAATTTCTTTACTTCATTTTTGTCAGCTTCCTTTATTTATTCCTTTGTTTTCAAATGAAATGAGTAAATTCCACAATAACCAAATTAAGAAACACAAGTTGAGCTGATAAATACACTCTTCTTGTAAATACAGAAAATCAGATTCTTCCCAATCCTTGTAATAATGCAATTAAACTTTCCGTATTTGAAAAGAAAATATCTAACTAAATTTAGCAGAATGTGTAAATTTAATGACTGATTGTACGTTGCTTTCTCATTTCTGACAAGCTTAGGTCAGTTTCAAAACATATAGATGCAAAAGCTAATTAATGTAATCAATTCAAAAACACTTCCAAATTTAAATAATGAACATAATTCCCAAGAAGCTCACATAAATTTCATTGAGGGCATATCTTCTTTGCAGATTATCAAGAACGCCCGGCTCATTCAAGTAAGTTAGTTTGTTCATGTCATCCACTCCTCCATGGTCCGCCTCCGTATCTTGCAAATGCAATTTATCCGGCACTGCCAACTCCTATTCCAAAAATTAAAATTAAAACCAAAATCAACACAATTCATTTTTTTCGACAATTCACCAAAATCAAAACAATAAAAATTCTAAACAAATCACCTTTTTACCGGAGATTGTGAGGACTTGAACTTGTTTACCGATAAAATCAGTTACCTCGGCTACTACCCAAGCCGAGTTCTTATCTTCCACCCGCACAGTCGATTGAGTGTTTGAATGATAGATTGAGTTTGTATTTTTTGTGGTCTTTGTCGGCGGTGGACGTTTTCACGGTGGTCGTTGACGGCAAACTCGGTGGGCGAATCGAAATAGTCAGGGGAGTGAGTTTAGGGTTTCTTTTTATTTTTTTTGGGCGACGGACGTTTTCAATGGTAGAGCAATACAGGTTTCGGTTTCTTTCTCATGTAGTCTTGTTTTTCGTTTCACCTTCTTTTTTTTTTTTTTTTTTAATTCCAAAATTGACAGATTTCTTCCCCGATATTTAGCCCCCGTTTGATTCCCATTTTTTCACCTTAAAAATGAAAAATATGATCGTTATTCATCACATTCAGCCACCATATTTGATTTTACATCTCTTGTGTGGGGCCATAACGACTATATTTTTCATTCTCATTTTACAAAAAATGTGTATCAAACGGGGCCTTACACAGTTTTTGTATAATTTTTCATCTAGTCAAATCTCATTTAATGAATGACATGTAAGGTATTTAAATTATCTAGAGGGGCAAAAATGTCCAAAATTGACAAACTTGCAAAGACTTTAAAAAGTAACATTTTTGTAAATGCAAAGCAAAAAATTGACATCTAGTGTAATTTTCTCATAAAAGAATTAATTGACCAGAATTCAGAACAATAAAAAATGGTATGAACAATTCTTATTCTTCAATCCAAACAAACAAACAATAATCAATAAATCAACCTAAACAAATTCTTAAGCATTTAACGAAAAAAGCATTACTTAACACACTTCAAAGATGAATCTTGGCCCACTTCATTAATTTTTTCAGACATCAGAGAATTTAGACAGGCTGCTTAGAACTTGGACTGAATCCAATCAATTGTCTTAATATCAACTTGAAATGACTTTGCAAGAGGATCATTCGGAATCGCAGGTGTCGATCCAAAAACGGCATTTGCAACTGTAATAACACCAGGGTTTTGGCTGCTAAGAGCTGCGATGGCAACAGCATTTGTATATCCAACATTACGTTGGAAATGGACAAGTCCTACTGGGAAAACAAAAACATCACCCTTTACGAGCTTTTTCATGATGAGTCGATTTTCAGGGTTGAAAGTGACAAATCCCACTTCAAGAGTGCCTTCAATTACTGTCAAAATTTCAGTTGCTCGAGGGTGCGTGTGAGGAGGGTTAATGCCCCATGGCGCATAGTCTACGCGCACTAAGGAAATTCCAAGAGTGTTGAGTCCTGGAATTTGAGCCACAGTTGCAGGAGTCACTCTTGATCCTAACTGCATTTGATGTGTTGCCTGGTAAATGAAGTCCACTTAAGAAGAAATCATTTGCCTGTACAAGTTTTGGATCCTTGCATGCATGCCCGTTTACCAGCACTGCGTTAATGGTAAACAAACAGAACTAAATTACTTAGAATTTTGACATAAAACTAGAAATATTTACGAACAAGAGTTTTACTTTTTTCCCTTGATTAAAATTATTCAGTACTATCTAATCGAGCATAAGAAACACATGCAAAGAATGTAATTGTGAATAAAGTTAGCCCCCCTTATCTTTAGACATAAAGAAGGGCTTGAATGTTTCGTAAGTCATAAGTGCCTGCTTCCTTGAAATATTTTAAGTCATTTTGGTAGACAGTAATGAAATTGTTAGGGCTAACTTTTGAAGTGTAGTGTTGAATAGTCTATTGCAGAGAATTCAATGAAGTCTGTTATAGTGATCTTAAAACTATGCTCTAGCTGTTGGAAACATAAGTTGGATCACACTGTACTTCTCAATGCAAGCACTCAACTTATATTATCGCAAGTGATCATATGCTCAATAATAAATTAATGCAATAAATAAATAAATAATCATAATATATTGATTACTGAATATTATTTTATTGTAGTAAAATATACTATTTGGGCACGTAATACAACACTAACGTGCTCAATTGAGGTTTTTTTTAGACCATGCTATTTTTAAATCTGATCGTGTTATTCATATAATATATACCTTGGCCATCGGGGTTAGCAACACAAAAATCTTGAAGAAGGCTGGAGTCAGATGCCAAAACAACCGAACAAATTGCAATCAAGACTCCGAAGAAAAGAAAATTATGTGATGCCATTTTTGTTCAAATAACTTTGGACAAGTAAGAAATGGAGAACAGAAGATTAGTTAAGTGCGGAAGATTTGAGGTGCAAAAGAAAGGACAATCCAAGGCTGCTTATATAGATAGTTAACAGCATTAATTAGTTAATTGTTACAAAATTGCTTATTTTGCCGGCCTAATTATCAACAATGAACAAAGAAGACCTAGTCTTCAATAAACCGTGTTGGACGGATATTATGCATGTTAATTATTGATAATCTTGTTTTATATATATTGTCGGACAGCGAATAATGTAATAATTAGTTGGTTTGAAAAAGTAACCATGTCGGATCGCACTCGAACAACGTTCAAACCTCATCTAAGATTTATATTTATGTGTTCATTATCAACACTTTTTACACCACACGTCTCTTGATTGATAACTTTTTATTTTTATTTTTTGGTGGTCAGCGTATCTTCTCTCCTGTACTATGTTCTTTCGTTATTAATAAAATTAGTTATCAAGTATGGTTAATTTACCCAAAAAATAGTATAATAATCAAAACGATAGAAAAACATAAATAAGACACTATTTTTTATCTTTTATTTTTTATGCAGTCAAATGTTGTCCTGGCCTGACTTGGTCTGTGTTTAACTTAAGCTTGTTGGGTGCCTATTCACGCCATATGTCAAAGCTAGAGTTAAAGGGGTCTAGTGTTCATCCATTATATTCCAATTGTGAGGTTTTTAAGATAAAAAAGTTGGTAAGGTTAAATATTATAGAAATATATATGATAATGATTATTAGGATATTAACCATTTGTTGATGATATGATTGCAGTGATTTCTTTGAGAGTTTATTTATATTCAGTAATACATTTTTTTCTACACAATTTTTTATCCACATATTCTCTTAATAAATTAATATTACACGTATATTTAAATTTTTTTCCTAAATTTCAACCACACATTCTCCAAAAAATTTACTGTAATACTATTCATTTACACCGAAGATAAGAATTTTCCTTTAATCCCATTTTACCCTTGTTTACCCTTTATAAAAGTTATTTCTCCCATCTATGTCCTTATTTAGTATTTTAGTGCTAAAAGATTTTAATTGATTCATTATTATTTTAATATGATGGTTATTTTTATTTAATATTTATTTTTAAATTCGAATTTATTATAAAGTAATAATTATTTCACCTATAAATTAATGTACTAATTTTGATAAATAAGTGACCAAACGAGTTTGTCATTCTTGTTATGTGTAATTTTCATTGTGCGTTTAATGTAATTTTTATATTTGCAGTACTATGTTTAATTTATTTTTTTCCTATTTATTAATAAATGCAATATTTTATTTCATTAGATATAATTTTTAATTTAACGATTGTTTAATACTGTAATTTGTAAAATAATATTTGGTATAAAATAATTCAAAATAAAATTTGATGTAGACCATTGAAGATGATCTTAGCTGGGAATAGCGTATCCAGTAGGATCTAGAGTGACTCATGGTATTGTGGCTCAAATTCCAGGTCTCAACACTCTTTGGATTTTCCTAGCTTCATGTAGACTAGGGATGGCAAAAATGTTCGTCGGCTCAGGTCGTCCGAGTTCGGCCCGTGAAAAGTTCGAGCCGAGCTAGGTTCACGGCTCGAAACACCAAGCCAAGGTCGGGACCGAGCCGACGCAACCCGTGGCTCGAAAAAAAAAATCAATTTGCTGCTTTTAAATAAGGCAGCGGTTTTAAGGCAACAGTTTATTGCCTTTTAAAGGCAACAAAATGTGGTCTCTCAAAGAGGAAAGGAAAAAAAAATTGGAGCTTGTCGGGCTTGGCCCATAAAGGCTCGAGCCTGAATTTTTTGGGCAAACTTTTGCTCGGCTCGGCTCGAGTCCCAAAAAAACTCTGTTCGTTTATTCGAACCGAGTTCGAGCCGGCTCAACTCAACTCAACTCATTGACACCCCTAGTGTAGACAGTACACCATGGGGCATCAACCCTCCTCACACTCGCCCTCAAGCAACAGAAGTTTTGACAGCAGTAGGCATACTAGAAGTGGGATTTTGTTAAATGGAGCCTAATTATTACCATTCCATGAAATGCAAATTAATGTGATTTATATATACACATCATTGAGGACGTACGAAACGAATTTGTGAAATATATGTTGTCTGTGTTGCATTTTGTCTTTCTATTTGAAGAGTGAATTTGGTGTCATCAGTAAAAGAATTAATTCACCATAATTCAAAGTTTGACATTAAATTTATTGGTCAATTTGTACATTCTTGTTAAATGAAAATTTGACAAATCCATTAAATTTACAATTTTGCTACTTGTACAACCTGGTGGATAGATGAAGAAGAGAGAGAGAGAGAGAGAGTACAAAAATTTTATGGTTTCCCCACAATTTTTTTTTTTTTTTTTTTTTTTTTTTTGGTGTGTAGGGAAATGTTTGTATTTGTGGGAAAAATATTTGCATAAGAAAAAAAATTGTAGGAACATTTGTACATCGAGGGGATAGATAAAAGATGACAATTTTTTAAAATTTGTGGGCTAAAGTTTTTTTCCCTACGAGCCCTTTGGAGACAAATACAATACGTCGCGTAAGGTTTTCCCCGACAAAATTATTCGTTTGCTAAAGTTAAATTTGCCCATAAAAAGGTTTTGTTTTTCCCCACAAATTATGTTATGGGCTAAATCGCGTTTTTCCCTACAAATAATTTTGTGTGGAAAGAATATTTGGAGGCTAAGATACATTTTTTCCAACAACTAAGAATTTAGGGCAACATGATACATATTATTTTGTGGGATAAACCAAGTTTTTCTTTACAAATAATTTTTTGTGGGGAAAGAATATGTGTAGGCTATTATGAAACAATTTGTAGGCAGAAATTAAATTATATTTTTTATATATTTTTTTTGTTATTTATATTACAATAATTTTTTTAGACTTATTCAAAATAATACAAAGATAAAAAAAGACAAAAAAAATTAATTAAGACACGTATAGTGTCAATCAATATAATATTGAATCTAAAATATTTTATCAAAACACAAATAAAATTCATTCACCAAGTATGATCAAATCTAAACTTAGAAAAGAGTATAGCAAACATGTTCTATATCTATTATAATGCATCTAAAAAAATAACTATTTATCCTCGTGAATTAGATACACGGCTGATCATCACCAGAGTTATTCTCTTTGTCCTCAAATAGCACCATCTTCCTCATTAGCATTATTCTCTATTGACAATGGTGTAAATGGGGATACAACAAAGTCATGAACTTTACCACATAGCTGGTGCATAAAATGATGTCAAGACTGTAATGTAGAATTGAATTGTTGCTCAACGACCTTCATCTTATATTGCATTCTTTGCTCCATCTTCACTCGAGCTGCATTGGCTACCTTTCGAGCAGTGCGTTCTGTTTAACTCTTTTTCTGAATCGTGTACAATGGAAGAAGATGTACGAATGTCTCGAAGGCGACCATCTCCCAACCTACGAATTTGATGTCCAACCTTTGTACCTAGGCTAGAACATACATCATGATTTTATTTCCGGCCTCTGGATCATCTACATGTATCTCCTCCAAAGGGATATCTTCGAGAAGCTGCTGCTTATTTGCCCTCTCAACAAGATATTCATACTCTTTGACAAGAATCTCATCCTACAAACACAAATCGCAAGATATATAAAACAATCCATAAAATTAAATTTTGCAAGAGATATAACACAACTGCACACAAGAGATATAGCAAAACCCAAGAGATATAATCAATCCTCTAAAACATTTTGACCATAGCAGTGTCCGTTTCCAAAATAGCCACAACAAAATCATACAAAAATTGTCATACTACTTAATATAAAGATAATTTTTCTAGCCTTTTTTAATCTAACTTTGTAATATATTCTTTTGAGTCTAACCTGGTAGATAAAACATGATAAAGAAAACAAAGTTATAGTGTTGAGTCTTTCTTACATGTTGAGCCTTAGCTGATTATAAGTCTAACACTTGTTCTTCCCTGCATAAGTGAACTCAAATGCGTCGACTTCGGGATACTTCGAACCATCCTAATAATACAAAATTCATGTTTCAAATACCGTATTCAAATTCTTAGCAAAATTAATTAATTAAGTGCATTTTAATAACATATAAGCTCACTATCTCAACCATCTCCTCCATTATGCATGAGAAATGACTTGAACATGTACGATGATTGTCCTTCTTCTTTTATAGGCTCACTATGTTAGCCGATGATGCCTTTTGCAAATAATATTACATAACAAAATTGGGAGTAAAAGCTGTGAACTGGCAATGAATTACACAATGAATAATACCTTGAATTTATTAGAGTTGAAATGATTACAAAGTTCCACCCATTGCTTTATGCATTTTTGAGCATCAAAAAGGAAATATTTCAACCTTATATCGAGTAATTAAGCTCAAGAATGAAAACTAGTGGCACCAATAGTTTAGTGATGTATGTTCATGTGCTTCATAAAACAAGCTTCTATTTACCATCTTATCTTTCTTTATTTTTTTTGGATGAAATATCGAGCAATTAAGCTCAAGAATGAAATATTTCTTATGATTTACCATTTCAGATGCATTTTGAAAAAAAAAAATGCAACCCGTCAACTACTACAGATCAATTCAACCTATAGTGTAATCACTATTAATAGGAGAAATTTTGGATTCCTAAAACCTCAACACACACCATCAAATCAGTAATGCAAAATTCGACATGATAGCAACTCGAATAAAAACCAACTGGAGAAACACATGTTATTTATTTAAGATAGCTCGCTAGACTGCAGTTTAACAATAGAATCAATAAGAACTCTACCTTAATAATAGATGGCAACGGAGATGATACTGTAGAAATTATTGAGGAAACAAATGTCTCATACCGTGCGGTCCGTGCCGTGATAACATCAAAGCAAAACCTGTGTTTTCACTCTTCTACTTATATAAAAATCCTTATAATTAGCACGAATACTCTCTTTGTAATTGGCTTGCACAATGTATATAATCTGTGATATTCAGGGATTATAATATATGCTCAAAATGCTTGATTCATCAATGCCGTTGATGCAACTTACAATGTTATTTACAGACTCTGCTTTTTGTACTCGCCTTCACAGTATGGTATAAGTTTATATATATTTGTAGACAATACTTCAGTATGGTATAGTCCAACATATTACACGTGGAAAGTCATAGACAATATATAGTCATCGACAAGAGCCCATTGTAAACACCCCAAGCGATCCAATCAATAAGCAACCAATCTAAACATAGATAAGTTTAATTGCAAGATATTGAATCCATGTCTCTACTACTATCCACCACAATCCACAATACATCGTATGCCCACTGCAATTCCTACTTTATAACCCCACTAATAATTCATTTTCTAAACAGATCCCTTTTCAAAGTAATTAAATTTGATAACAAATTCCTGTTAAGAAAAGGAAAAGCCTAACTTAACCTAGTGCTGATTTCAACTAAATTTTGTAGTATAATTAATATTAATAATTGAGATTGGCTTTTGTGCATATCCTAAATTAGCTGAGTATAATTGAGATGTGCAAATACAAAATCACTACAACAAAAATGCATTTTTGCAACATGTAAAAGGCAACATTCATTAATTAAATATTGCTAAAAGGGTCTGTTGCAACATTCTAATAATTAAATGTTGTCATTGGTGGTAACAATTGTGATTTGACAATATTTTTTAAGTGAATGTTGCTAATATTGCCTTTTGTAACGTTTATTTAGTGTTTCAAAAAAGTTTATTTTTTGCAACGTTTATCGAATGTTGCGAAAGATAAACTTTTTCGTAACGTTTATTAAACGTTGCGAAAAGAGAAACCTTTAGCAACGTTTATCAAACATTATGAAAGACCCAATTTTTTTTTTATTTTAACATTTGACATGGGCCTCTTTTTGTTTAAAAACATTAGGCCCAATTGCCCAAATCAATGAAGGGAAATTTTCATAATTAAGAACATAACTATGGCCCATTTCAAAAGTAAAAAAATAAGTTTTAAATATCTAAAATCAGATATTATGATGTAAATACAAAAATATACTAAAATATTCCATAAAATCAATATTCCTTAAATTTAGCGTCATTTACCATAATCACCCGGACTCTCCTTCAATACCACTCGTCTACAATACCATAATCAACCGGACTCTCCTAGAAATTGGAGATATTGAGCTGCCGGAGCTCTATCAGACGACGGTAATCGCTCATCCGAGGTCGTATCGTGTCAAAAATTCTCGTACGAGTTTCGGCAAAATCAAATTGATTCGCAATTTATTAATTGAATCTCAGCCTTCGCAATTTCGGGTAAGTATGTATACTTAATTGAATCCAATTTCTCGTTTCTTCCTACTTTCGGCTCACTAATCGATCAAAAAATAAGCACCTGTCGAACACACATGATGCGAGAAATTGATGAAATCGGGCAACATATGTGACTATGACTGAGAATTTCATCAACATACGTGTTGTTACCATTACACAGAACCTGTGACCTTCTGGTGTAATATTGCGTGTCTGTTAGTGTGTTGTGACTGTGACTATTTAAGATTAGTGACTGTGACTATATGATCACGTAAAATGTGACCTGTGATCACGTAAAAGGTGACCTGTGACTGAGAATTTCATAGCGTTACTTGTTGTTACCGTTACACAGAACCTGTGACTATCTAATTTTCAAAAATGTGACGTTCTGGTGTAATATTGCGTGTTTGTTAGTGTGCTGTGACTGTAACTATTTAAGATTAGTGACTGTGACTATTTGATTAGTTAAATGTGACCTGTGTGACTGAGAATTTCATCGCATTACGTGTTGTTACCGTTACACAGAACCTGTGACTATGTAATTTTCGAAAATGTGACATTCTGGTGTAATATTGCGTGTCTGTTAGTGTGCTGTGACTGTGACTATTTAAGATTAGTGACTGTGACTATATGATTAGTAAAATGTGACCTGTGACTGAATCTGTGACCTTAACTGTGACATGCATTTGGTGTATGTAACATGTTACAACAATTGGATCTGTGACTAATTGTGTTCAGTTTTCACATGCAGGAATGCGATTCAGTCACGTTTGTCTGGTGAATGGATCAGAAATGTCATTGGTGCTGATTGATCGCAATTGCGGGTATCAACGGCTCATCGATATAGTTATGACCGAGTTTTCTTTGGACCCCGCTAAGGTGGCAGTGCTAATGAAGTATAATTTGACCAGTGATCTTCCTCCGATAACAATCAAGGGTGACAATAATGTGTTGGCATACATGGTGTTGAAGGATATGGATCGTGACCCGTCGAAATATCCAATACACATTGAGGTCATAGATGCAGTTAGCCAAAATCAGTCTATTGTGGTATCGATTGGTCTTCAATCTAATGAACATGAATTTTCATTAATGGATATGTCATCGGATATATGTGGAGCAATAGTAGATCAATCATGTGACACATTTGAACATGCGGTTACAGTTGTGTCCGTCCCAAATGCTAAGGATGTAGAGGAGGAAAGGGTTTTCCGTAACAAGGAGATTATGAAGTTGAGCTTGTCGTTGTATGCAATCCAGCATATGTTTGAATATGTGGTTGTTCGGTCAGACAAGAAAGACTTTCTTGTTAAATGTTTACGTGACGAGTGTAGTTGGACATGTAGATCATCGAAGATAGCCCAAACAGATATGTTTAAACTCAGGCTTATTGCGAAAGGTCAAACATGTGCTTCGAACGTTGTACTCAGTTCTCATAGACAGGTAACAAAGAAAGTTGTGTCATCCTGCATAAAGTATAAGTACACGTCGTCACGCACTATATACACGCCGAATGATATACGCAATGACATGATGCATGCTTATGGAGTATCGTTGAACTACGTCAAGGCTTGGCGATCTCGAGAGGAAACTTTAAAAATACTAAGGGGTGATCCAACTGATTCACTCAGTAAGATACCAAGATTCTTATCCATGTTACAACATACAAATCCTGGGACGGTCACAGGCCTAGAAATCGACGGTCACGGTAGATTTAAATATTGCTTCATGGCACTAGGAGCATCAATACGGGGATGGCAACATTGTAGGCCAGTTGTTGTGGTTGATGGCACATATCTAAATGGACACTATGGTGGAACCTTATTCACGGCTTGTACTCAAGATGCAAATAACAACATATTTGTACTTGCTTTCGAAATTGGGGATAGCGAGAATGACAAATCGTGGTCATGGTTTTTTGGATACTTGAAGAAAGCCTATGGGGATAGAGAAGGATTGTGTTTTGTATCGGATCGTCATAACAGCATCAAGAATGCAATTGAAAGCGTGTATCCGGGAACATGTCATGGGATTTGTTCGTACCATCTCCTTCAAAATCAAAAATCACGTTACGGAAGATCAGGTCGAAACATAAACCACGCATTCAATGCGACTGTTCGCTCTTACACTTTGACAGAATATGAATATAACATGCAACAGCTCGACGCGATTAATGGAAAGATAAGGGGTTACCTAGTAATTTCTATTCATTTACTTAAATATATTATGATACTGTAAACTATATGATTTGCATCTCCATGTTTTCGTTTGTAGGACGGTGTTGGACCTGAGAAATGGTTACGTTTTCACATGCCCACGAACCGATATTCCACAATTACGTCGAATATAGTGGAGTCTGTTAATGCAGTCACAAAGTCTGCCAAGAACTACCATATTTTGGCATTGTTAGAGTCATTGCGACAAATTATACAGTTTTAGTTCTGCAAACACAGGGAGACCGCTCAAGGCACTTTCACGACCTTGTCAAGCAAGTATGAAAAACAAATGAGAGAACTGAACACAGATACGAGAAACTTGAGGGTAACGTTAATCACTGTGACCTAATCTATTATCTGTGACTTTAGACACATAAATGTGTGTTTGTAAAATTTGTTTATGTGACTTCTTGTATTTGTAACTTGCCTAAATAACTACAAGTTTCTCCTATCAGTCAGGCAAAGTTCTCAGTTAACAGTGAGAGTGCATATTTTGCTGTTGATATAGAACAACGGACATGCACTTGTAGGATGTTTCAAGTTGATCAACTACCTTGTCCACATGCTTTGGTTGTGTTTGCTAGTATGAAGATGGATCCATATGAATGTTGTTCTTACTATTACACAAGAGAAGCATACAGAAATACATACCAGGATACCATTTTCCCCGTCGGAAATCCAACTGAATGGATAGTGCCAAATGCTGTACATGACATAGTGGTACTAGCACTTAATCAAAAGCGTAGTTGTGGAAGGCCTTCGGAGAAGAGATTCAGATCAGCATGTGAAGGGAACGTAACTGTAAAATGCAGTCGGTGTGGTGAAAGTGGTCACAACCGACGAACTTGAAACAGCTTGGTTCCATTAAGTCAGAGCCAATCAAGGAACAAAGAGAAGAGAAGGAAGAAGACTAATGATACCCATTAACATAGTGCAATGATTTCTTTATTTTTTTCATTCGTTTTGTACGTAATACACAATGCAAAACATATGATGATACGTATTTTGATTTCATTATTACCAATTGAAAAGTTCAGAATATATATTGTTATAATGTGTTTGGAGTGTATTCCCACTAGAAAACTGTGTTTGAAATTACCTGTGACCATATTTAATTTCTGTGACATCTATGCAATGCCTTGTGAATGTCTAGTCTGCATATGTGACCTACTGTAGTTGTATGTGTGATGTGACCAATTCTCATGTGACCTGTGACTATTCAGTAGTCACATGTGACCTGTTACGAGAATAACACGTGTCTGGAGTGTTGTGCTCATGGAAACTTGTCTTCAAAACGTGTTGTGATCATTTTTAAGTTCTGTGACCTATCCTGTGACTTCTATTCAAATGCTAAAAATATCTGTGACTGAATGCTGTGACCAATATGCAATTACCTGTGACCATATTTAATTTCTGTGACATGCACTGTGACATCTATGCAATGCCTTGTGCGCATGGAAACTTGTCTTCAAAACGTGCTGTAACCATTTTTAAGTTCTGTGACCTATCCTGTGACTTCTATTCAAATGCTGTGACCAATATGCAATTACCTGTGACCTAGACAACAATACATCGTAAATGAAAGTTTCCAACAATTCAAGACAGAAAATGTATATGAAATGCTTCAACCACAGCATTATGTAAAAGAAAGATTCCAACAACAGCTATAATGCTGAATAGTTAAAATACAAAGTATCAAACATGTGGTCATTACAAAGGAATAACAAAGATTACAGTCATGGCTCCCATCTATTAAAACTATCACTCAATGACAATGCTATCTCCTCCGATTTGCTGCAGCTTCTTCGCGGTCTTTTTAAGTTCCCGACATTTAAACAACAACGATGCCATATCTAGCCGTGCTCTACCCGCATCAAATCTCATGGACATGGATCCTATGTCATCATGTAGCATGTACTCCGCAAATTTGATCACATATATGCCACAGTCGTGTCTGAATAAGACAAATCAGTTTATTAGGTATGATATGCATCATGTAATAGAATGGTTAACTATCAAATATCAATTGTAAAAACTATACCCATTTTTCTGTTGGGGAAGGGAGAAATCAAGATCCACCTTCAACTCCAACGAATCTTCTTTCCATACTCCAACACGTTTCATGAGGTGTGGAATCATATTGACAAAGGGTTCAATACCTATACGGACCTTCACATCATTGTATGTCTTCCTAGCTGAATTCAATACACGAAGTGTATGATTCTTTATATCAAGAACTGCAAGCATCCAATGTGCTTTATTTGTGGGCAGGATTGGAATAAATACAAGCTGCACTTCATCCCATGGAGTGCTCAATGGAATCCGTGAGCCCGTAAGGTCATCAAGCAATCTTTCCTCTGTCACGACATTTGGATTTTTCTTAAACTTGGGATACATGTTCTTGAGCTTGGCTTGGAACAACGAATCATTCGTTGTGGCAATGAATTTGATATTTTTTCCATATCTTGCTAGCTGACGTACGTAAAAGAAGCAGACATCCATATGCTATCAAAATATAAGCACAACGCACAATTAGGAAATGACAAAGTGCAATATATGTGACCTGTGATGATCTATGATTGTGCAGTCACAATTTGTTACCTGTGGTGTGACCTGTGACTGCCCAGTGACATCAAACATGTGTGACAAGCGCCCTGACCATTTGTGAATATTATGGAATGATCTGTAAATGTGCAGTTACAGCTTGTGACCTGAACTGTAACTTGTGATGTGTGACCTGTGACTGCCCAGTGACATCAAACATGTGTGACATGCGTCCTGATCATTTGTGAATGTTATGCAATGATCTGTGAATGTGCAGTTACAGCTTGTGACCTGAACTGTGACCTGTGATGTGTGACCTGTGCTGTGTATCGTGATTGTTCAGACACAGTAATGCTATGTGTCCATTGAATGCTATGGAATTTCCATCTGATTGTGCAGTCATAGTTTATGACCTGTGGTGTGACCTGTGACTTCCTAGTCACAACAAACGTGTGTGATCTGTACTATGGAAGTTGTAGCGTGTTACATATGCAAATGGTGGGCGAACGTACCGAACTAGTCAACGACGTCTCCCGGGATACAAGTTCATACCACCATGCTTGTTTCCAACCAAGAACTCACCAACAACAAATGGTGGGCGAATAAGATCATCTCTATCATTGAACTTCTTCCTGCGAATGAACAGAAATTATTTAGTGTTTGAAAGTAATGAAAATTGTACAAATGTAACATACTTATTGCGAGGTTTGTATCCCCTCTGAAACCAATTCTGAAAATCAGCAATATCCGCATCATTTGCATGCTGATTATAGTGTTCGAAGACTACTAGGTTTCGTGAAGATTTGATTTCTCTCCCTTCATCACCAAGATATGGAGACTGGAGTGCTTTGGCAGGCCTGGGAGCCCTCTTAACCGGTAAACCAGAACTTGGTGCTGCTTTAGGTGATTCCTGGAAAATGTACATGTGTTGAAATCTGTGACACACACTTAGTGCATTGCATAGTTTTGAATTGTCCAATGTTCATTGCTTTAATGCAGAAGAAAAGTTTCGGTAACAGTCCTATTCTACATGTATACTCCATAGTAAGCGATAGAGTTGCCTATAGATACCTCAGGCTCAGCATAGTCCGTCTCCTTCAAGACATTAGATATGACCGTGTCGACATGCACTTGCACTTCTTTTGGTGTCATCGCCTCCAATTGGCTTGGTTGAGTGGATCCAACACCCAGGTCGAACGATGGAGGTTGAAGTGAATAGGGGAGTTCAAATTCACCCACAGTGTCAACTTTGTCTTTGCCCTTTGAATCAATACCTTTATCCACATTTCTAACCTATGAAGCATCACAAAAAATTTCATTTCAAATGTCGAAAGTGAGGTATTCAACAAATCATGCGACAACAGTGGAGTGGCTTACTTCATGTGTGGGTTCAGAGTCCCTGACATCATGTGGCCCCGTCTTCTCACTAAATTTATTCAAAATTTCCTCCATCGAACTAGTAATCAATGCAGTAACAGATTCAGACAGGAATTGCATGTTTGTTTTGATGTCCATCAAATCTGTACGTATTTCACCTTGCATGCGCATGACGATGTTCAATTTCTTCTGCTGATCAGACCTCAATGAGGACATCTGTGATTGCATTGCATTGAGCTGGCTGTGCAAAGAATGGTTTTTGGACTGGAGTTAAGATATTTGACCACTGAACTGTGTTCTCAATTCCTCAAGCATCTGGACCACATTAAATAAATGAAAATCAGGTCGCTGGGATGTTGTAAACAGCACTAATGCAGTGACCTGTGAATCGTGTTGAAATGTCATATAAAGTGTGACCTTCTCACAGTGACTTGTGACATGATATACAGACATGTGACCTATAAAACGATATGAATGTTATGGAATGATCTATGATTGTGCAGTCACAATTTGTGACCTGAGGTGTGACCTGTGACTGCCCAGACAAAAACAGTTGTGATCTGTGCTTCGACATGTGACTGTGCAAATACTAACTGTTGACCTGTGCTGTGACCTGTGACTGCCCAGACAAACACAGATGTGACCTGTGCTTGACATGTGACTGTGCAGGTACTATCTGTGACCTGTGGTGTGACTTGTGACTGCCCAGATAAAAACAGTTGTGACCTGTGCTTTGACACAAACATTACTCCAACAACTTACATCATTGGATGGATGATCATCTGAATCAGGAGTTTGCGGCTCCTTTGTGCTGGCAGACTGACCCTCCCTACCTGGCGAATCTCCGTCAAATGATGTCCCCTGCCATCTCGGTGGGGGATCAACAAAATCATCGTCGTCAACGTGAACATCAGTGTGCCCAAGCCTACCATCGGTTATCATCAGCAAAGGAGTAGATGGTTTTACAACCGAGGCATTTGGCTTTCTGCTTGTACCAGCACGACGAGCTGATCTGTCCATTCTATCCCCCTTTCTTTTATCCTCACGTGACCGGTCCATTCTATCCCCCTTTCTCTTCTCCCCACGTGATTGATCAGGTTGAAGAGGTTTAATATACTCCACACCATTCATGTATGGCATTGCAAGTTCAATTTCAGGTGGGTCCATGTCACAGAGTTCCATCTGCCATTCCAAACCCATGGAAAATGTAGAGTCAGAAGCAAAAAATCATACATCAAAACATGCAGCATTTGGTATTGATGTCTGTGACCTGCATAGAACGTCTGTGACTTATAGCAGTATACATGTGACATACTCAGTATGATAGTTGACACACAATGTTATCTGTGACATATAAGCGTATTTGTGACCGACTGAATCCTATCTGTGACCTAAACAATATGGTATGTGACTTCAATTTATGTGTATGGTGTGACTAAAGGAATGCACATGATTTGTGGCGTATGAAAATGTGCATTTAACGTGTAATCACTTACATCAGGATTGGAGAAGCAATCAGGTCCATCGAGCATAGCGGCCGATGGGCGATCATCGGCCGTCCAATTCCTTATTCGGGGATACATCCTGGAAATCCTTCTAACTATGGATCTATCAAGACTGGGAATTATCTCGTAAATTCATACTTGAAACGCTACAAGCAAACCTCTCAGTCTATAGTGGGTGGTTCTCTTGCTCAATCCTTCCCTCAATGAACTTACTAGTGTGTTAAACAGGGACTTGCCCCATGGATACAAATTCAGCAAATTAAAATCTTCAACTAGTACAAACAGTGAGTGCTCTACCACCTTCTTGTAGTCCCTCGGATATAGATAGGACGTGATGAAATACAATGCACCCAGCCTGCAAACGTCCTCATCCGGAATGTCATGTGCACTAAGAAATGCTTGCTTCACATCTTCGTGGGTCACAATCTTCTTGGTACTGAAATATGCTTTCTTCAAACGGGACCGGGTCTTCTCCAACTTTTTTGTATCGACATCACCAACGTATCTCAGACCCGTCACTAGACAAAACTCAGGGAGTGAGAATCTTACAAATCTTCCATCTATATTGAACCATAGTTCACTGTCATTTGGTTGTTGAACCTGCCTCAACAGGAAATAATGTATGAGCTGAGATTGGACAACGATTTCCTCACATTCGAGGAAGTGAGCAAAACATGTGTTCCGTAGTATTACACGCTGGGCTTCATTTAAATTGTCCCTAAAATTTGTCATCACCCCCTTC
This sequence comes from Osmanthus fragrans, assembly GCA_019395295.1. NCBI lineage: Eukaryota > Viridiplantae > Streptophyta > Magnoliopsida > Lamiales > Oleaceae > Osmanthus > Osmanthus fragrans. The sequence continues at coordinate 11,486,021 of CM033362.1, forward strand.
AGTGGCGTAATTGTAATTTTCCCGGGAAACCAACTCGTCTCCGGTATATTGAATCTCCATGCCTGCAAATTGGTCACAGAAAATATCGCGGTTGGTCACAGATGAAATGCAAGGTCACAACCAATTGCAACAAAGTAAGTCACAAGTCCCCTCCCACGGTTCAGAACTCAACAACACACTTGCAAACACAACACAATCGCCTTACATAAGTCACAACTAAACCTCCAAATTGCAAAACAAAACAAAAATCCCTTCCGAAATTCCAGCATTTCCATTAAAGTGACACGGTGTAAATTGAATGCAATATATCTTAGAAATTATAATTACTTCATCAAATCACGTTACCCATCGTGTACAAGGTTCGAATGTATCTACGAAATCATGGTAAAATTGAAAAATCGAGAACACACCTTCTTCGCGGAGGGGTTTGTGACTGGCCGTGAAGATTTATGTCTTTTTTAAGAAGAATCTTTGTGACTTTCATCAACTTTCCGTTTACCTCTTGCATTTGAATCATCTTTCCCAACTTTCTCCCGTCGATTTTCACTCCTAGAACGAGTCATAACTTTCGGTTCTATACGGTGTGCCGTTTGATAGTAAAGACGAGAAATTAGTTGATATTGTTGTAAGGATGTGATGTATATGATCGCCGAAGGAAGCCGCTTTTCGCCGGAGGAAGAAGACGAGATATTGGTCGCTTATCGCGTCTGCGTCGGAGGAAGAATGCTAGGGTAATGGGACTAGGGCTTGAACACGGTGTGTTATGAGGCGTGATACGACGTGGGTGCAGGTTTAGGGAACGGACGTAAATGGCGGTTTGGAAAATATACAGTTTCCATTTTAAAAAACACGTGAAATAAGGAATACAGTTATTAAGTTGATTTAATTATTTAATTTTAAAAAAAATCTGATTTTTGAATTATGAAAGTTCCCATCTTATTTTAGAATGATGAATTTTTAAAGTAGGGGTTTATGTAATTTCCACATCAATGAATCATTATCAGGGTCCATGATATTTCATATAATCATATGTATTTCCCCCAAATATCCAACTTTTATCCAATTCCAAATCGTAAAAGGCAAACCTAAAGCTGCTGAAGGCTGGAACTGCAAACCTTAAGCCGCTGAAGGCTGGAATGCAAACCATTTACCCGCCTTCGTAATTTTCTAATTCCATAATCCATTTGAAGGAGCAGAGGAACCCTACTTTGCTTCTATCGAACCCGAGGACGTGACCTTGAGGATGAGGAGTCACCGCCGCCGACATGTTGTGGACTTCTGGTCTCAGAATCTTCGAGCAGCCTTCAATCGACACTTCAACTGGCGAGTGGTGACTAGTGAGCTACTTATTTCTCTTCTCTTTCTCTTTATTTTTTGGTTTTCTTTTTGTTATATGTTGTTGAGTCGAGTGTTGAGTGTTGACTACTTGACTTGTTGTTGTTGAATGTTGTCTGTAAATTTGTAATTTATGTTATTAGTCTTATTAATCACATTCCATTAATGGTTGCAAGTTTCTGAGGCGGTTTATGATAGCCTTACATGAGACGGGACTTGAGGCGTAAACCTCAATATTTTTTAACAATGATAGATTATGTACGAAATCATGCCATAAAGTGTGCACATGTTCAATTTTTGTGTGTTAAATTGTTAATATCTTGATACGGAGTTGGAATAAAATTGGCTGACTATAGTTAGCACAGGGAATTTAATCAAATCATTCTTGACTTATGGGAATTTTGTATTTGCTTTGAACTATTGGGAATCATCACGTTAAAATCTATCTATTCTAATTTAGGATTTATAGTATCTTTGGTGATGGTGTGTTTTTAATTGTTCATTTACTGCTTTATGTTCAGTATAAAAAAGGGGCTGGACTTTGATTTTTTTTTTTTTAACATTGCTTGAAACTTAACAGTCTCGGTGAATTGTGAATTGTGAAGTCGGAATTATGGAAATAGCATTGCCCTATGAGATCAACGACACATCCATAGTGCTCTAATGTTGGTTTGAGTTGGATAGTATCTTTGCATATAATGGACAAAGAGTTGCTGCACTTATCAATGTTATCATCTAAAGCTATTCTTACAAATCTAGTAACCGATTAAAAAAATTAACGTATAATGATCATAAATTTGAACTTGTAGATTTTCATAACAATATAGAGATGTAGCATATAATTTTGTTGAACGAGCGCGTGAAAATTGTAAATAAAAAATGATAGTATGCCCTTGTGTTAAGTGTAGGAATCTAATGCATGACCATTAAAATATAGTCTATGAACATTTGGTTATTAAGGGTATGGATCCTACATACAACGTTTGGATATTTCATGGAGAACAACCAAATGAATCAGATTTGATCGATGTAGAAATGCATGAGTCACATAGAACAACCAATTATGCAACGACAGACGTTGAAGGCTTATTATGTGTTACGTAAAGTAGTTTGGTAACTAGCTAATAGTTTAATATTTTAACATGTGATATACCTAATATTCATATTGTGATGAAAAATTGAATATTCTATCTCTAGATCATCGTTCGAATCAATTGACAGTGCGAGACATATTGTATAAAATGGACAAATATGAGGTAGTTGTGTTTTCTTATAATACGTAAGATATTTGTTGAGTTTAAAAAATAATTACATTTGTCCTTTGTTCTCATTTTTCATTTTGAAAGTCAACTAAACGAGCTTCAAAGAATTCTAAACGACGGAGAGCTACAATTGTTGTGGCAATTCGATAGACCAAAAAGAGACTATGACTGTCGAGTGAACCAGAAAATTCTATATCTACTCCAATTAATGAAGAGAAAAACACGCAGCCAACAAACGCAAATGTAGAAGCTCTGAAAAAGAAAAGGCATCCAACCCAAGTGAAAATGATTTTTGGAAGCAATTATCAGAAGAAGGATCTTGAATTCAATGAATATGGGCAAGTAGTTGGCCATAACTTAGATAATTTGGCAGCATAGTTGGAGCTATGGTACGAGAATATGTGTCTGTTGTAATTAAAGATTGACATTCGGTTGATGGAAAGAAAAAGTTGGAACTTTGGGATTTCATACAAGTATATTTCGTAACTACCTTTGAAGATTATTACACTATATTCTTTTAAGTTTATAATTTATTTTTGTATATAAATACAACAAAGGTTCAATGTGAGTGTTTGTTATCAAAAAATAACAATTCAATGTATAGAAAAGTATTGGAGGACATTGAAATCAAGGCTGAGAAAACCGATCAGAACTCAAGCCGAATAAATTGAGAACAGAGCACGCACTGTGGCTCTTCTTAGACCAAAGATTGTGAAATTTGAAGAAGTATGGGAACAATTTGTCAAGGATACGCTTTCTGCTGACTTTTGTGTAAGTATATTTGCATAAGAAGTTTCAGCTTTTTATAATTATTGTTGTTTTATACTTTTTTATTTTCTTAATAGGAAAAAAGTTCAAAGTTTAGCAACATGAGAACATCTCAAAAACTTCTCCAACATATGGTCGAAAGGGTTATCCACGCATTGCTCATGAAATGGTAAAATTACAAACATATCCTATCTTATTATTTATGATGTCCCATTCTAGTATATGTAATTACTAGATTTTTATTGTAGAGAAAAGAGTATATAGATATAAAATGATTGAGAACTAGAGTATGGACACGTGGACATCTTAGGAAAGATGGAAAACCAATAAATGAAGTAATTGTTGAAACTTTAGTATGTGCATTATATCAACGTTCGACTAACAATAATTTGATCTATTATATGTACCACTTGTTAATAAAAAAAATTGAGTTCCATGAGTATAGCAAAGGATTGAAAAGTGTTCCCAATCAATTTCTAATACACTAGCAGAGGACTTTATCCGCGATGATGCTGTTGCTCGAATTTTAGGTCCTGAACGTCATAGGAGAGTTAGAAGAGTTGGATTTGGAGTTGCACCATCAAAAGTGGATGGAAAAATTCAAAGTATTGTGAGAGTTAAAGAACTTGAAAGTCAATTACAAACTCAGTCAGAAAGGGTGGGAGCATTAGAAATAAAACTCGTTTATAAAGCACATCATCCTAAAAACAAAATGTGCAACTTGTTTCTAAGCTTCTGCGCCTCCTCTTTGTCAGATGGTAATGCTTTATCCTTGCGAAATGCTATGATAGGCTGTATGCATGGAGGAAGTTCTTCAAACCACATCACCTCTTCGCCCTTAGAAAGTGGAGGGTCTAGGGAGTTGTTCTATAGGCACAACAGTAAGCAATTTAGAATCTTTGCTACTTACTAACATTGAAAGAGGGTCGACATAGGTATTTTTTGTGTGTGGAATCTGTGCCAATTTGAACGTTTCGAATGATGGGAAAAATTCCATTATCACATTTAGATACACCGTCATACTCTTATCTTTAGTTGAGAAATTGCCATTAACCTGGCTTACTACCAACTGGGAATTACTCTTGATAATTAGCTTCTTCGTTTGTACTTGATAAATGAGTAGTACTTGTTGACCAATAAAAAGTGCGAATAAAATGTTTCTTGAGTATATATGAACAACTTATAAACGCGAGTTAAACATGGCTTGCTGAAGAAATATAATTAACTATCTCATATATATTAAGTACATGTTTGATTTTGCTATAAATTAGATTTTTACTAAATTTCGATAAAAATGGATGAAATCTATAATTAAAAAATTGATAAAAATTATGAATTTCATGAAATATGTGATTAAATTTAATTATTAACTTTGACTTAAACTTTTTAGTTAAATCAAATAGGGGATAAAATGACAAGTTGGATCACAATCATGGTCCCCACCCCTCCCCTCTTAAGGGACATTCGCTTTTAGAATGATTGTAAAATTCTTAATTTTTATTTTTATTTTCTCTAAACTAACTTCTTATTATAACATACAATATGCATGAGAAAATAAAAAGGTATATTCGAGTACATATAGTATGAGAGTGTATCACTATTTTTCATAATGTAGAACCATTCCCGTTCAAGCATTCTCTTCCGAATACATCAACGTGGTGAGTGGTGAAATTGTAGAACCAACGCCTGGACTACCAAATTGCGATTGTATTTGACCGACTGGAAGAAATTCATGTTTGGCCACACACGCTTTGTAGTGACGGTTAAGGTGGGTGGTACCAATGCCCTTTTGTCATATCAATCGTTGTTAGCAGTATTTACATACTACTTTCGACTCAGGGGTTCCATCGATCACACGACCCATTAAAATCAATGTAAAGTGTTCCCAATATTTTGCATGTTTTTTCACTTTTCGCTTCCCTCTAGCATCAGGAATGTCTAATTCAGGTTCTTCTTCCTGTTTTGCTTCGGGAACATTAACGTTATTCAAATCAATCAGATAATTTGGATTATTGCTTTCATGTGCAGCTATATCTGGAATATCTTCAAGAATTGGTACTTTATTTAGATCGAAAAATTGATTCTGAAATTGAATTTGCGGCGTCACAAGTGATTCGCCTCCGATACCGAACAAGCCCTCAACAAATAATTGTGGATCTATTTGTGAATTGTGAAGAAATTAAAGAAAGTACTTCAAAACTGTATATAATAATTGAAATTGAAGACGATAAAATTGTAAAAATGAATATAGATTGTGTATAAATTTATAATGTTGATAATTGATTGTGGAAGAGAGTGGGAGATGGAGAGTATTGGTGTAGTGAAAATTGAAATAGAAACCATGTATTTATAGAGGAAGGAGTAGAAAAAAAAAAAAAAAAAAAAAAGGTTCTGGCCATTGAAAAAGTGACCAAAAAGGGTCATTTTTTCAAAAAAAAAATGGTCACTTTTTACATGAGCCACGAGCCGCTCGTGGGTAGGCTCGCGAGCTCACCCACGAACAGCTTTTTTTTTTTTTCGCGAGTCAAGCCGGAACGATTCGTCAAACGGGCCGATCCGCTCGGCTAGCGCTCGGGCTTGTAATTTTACAAGCCTGTGTCGCCCACGAGCTCGTTTTTACCAGCCAACAAGTCGGCTCGGCCCGTTTGGCACCCCTACAATTGCGGTCACTTCTTCCCCAGCTAAATGACAAGTTGGATCGCAATTGCGGTCACTTCTTCCCCCTCCCCACCCCCTCTTAAGGGACATTCGTTTTTCGAACGATTGTAAAATTCTTAATTTTTATTTTTATTTTCTTGAAACTAACTTGATATTATAACATACAATATGTACGAGAAAATAAAAAAGTATATTCGTGCACATAATATGATAGTGTATCACTATTTTTCATAATTCATGAGCTTTAAAACAATTGACGCTAAAGACATATAACTATCACTACTATTAATATGTAAAGTGATTTTTCAAACTTGAGCATTTTGAGTAAACTATTTATCAAGAAGAGAATAACTTGTTGGACCCAATACCTTGTAAAAGGCATTTCAAAATTATGTCTTTGGCATTTAAAACCATTGCTTTCCTTTTACTCTTATCTTTTTCCATTGATGTAATCATTCTTCAAAGATTTAGAATTCAAAAGTAGAAATAATAAAGGCAAAAGCACATTTTATCGTGCCCAAAGTGATCATGTCACGTACCCCGCCAATCTATGGGTTGCAAAGTGTCGAACTTTTTTAAATAAAAATACAGGGATGTGTTATAAAATATACACGTGCTTCAACATAATAATAATATCTTTTGTTATATTGGTCAAATTCCTCGTTCCGCGTGAAGGAGTCTCTTCATGGTCACTTCATGTTTGGTGGGTTTTGGAGTTTTGCCCAATTTAAATTTTGATCATTTTTACAATATATGAAAATCCAATTAATTGAATGCAATTAAAAATTGTTTAGGGTGATTATAAAATATTTAACTTTTATTTGATGGGGATTAAAATCATATTTTTAGTAGATTTTGATAAAAAAATAATAATAAAATGTAGTTCCCATGTAATATATAGTAAAAATTAATTGTTGATTTTAATTTTAAAAAAAAAATCTAAATTTTAATTCCTATCAAATAGGAGTTTAATTTGATTTTCAAAAAAAAAAAAAAATTAAGAAATTTGCAACGGAATTCACCAATCTTTTGGTGATGTAACAAATTAGCCATATCCTTTATGTTTTTAGTATTTAAATTTCTCCTTCAAGTTTGTAGTTCTTCCATTCCTATAACACAATTTTCCATCCGTATTTGCGTTCAAACAATTAAAAAATTTTTGAGGTAAAATTATACTTAATCTTAATCAAATTAAAATGAAAATATGAAGAAGAAAGGAAAACAAGCGTATTGGATCCCAAACCCTAAAATTGTTTCCACCCATGAACCTCACTCTCCTTCCTCTATGTACTTTTTTCAGAAAGGTTTAGGGATGTCAATTTGACTCTTCAGTTCAGGCCGCCCATTATTCGACCCGAAAAAAAAATAAACGTGAGCCGACTTAGCTCATTAAAGCTTGAGTTGAAAGTTCGGGTTGAGTCTAAATTTTTTAGCCGCGTAAAAACTTAGCTTGGCTTGGACAAAAAGGCTTAATAAGATTTTGAAAACGGCTCCCCTCCAAGATATTGAGAGCGATAGTATTGTTAATTTGTAAACTTGAAAATGCAAATGTCAAAAAATGAAATAAAATAAAACTGAAATATGGATTACAATCGAAGACAATCCTACATCATTTTATTAAAATTATCACAAAAGAAATGCGTTCCGAAATACAGATGACAATCGAAGGAGCCAAGACAATGCTCCAATCTCTTTGTCGTGTTGGAGATTTTTTGAAGGTGAGATGAAAGATGATTAAAATATTTTCATTTTCAGTTCAGTTTACTTATTTTTATATATTTTTAATAAAAACCTAAATAGGAGAAATAAAATTAAAAATAAGAGTCTATTTACCGGGAAAATTGTAATTTCTATTCCAAAGTCTTACACCACATTATTTCGGATGTTAGTACCGACCCGACAGTGGTAATAAAACTAGTTAAAGCACGCGTCACTCCTCTGTTGAATCATCTTCCCACGTTCCTCCATTCGCAAAATGGAAAAAACAAATCCAATCCACCCTATATAAACACTTGCTGATGGTGTAAAGCTACAATCCTTCATTTTTCTTCCAAAAAATTCTTTCTTGAACTCTGTCACCTGATTTCTTATATTTCCCCATGAAAATTTTAATGAAAAGCCCATAAAAATTCACTTGATGTGAGCAAAATCCCACTTTCAGTATGGGGTTTACACAAAATTCCCTTATTTGATAGCACATAAATTTAATTCAACTGAACCCATTTCAGATTTTGTTGTTAATTTATCTGATTTCTTGGATAATTCATCAGTCATTCGCACCATGCAATTTCCCTGGAAGAAAATGAGGAGCACCAGAATTTCCCGATTGGTAAACGATCATTTGCGGAACTCCCAGAGAAAGCGTGGGGACTCTTCTCTTGTGGTGGAGACGGGGTTCCCAACCTCCCTCGTCGATCTTTTCATCAAGAATCGCGAAAAACTGAAAAAACCATCCAAGAAAAATAGAGCTAAGAACACAGCTATACCCCTTGATGATTTTAATGATCCAGTGATTAGTGGATCCTTTCTCACTTCTTCATTTATGCACACGCCTTTGCTTTGTCCTTCACCTAGTCCTTCGCCGTTGCCTTTAGCTCCTTGGTCGAGGGATTTGGACGAAATTGCTGTTGTGGATGGTGATGATGGCGACTTTTGTGCTAGAGGTGATAAGAGGGGAAGTAGTGTTTATAGGGGTGTGGATATGAATCGGGTTTTTGTGGCAGTTGTAAAGGGCTTTATGGCCGTAGTTTTGACGATAGGGATGGAGAAATTAACAGTGGGGGTGGCAATGTCGGCATTTTTCTTGTTTTCCCTGGAGTATGTGGGAAAATGTGGATTGTTGAAGCCATATTCTAATGCACAAGAAGGGTTAAGATTGATGGTACATTCTTTTTGTAGGTTTTTCGCAGATAGGAAGACGAAGAATGCTGGTGTTTTGAGCTATGAGGTGTTGCAAGAGGAATCTTTTAATCCCGTCGGCTCGGTTTTGAAGAAGGAATGTGGGTCGAGTAGTCCAATTCGAGAAACTCAAAATGTGGAACCTAAGCGTTTAGGGGTGATTGCCATTGCAGAGGAAATTCAGTGTGAAAAGGAGATAACGGAAGATCCTAGCCATGATGGTAGATTGGGACGTATAGAACTGGAATTGAAGAAACTGATAATGGAGGAGTCTATAAGTGAAAGGCTGGAAATGAAGGAGAGGAAGTTCCGCAGAGCTAGGATGAAGTCGAAGATCAAGAAATTTGTTTCAAAGAAACTACTTAGAAGAAAGGAACGTGACCCTGAAAGTTATAAAGTTAGTCCAATTAGAGAAGATAGCATTGCCATATGTGAAGAACAAGACACATATGAATGTCAGGATGCAATTGAGACAGAGAGTGATTTCAAATCGTCATCCCTGTCAAGTGGAAGGGATGGATGGAAAGATTTTGTTGATGCCAAATGTGCTTCTGATAAATTATTATTGGAGGCCAACAGTAAAATAACTCTAGGTGAAGAAGAGGTGAGAACACAAACCGGAACGGATTCGAGATACCTCTGTCTGATTGTTCTTATCGGACTTATTGGAGGTCGAATATTTACACTTATGATTGCCTTATTGTGGTGTCTGCTGTTAAAATCCAGCAAAACACTACTACAAAGACTCATAAAGCTGCCTATGATTAAGTATTTTACTGATCAATCTAGTTAGACGACTTTGTTTGTAGAATACTCTGAACTTTTTGTCCATTTTGTTGTTTCCTTCTTGTGAATTGCTATTCAAAATTTAGAGTTACAGAATGTTCAACCTTTGGTTGGCCTCTCAACTTGAGTTGTTCTTCCTAATATATCCAATTCATGATTTATCAATGCTTTATTTTGTTGTCTTCTTTAAGTTTCTGTATCGACTTGCGATAAATGAAAGGATGGCTATTTAGTATTTATCTTAATTCTTGATACTATCCTTAATGAAAATAATAGACAATAAATAAATAGTAGGTTGGGAAACTTTTGAGAGGTTAATAGTGATTTTTGGCAACCTGATTTTTGGTGTTGATGTAACGAACAACCACATCTTTGTTAACTACCTTTTCTCTAATAAAACGATAATGGACTTCGATATGCTTAGTCTGAGCGTGGAAAATAGGATTGGATGCCAGTGACACAGCACTTAGATTATCACACCAAAGAGCAAGAGGTTGAGGTAGATAGATGCATAATTCTCATAGAAACATTCTAATCCAGTACACCTCTGCAGTAGTTAATGCCAAGCTTCTGTATTCTGCCTCAGTGCTAGATCGAGAAACCAAATGTTGTTTCTTAGAGGACTAGGAAACTAAACATTACCCAAGGTAGATCCCAAAGCCACTGAGGGACCTTCTACCATTCGGATTACCAGCCCAATCCGCATCATAGTCTTTTTTCTGTCTTGTTTCTTATCTTTTATTTATGTCTTGAAAAGCACATTTTTCCAATGGTTTGTTTCACTTGGAGAATATTTAAGGTTTGTGGGCAGGTAGATATATGGGGGACGGGGTCATGGCAGAAATTTCTGCACAACTAAAAGACGCTCTCAACATTAGTCCCAAACCAATCAACCCAACCCAACCCAATGGCTAAGATTAATAGAAATTAGTTTTTAGTTTATAATAGTATTAAAGAAAACAATATTATTTAAATTATGAATTTATTTAGAAGTAAAACAAACTTATCCTTAGACAGCCAAACGTGCTGCCTCATTGGCTCAATTATTTATGACAATATTCAAGATTTCAAAGAAGTGTCAACAAATTTAGAGAAGTATTATCGATATTCAAATCATTTTTCAAAAGATCGACATTTGGTTGGGTTGGATTTCAATCCTTACATGATTTGGGTTTGGTTAAATTTCAATCAAACCGACCATGTTGGGTTGGGGTAAAACCCGACCCGACCCGAGCCCAACCCTACTTATGGGGGCCATTTATTTATATGAAGGGTTATAACCTTCTTTTGGACCCATTTAAGTTTTATTTGATGAAATGATTATTAAAATAATTAACAAATATCAAATAATGAGTCTTAAAACACTCTTAATTTGAAATTTATTTTTTTATAGTATAGTTATTAAGAGTGTGTTTGATAGGTATTATTTGAGAAAAATGAATTTTGAAATAGTGATATGATGGGAAATGTGTGGTTGAAAAAGAAGGAAAAGTTATTGATGTGATGAAAATATTATTTTATTGAAGAATGTGTGGTTGAAAATGAGTAGAAGAATGATAATGAAAATGAAAATGAGAATCAAACAGGGCCTAAAAAAAGAATTAGTTTATTTAATAATTTTAATAATCGAATTCAACCTCGATTCAACCCGGTAGCTCTTGACTTTTTTTTTTATTTTTTAGGTCAATATCCAATCATTTTTCAATACATTGGCATTTACTCATTCACATGGGGAATGCTTGTTGTCCAAGTCATATAGAAATACTTTCACCATCCCATTATGTAGGTTGACTTTTTGCATGATTATAATCAATTTTTTCACGTAATTTTGAAATTATACAAATATAAATAAGGATAAATTAGAAAAATTATTGACAAAAATTATTTTTTCAATAACATTAAATAAGATTTCTTAATCCATGTAAAAAATAAAAAAAAACATATTATATAAATGGGACACAAGAAGTATATATTAACTTATATTGGAGATGGATATCCCGTAAACTAATTGTCATTAGACTAGGTCCTTAATTACAATGTTTATCCTAGCCAATTCAATTAAACAAGAATTTATCATGCACACTAATGCCACAAGGTAACCATTAATTATTTTCATCTTGTACGTATAATCCAATATCGCACTCTTAATATGACTTTTTCGATTTGTTTTTCTCTTATTTTTAATTTCCTAGGTCGTTTGCGATTCGACACTGTTTGTGAGAGAGAGAGAGAGAGAGAGAGTTGATTGGATTGGACATCTACCTGTATATGACATAATTTGACTTGTTCAATTTTACGAAGTGCAAAAGATTGCTGCTTTATTAACTACAATTGATCACGCCTTAGTTTTTTAGTTCCTTTGAGTATTGGTTTACCCTTGCATTTTATAAATATCTAAATTAATATGTTCATATGTATAGCTAGATCAGGGTATTGCTTTTGATTAAAATAAACTATCTTTATAATTTTTTATAATTGTGTTTATATATATATATATATATATTTGTTATTTATTACTTAACAACTTAGGTATATTTAGCCTATGTATGCCTTAGGTTTATAAATTATTTATAAACATTCAAGCCACTTTTATTCGCACATTTTTAAGAGATTCACAAGTATTATAGCATTCATCACTCATTTTTACCTATTTATAATTTATACCATTTATATACACTTCCCAAACATTCTCTAAGTTCTAGAAAATAGCGATAAATCTGGGTTTAACATTAAAATTTAAACCCAGATTTAGGATTATTGTTTCCACAACTAAGGTTAATGGTTCAAGGGTCGGTATCCCCCTTCCCTCCACTTTCCCTCACCAAAAAACAAAAACAAAAACAAAAAGTTAGAACTATTACCATTATATTAAAAATGCAACAAATTTGTCCTTGCATAAGTTCAAAATTTAAACTTATTTTTTAAATAAGAAATTTTAATTTTTGACCGATATTCTTATTGAGATGGAAGCACTTAGTGTGAAAGAGAAAAAGAAACTTTTCAATCTAACATTGATGTTCTTAAGTAATTAAAAACAATAAAAAGAGAATTGTAAGTGTATTTTATTTTTTTTTTGTTCAAAGGAGAGAAATTTTTGAAAAGTAAAGGAGGCACTTTGTATTACTCAAACTTTGAGAGAAGTCTATGTACCCCCTTTTTTATTTGGATAAAATTAGATTTTTTATTAGATTTTGATAAAAGTTAGTAAAAATGCGTGGTTCAAAAATTGATAAAAATTATTGATCTCGTGAAATGTGTAGTTGAAAATGAGTTTGGAAAAAAATGCATATTACAAAATAGGAACCAATGCAAACATGAGATTTTGCTCGTATATCTTTAAACAATGTCTCACATGAGCGACACTTGACGTTTAACGTTTTCACCACCCACTTACCATGAAATTTGAAAGTTAAGAATCCATTTGTGTTAAGAGTCCTATTGAGTTGTGTATGTGGGTGTGGGTGTAAAATGGTGGTTTCAATTTTGACCACAAAATTGAAGGGTAGGAGCTACTTACAGCTTATTTGGTAGGCATTTTTACACGGAAAAAATGAAAAATTGTACCCTTTTTTTCAAATCAGTGGACCCCACTATCTCACATATTGGTCAAAAATTTCAGCTGCCCCACCCTTCAACGATAAAAGTTTTTCTACATTTCTTGTAAAAATGCCTAACAAACAGGCGCTTAGTTTGTGCTTCGCTTGTTTAATTTTATGTAATTCGATATAAATATGTACTCTATATATGTTTGACATGGTACCCACGTACATAATCATGTTTTTTTTTTTTTTTTTAATGAAAATGACACCTTAGGCAATCATGAACTACTTCATTTTGAGTTAAGAAGATGTGAACGTGTCTTTTAATGTTGTCGAGTAAAGAATATCATCAACGAAGTGTTTCTAATGTGTGCATTTATTATCGCCTAGACGACTTGACTAATGAAAGGAAGCTTAATTTCTTGGTAGTTGATAAGAGATAATCGGAGCCAGATGAAGAATAGCTAGTTAATATAACAAACTTTAATCAATGAAACGAATTAATAACAGATAACCTAAAGAAATAGAAGTGACATCCTCCATCTAGCATTCTAGTTCAAATACTAGTGAGGTATTTATCCCTCGTGTCATGCCTGAAAATAGTAAGAACCTTGCCAATACCAATCTAAAAGACCAACTCGAGGCTGTTATTCATTAAGAGAAACCCTTAGTATGGTGATTTGAGATTTCGAATGATCGATTTGTCAACTCGGAAAGCCTTGGCCAGTAAATCATCATTAATAGATGGATTGGATCCAAAAACAGTATTAGCAATGGGAATGACACCCGGATTCTGGCTGCTCAAGAAGGCAATAGTCACAGCATTCCCATGCCCAACATTTTGTTGAAAGTGAATGAGCCCAAATGGGAAGGTAAAAACATCACCCTTCTTAACAACTTTTGAAAACAGCTTGTTTTCTGGATCCGAGGTGACAAATCCGACGAGTACTTCCCCCTCCAACACTGTCAAAATTTCCGATGCCCGAGGGTGTCGATGGGGAGGAACTACGCCACGTGGTGCATAGTCGACTCGCACGGTGGAGATGCCGAGAGTGTTGAGCCCGGGAATTTCATCCACGGTCGGCCGGTTTACGAAGGACCCCAAGGGATTTGATGTGTTTCCAGGTTTATGTAGTCCTTCGAAGAAGAAGTGATCAGCTGTTACCTTTCTAGGGTCTAGACATGCATGACCATTCACTTTCACTGCGTTACAACCAACAAAACACATAAGTTTTACGTTAAAAACCTTAAAAAACAAGAAAAAATGTGGCTTCAGTGACGAAAAATTCACGAACCTGGACTACCAAAGTCTGCGACGTAGAAATCTTGAAGCGGGCTAGGTTCACCTGCGTGGACGAGTGTCCATCCAATGGCAAGAAGACTAATTGTTAACACAAGATTTGCCATTTTTGTTGAACTTTGGGTTACAACTTACAACTTTTGAAGAGAATTAGATATTGATGTGGAGTGATTAATGGCATAAGAACCCTACATATATAATACACACTGTAATATGATAGCTATGTTAGAGATTTCCAGAGAAGGCGAAGTCATGAGCCTGCCGTCCATGCTCGGTCCAATGTTTTTCAATATTAAAAAAGAAAAGAAAAACACACACACGAAAGTGAGGAAACAGTATATGAATTGTTCAACGTGACGTCTGAAAAATTACGAATAAATAATAGATAATAAAAAACCGAAAATTTATTAAAATGCATATATCTATTGAACATGATTAAGCCCATATTTGGTACATATGTTTTAAAATTCATATTTTTGAAATTATTTTAATGAAAATTATTTTACATATGATCTCATAACGTTTTCCTATTTTTTAATGAGATATTCTCTTAAAAAAATCAGTTTTCGCAATTTCTATTATAAAAAGTCTACATCAAACGAACCCTGAGAAATAAAAGGAAATGAAAATCCGTTGATTATATAGTACAATACTCTTTATACTATGTTGTGAGTATCAAACATCACAAGGATATTGTAACCTTTTGTATTAAAAGTTGCACTTTGATAATTTAATTTATGTTTTTTAAGATGAGTCCACATCAGTTATCTATATATGGTTGTCTAATTTATTGTTTATCAATAAAGTTTCGATATATTCTTATAATTTCTAGGTGTTAAAATTTAATGGGTACATAATAAATCATGTAAGAAAAAAAAAAATTATTCCAGTAATTTAGCCCCTGTTTGATACACATTTTTTTCATTATCATTCTTCTACTCATTTTTAACTACACATTCTTCAATAAAATAATATTTTTCATCACATCAATATTTTTTCCTTTTTTTTTTCAACCACATATTCACCGTCCATCACATCAAAAAAATTCATTTTCCCTCCCAAAAATGACTATCAACAGGGGCTTAATTTTGATGGACAACCAACAAGATAATTCCAAAGTCCGAATATATAGATATTATAAATTATATTGGAGATGGATATGCCGTATAAATTAATGGTCATTAGACAAGGTCCTTAGTTATAATGCATGCATGCGAAGCTAACCATTATTTTCGTTTTGTACGTAAAATCCAACCATGTGGTAGTACGTAGGGTTAATTCTTGACCTTTTCAACTTGTTCTTTATTTGACTTGTTCAATTATACGAGGTGCTAAAGGTTGTTGATTTATTAACTAATCTCTTCGGGTGTTGGATTCTTAATGCCTATTTTCGTTGATAACCAAATGAATAGACTAAGTAACGAAACTCGTTCAAATATCAATGTCAAATAAGAATCAGCACTCATTCGCGGATGACATATAGAAGAAGAACAAGTATAAAGTTTGAATAGGTACTCACTTTCGTGCCAACCAACGTTATATATATTGACAGGTAAAAACTATTAGTAAGAATTGTTGCGCTAAGAGAACATTAATATTTGAAATTTTCTCTTGAGGAAGAATTGGGGCAGTTGGTTTGTTGTTTTCAATTTTATAGAACACTCAAAACTTGTTTTATTTTGTATTTTTGAAAACGAGATTAAATTTAAAACATGAAACTCAAAACATAATTTTGATGTTTTGAGTGTTTCCACTTAAAACACGGGAAATAAAGGTAATCAAACTCCTTCCAAATGGCAAATCCAACCCACCCAAACAACCCATCGTCTCCCAAAAAAAAAAAAAAAAGTAACCCATCATCTGCGATGTCACTCACGATTTTTTTTTCTGAACGTTTTTTGCAATCTTAAATGAGAAAACTGAAAATAATTACTATTACGAAGACACGAAGTATTCCTCCCTTTCTGAATATTAACTACAATTATCACAATCATAATCCTTAAAATGTAAAAAATTTGGCCTTGATAAGATTCAAAGCTAGGGGTGGGAATTTTAGCCGAAACATGTTCCAGAAAAATATTAGGAATTGAAACTAAGAATCTAGGACCAATGGAATCCAGTATGATTCTTGATCCTTGAACCGAAATCGTGAGTGCCTTACTGTCGAATTTGTCATTTTTTATAAGTTACTAATATTTTACAATTTATTCACCATGACACAATGACCTAGTAGGATACAAAGGAAATGATGGAATGGAATGAAAAGTCGATAATGTTGATTGTTATGATGTTTTCCAATGAATGAATTTATACTTCGTTATTGTTGATATCTGGTTATCAATTTGTTCTTCGTGTATAATTTGGTATTTACGTTCTCATAGATATTTGATGCTATTTGGGGACATTTGTCATGGATTAAAAAAAAGGTATAGAAATATGTATTTGGTAACATATTTTATTTCTTTTATTTCACTAGATATTGAGAAAATAATTCGTATTGTCAACTCACGGGTTTTAAAATAATATTATGGGTAAAATTGAATCGAAATCAAACCTAATGATCTAGGTTTTATTTCTAATAATTACGTGTACCGCATGGTTCCATTTACTAACTACTCGAAGTGTATTATGAGGTTTCGGATATCAAATTATGTACTCGGATCAATCCATCCGACACCCGGATTTATTCAAAGCTAAGTTCTATTTTTATGTCAAAATTTACGATCGAATTTATATTTAAAAATAAGAATCTTATCTTTTATTTTTTTTTACCATTTTTCACTTGAGAGAGAGAGAGAGAGAGAGAGAGAACTCCCTAAACTAGAAATAATGATCTTAACTAAATTAAAAATAACAAAAGAGAAAAATAAATAGTATAGTTAATTTTGTATAAGGGTAACTAGTACATAACGTCCATACATTTCACTATTATTATGCAAAACATCATAACTTTTTTTTTTTGGGCGCATTTTCACCAGCTTTATTAGCACAAACATCCACATCTTTCAATGTTTTTGTGCAAACATCTATATCTTTCGTTTTTTTACAATTTCACCCTCACTTTTACCTTTCATTGCGGAAAATGTCACTTCATTCACTCACTGTCAAATACTCCGTCAATTCAACACAAAAAAAAGAAGCAATTTTTCTCTTTAAAACCAAGTGTTACATTGTCTTGACCCAAATTTTCTCTTTACCTCCATCTCCTCTTACACGTGAATAAAGGAGACGCTGCGATTTCCCGTTTAAACTAAACTCATTTTCTTCCATTTGTTTGTGCATTCTCTTCGGTCTTCACCGTCATCTCCTCTTACGCTCATCTTTTTTCGTCACCACACAAAGGAAGCATGCAATGAGGCAATTTGAAGCGAGCGAAGGTAAGAAAAATTTGATGTTGGGTTTTTTGTTTTCCATTTCATACTTTGATGTTTTACATGATTGGGAGTTTGTGTTGAGTTTTCAAGTAATTTATTACTATGGTGATGATATATATTTTCTTCCATGGGCAACATGTTTCCTCCGATTTTGAGAGACCCTAGAAGCAACCCACATGCTTACGGTATAGTCTTCAATCCCTACATTTTTGTGTGCATTCACCCAAATTCTCGTGCATTTACGTCCAATTTCAGTGTGGGCTACCTCAATTTAAGAGTTTCTCGAAATTTCTTTTTGCAAGTTTAATTATTTGTTCTTCTCCATTTTAATCAGCAACGGTAAATATTCAATTTTGACCGCAGTTGAACTAGTTCTCATTTGTAGACTTCTGGGTAATCTACATTGCATTAATTTGTCAGCATTTATGGAGAGAACTCTAAATTCACATTTTTCTTAGAATTAATGTTGCATTAATTTGTCTCAAAACTCCCTAATTTATTGCTTCATATTGGTTTGTGAATTTCCTATCATTTGTGTGTAGCTGGTGGCATGCGAAAATGTGTTCGACTTATAGTACCGCAAGTATATAGTTCGTTTCAAGTAATAAAGTGGATTTTTAAGTCCAAGTATCGTTCCCATAAAGATTTAATAGTTTAATTTTATCTAATTCAACCTTAACTGAAACAAAATACGTGTTTGAGTTTTTGTAACTAAATTGCAACTAAACTAAGTAAGCTACTTATGCAAAAGTGAATGAATTATCGAATGAAAAGCAAATTCTACTACGTGCAATGATATACTAAATGCAAAGTGTTATAACAATCAAATAAAAAGCGTACTAGGTTCGTGAATCCCATACAACGATCTATTTCAACTCTAATTCTACAATTTGACAACACGTTTGAATTATGGCGAATCAATATTCATATTTTATTCAAGACTCTTTTTCGATTAAGTTTGAACATATTTTCATATACGACACTAACTATACCTCTATGGCGGGAGCAAATATATAAAAATGCATGAATATCTATGAACATTTAGAGATTCACGTAAAGTATAGTGGTATATCTCTATCCCCTATCGGACCTTACGATAATTTATACCTTGCCTAATCTATTTTTTCTTTTTCGAATGGATAAAATAAATCACACAATAATTATGGATAAAATTCAATGTATATAAATCATTCATCATTCCAAAATGCATTTTAATGTCAAAAATATAAAACTAGAAATTGAAATATCAAATCACATGGTTCATCGTTCACCTAACACAATAAAATCTAGCATAGCATGATAAAACTAATAAAACTAAGGAAAGAAATAAAATAAACAAGAGAAGACATCACCCTGTCAAATCTTAAAGTTTGGAATCAATCTTCTCGTTCTTCACCTTCTTCTTGCTCTTCAATATGTCAAAATAATGTCCAAATAGGCGTAGTCCCCTCTTCTGGTCGTAATTAGGGTTAAAAAGGAGTCCAAGACATGTTTCCATAGGTAATTGATTCAAATAAGGAAACTAAATTTCTCGCGCCAGAAATAAACCAAGCAACCGCTTGGAACAACTAAATCAGCCCTTTGAAATTCCTGCATGGGGCTGGGCGACCGCTGTAAGTTTCTTCCAAGCAACCGCTTGGAACAATTTTTTTTTTCCGTTGGACAACTTTCAGTATTTTAATCATAACTTTCGTATCTGATGTCCGATTGAAGTGATTCAAAGTTCGTTGGAATGCTAATGCAAAGAGATACAATTATTATTGAAATATATATTTTCTAATTCGAACATTTACTTTCCCAAAAATGGATCTCAAGTAGAGACTAAAAATTCGGAGCATAACTTTTTCGCCAGAAAGTTGATATGTGATAATATTTCAACCATATTTCATCTCTTTAACTTCTTTCTTCATCCGATGGATCCTAACACTCTTGAATATTCATTCTATCGTCCGTCATATCTATGAATTGTTTCCATGTTATTCGTTTTGATCCCCGAATTTTCGTTTTCTTCCGCCTTAGTCATTTTTCGCTCGTTTTCACACATTTTTCGTTCCATCCATCAATGTAGCCCTACAAACACAAATTATACCGAATTAAGCCATAATTCAATATATACGTTCACAATTAGCCATGTTTTATGGCCTAAATAAGTGTGTAAAATGCACTTATCAGGTGACAATTCTACATATTTCATCCTTAAAGTACATCATACAGATCATACAGACCAATTTTATGGTAAGCCAAACAACGTGGCATACGAAGGGTAATTCGTGTTTTTCATCAATTTCTTTCACACTGCACGGTTTACCAAAGAGGATTTGATGAAATTCTTAGAAGCGGTTGGTAATGAAATGGTTTTGGAGTTTTATTATAAGAAGTAAAAGATGAGTTTAGGAAAGGGATTGACGAGATTGGTGAGTGAATATGATATTGAGAGGATGCTTAGAGATATGGAGGGGCATTCAGTAGTAAAGATATATGTCATAGCCCCAATACAATCATATGCATTGTTGTTGCATGCATATGAAGTTGATGAAGACCAAACATTTAAAGGTTTTTATGTACCATCTGTTGAAGAGCAAAAGAAGGGAGCTTGAAGTTAATTGTTCAAGTCAATTTTTTTAAGGACAATGATGAAGAGTTATGGTCATAGTATGAAGAAATCTTATAATACCATTATAATGAAGATACAAATGTGAGTGATATGAGTTTAGAAGGGGATAAAGTTCTAGTTGAAGCTCATAATGAATAACAAAAAATGGGAAAGAAGAAGTTGAAGGGTTGGTGGAATTTGATTATGAGATGGAGCACAAGCCTGTAACCACTACTAAAGCTAGGAGTCAAATGGTTAATTTTGATTTTGGATTTGGTGTATCATATGAGCAGTAGGTTAGGGATTTAGATACTAACTATGAGGACTATAATGATTTAAGAAGCATTTATAGTGAAGAGGATGACGATATAAATTCAAGAAGCAGGGATTTTAATGATGCTTTCAAAGTAACGACAGATATAGGGGATCCAATGTTTAGAAAAGGTTGGTGGAACATATTCTTTACTGTAATTTAAACGTATTTGTACTTTAGTTTATGGATCAAAGGCGGCATAATTTTTTGATTGTGTAGGCTTAGTATTTGAGTCAAATGCCATATTAAAGGTTGCAATCACTGCACATTCAGTATGAAGCAACAGAGAGATCAAATACAAAAAGGATGTTGCCTACAGACTGAAAGCCAAATGTAATGAGGATTGTCCATAGGTGTTGTATGCTATCAAGGAGCATAGCAAGACAAGTTTTGTGATCAAAACTTTTATCGAAAAGCATACTTGCCCTATGGTGTATAAAAACTTCATAATGAGCTCAACTTATTTGGTTGATATGTATTTATCTAATTAGATGGCTAATCCAAACATGTCAATTAGTACATTCATAGAGATGATGAAAAGGGACGATTTGGATGACATTTTACCTTCGGTCTTAACCCTCTCAATCAGTAGCAAATCCAAGATCGGAGGTTAGCTAAAGCAATCGTTGATCGTTGATTGTTAATACAACCCACATTACTAGGAAAAAAAATACGACCTTACTCTGTAACTCTAAACTTAGACAACTGGATTCTACGAGATCTCATATTTTGAAAACGTTGCAATATTGCCTCATTTTCAACTTTCCCAAAAATCTCTTTCTTTACGTAAACCACCCAATTATCATTCAACCAATCATCTCCAATTTTGTTGTGCAAGTCACACTTGATTAGATTCATAGCAGATAAAACCCTTTCAACACTTGCAATTGCCACGGTTAATATCAAAACAAAGGCGATTAGCCTATAAACCAGTGGAAAATAACAAGAACTTGTTTCAACCAACTTCTGAGCTACACAAGATATGCTATTGAGGTTAAAGAAAGCTTAGTATCATAAGAAACTTGTCAAGTTTAGGTCTAAGTAATAAAGTTCATCACTATTGAAGTTCGAAGGATAAAACTAAGCGAGTCGTAGCAATTTATCCTTATCAAAAGCTGCAAATGAATCTCCTGGACTTAAACACAAAATGCAAGTAAGGAGCTTAATAGTTGTCTCTGGAAAACGATCTTTAAACTCTTGCAAGATTGAGTCTACCACATGATAATATAAATCAACATAAAAGCGATGATAATAAGTCACATACTGAGCTGCACGCCTGGTTGACCTCTTAATATTACAATACCCTTCATATTCGTCACTACAATATGTCTACCAACACAAAACTCACACCCTACTCAACAAATTATCTCAACCATTGTTTCTCATGTTTTGCAATGCATGCTTACGCAAATTCAATAACCTCATAGCATTCTGAATATCCTAATCTTTTTTTTCTGTAAGGCTTATTACAAGTTTTCTATAATTGCAAGAATTTCAAACAAAAAGTGGAGACTGAACATAAACTCAAAATCTTGCATAATGCTTATTTATCTCGTGGCCATTGATTTCTTATATGAATATATGTCATCTTCTAATATATCCTCAAGAACATCTATGATAGCATTAAACATATTAATAACACGAGTGATTGTCAATAGATGTGAGCCCATCTAGCATCACCTGGGGCAAGCCACACTCATTTCTTGAAACTTACCACTTCCACCACAAAGTTCCCCGATATTAAGCTTTTTTCAGAATATCATAATAATAACTTGCTCGAAGAGTATCTATACGCTCACATAATGCACTAACCAAATTCACAATAATGGCAAGCATGTTAAATAAATCACCAAGCATATTATTCCAACGTGCTACAGAAACAACTATTAATTGAAGTTGGTGAGCAAAATAATGAACATACATAGCATATGGGTTCTCTCTTAGAATTAAAGCTTTCAAGCAACCCACTTTTGTCGACAAACCTCAAAACAATTGCCATATGTTCCTTTATAGAATTATCACGTGCCTTATCAACCAATATTGAAAACAAAGAATCACCTATCTCATTCATAATAGACCTTGTAATCTTTACGTCACAACAATTAACAAAATCATTTTGGATGTTTGGTAAAGTAATTTGGTCATTTTCAGGAGTATTACTAAATACTAGTTTAACTCCCTCACAACGAGCTACATACCAATCTAGTAGCGTAATTAGATTTCCTTTATTAAGAGACTCTTTCGATTCATTATAACCACGAAATCACAATCTTTGTAGCAAGAAGAGTCTAGCACAATCTAGCACCGCAGTCGACCTCGTCCTATAACATTATTATTGAATACTACTTTGGTTAGAAATAACATAGGAGATACTTTACTTTTAATTCATCAAGTTGGTGCACTTAGCGAAAGCTTGATTATGAGCACTATCAAAGAGACCGACCTGATCTTTCAATGTCTTTTTGTGCTTCTAATCCGTAATGCTGGTCTTAGTGAATATATGTACACTCCCTTGACCCCCTCTATCGAGTTTGAATAAGTAGCAATACAAACAATAAGCCGCATCTTTTTCTATATTATATTCCAACTAACAAAATTTGGAAGACGATTCTTTCTAAAAACACCTATTATCATTTCTCATCGGTCTTCTTGGAAAGTGATGTCCATGTGTTTGATAATGGCCTTTTTTCTAAATATATCATCCGAACATCATCTCTAATGTTATGATCATATGACTCGATAGGGGACGTTTTCCTGGATCAGATACAAGATCATCCACATTGAATTGAGTCCGAGACTTGTTTGTGTTATTTAACAACTCGTGTGCTTGACTAGAAGCAATGACAGGACTAGATGCACCACTAGAACTACAAGAACAAGGTGCGAACTTTAGTTTCGGTTGAAAAATCTTTCCATAATCTACAAAATGCCCTAATTAAAATTGATTAAAAAATAGAGTACACATGATTGTATTGAGCCCAACATCTTCTCCATTAATTTTTTTCACTTGTCACTAATTTCCTAAGCCTAAATTCCCAAATCACAAATCAAAACAAATAAATTATAATGCATGGCTTATACAACGTAAATTATTTATCATAAATCACAAATTCACGAATTTCATTTCTTTGTCAATTAAATTAACTCATAAAACATGAATCATAAATTCATAACTAATAAATAATAAATAAAAAACTGATTTACGTGATTATGTGAAGTGTAATTATGTGAATACAAATGACAGAAGTCATAGAACACATAACCAAAAAAAAGAACGACAGTCACTAAAGAAAAAATGTGTTCACCACAACAACTACAACCCACAGGAGGTCTGACCCAGTCGCTCACTCGCTCGTCATCACAGACTCAGCAGCTTCGCAAATCGAGCCAGGAGGTGGAGAAATGGAGAATAATTGCTCGCGTACTGCTTATGCTCGTCTGCTTCACTTTATTTACATTTTGGTCATTTGGTGGACTTGCATATATCCATGGTCCAGTCGTCCAAGGAT
This sequence comes from Osmanthus fragrans, assembly GCA_019395295.1. Lineage (NCBI taxonomy): Eukaryota > Viridiplantae > Streptophyta > Magnoliopsida > Lamiales > Oleaceae > Osmanthus > Osmanthus fragrans. Next base: position 11,510,356 of record CM033362.1, read on the forward strand.
TGGGGCCATTCATTGGGCATATTTCTTTTTTTTTTAAAAGGCCCCATCGCCTGGTGCTGGCTCCGTCACCGCTCTTAGACCACCAGTTTACACAAAAAGGGCTAAGAGGCCAAAGGAGAACAGAAGAAAATAGCCAAATGAGATGGCTTCTTCGAGTCAGGCAAAGAGGTCTAAAAAGTCTTCGCACAATGTAAGTAATTCAAAGACAAGTACATGAGTCACATCAGTCCTGGAAAAAGTGAAAAGCTGATAATGACCTATAGGAAATGTTGTGAACGAGGACACAATGGTAGGGACAGCAGATGAGCACCACCACCAGCACATAATTAATAGCATTATGCACACATGCTTTAGATTCTGTAAAAAAAAATTTAGTTCAATCATTGCATGTGTAGGGGCTGGATTATATATGTTATTGGTTCAATCACTACAATAGTAGGGCTTGTAGAAGGCTGAATTGTATGTATTTTTTTATGTTTTTGAACTGGACAGAAGTTAGCACATTCAGATTCTTCCTTTTTTTTGGGCTGCACAATGGAATTTCCAAGATTTTCTGATTTTGACACGTCGCATCTTGAATCACCCTAGTGGACCTGAAACGTAACCTGCGCCAACGATAAATGCTGACTAGATGTCAGATCCATCACCAAAGCTGAAAATGAGTTCCTATAAAACATGCGCCAAAATTAAATGCTTTTGAAAAATATAATGTGATGGGCCCAAAATAATGATTCTATGTTTTACCAAAATGAAACTTATCACACAATATGTCGTGTGGCTCTAACTCTGTAATCATCAAGCTCTTCAAACCATTAAAAACCATGTACCTATAAGAAATTATGGAAAAATATATAAGTTGATAATTCAGTGAGTGGATAAGTTCTAAAATAATTATACTTTTTCATTCCTAAATCTTTATCGAAAATCAAGTTTAAATCATTTAACAGTCCAAAGTATACTAACTTATAATAGCAGTTAAGATGTAAGACATTCACATAATGTTAAAAATATCATCTCATAATCACTATATAAACATCAACTGGTATCTATCTCATCATATCAACTGTGCTAGAAATCCATAAGAAATGTACCCTCTGACTGAAATCTGTAATCTGTCCCTCGTCCTAATCACTTCCGACACAGGCCTCAAGCCCCCTCAGTAAACGGAAGCTGACCTCAAAGACCTCTCATAATCAATTCTAGAACACAGCTAAGGCCCCTCAGTGAACTATATGTACACGATCAGACCCCTTCATCCCCAGTCAAGACCCCTCAGTGTAGTACAGAACACAGCCAAAGTCCCTCAGTGAACTAGAAGAAATATATAATTATGGGTACTTTTCTGGTCGATCTCGATATCACATGTCTCACATTCTTATTTCACAATTTATCCAAATACAATTTTTAAATTCCACATATATCATAGTGAGATAACTTTCATAACAATCATGTAATTGAACAAATAATTTACATAACAGCACATAATGCAATAGTATAATCAATTGATAAATATTTGAAAATATTTAAATTTTTTCACTCACTAGTCTATGGACAAAAATCTATTTAAATTGACGAGTCTTCCAGAATTTTCACGTCACTACCTGAAACATGATACCATATAACCAATTTAACAATTTCGCTACCAAGTGACTCTAAATATTCATAATCGAATACTAAAACTTAATTTCTCTAGGCTTGAGTAATTTTCCCAAATTTTCTTTAATCACTTGGAGCTAATTCGATTTTCTAGTCCTATTTTTTTTTTTTTTTTTATTGCTAACTCATCAAAATAACATCTACCACAATCATCAAAATAATTACACCTTCCAATCTAATAAAACTAACCATCATAATTCAACCAATTAAATCTACATGTTGTTCCATAAAATCATTCTATCAAGTAAGTATTTCATCACAATTATTATTTCCCTAATCTATACTTAGCCAAAATCCAGATTAAAAATTCTAGGGGTTGCCAACAATTGGTGTTTCTTACCTTAGTATAAATAGCCTTCCCAATTCAAAAATATTAGCTCGAAACATAATCCTTCCTTCAATCTGAAAATTAAATTAATAAACCAAAGCCCTAAAAATTTAAGCATAACATATACCATATCTCTTGAAAAACATATTAAACAAATTGAAGATGAAATTGGAATAGCAAATCCTACCTCTTTTTCTTTTTCTTTCTTTTTCCTTTCTTCCTTCCTTTTCTTCCTCTTCCTTTTCCATTCTCTCTCTTTTCTTTTCTTTTTTCCTTCTCTGCGTTTTCTTTCTTCTCTTCTCTGCCGGTTCACTACTTCAATCTTTGTATGTATGTATATATAATTTAAATGAAAGATGGATATAAGTTAAATGGTTGCCACATGTCTTCCACTAAACCAAAATTGCTAAGATAGTCCTCCAACATTCCATAATAAAACAATTGGTCTTTTAACTTTTCTTAATAGAAAAATAAATCCAAAACTTTAAATTATATCCACCTTAACCCTCATATATTGCCAATTTATAAAATAAACCCCGATAAAATAATTTATTTCATTTTAGTCCTAATTTGACGTTGACTTTGACCAGATACTTTATTGACTTTGACTTAAAATGTATGGGGTGTAACAGATTTTTGTTGAGATCTTGTTTGTTGATGTCTTTGCTGCACCTATCTAATTCTCTTTTCTTTTTTTTTCTTTTTTTTAATATTTTGTTGCTGAGTTTGGTTGTTGAGATTTTGCTGTGTTAGAATTGGGTGTTTTAGGTACATTCAGCTATTGGGTGTATAAATAAGGTTATAATCTGTTTTGCTCAAAATAGGTATAGGCGGTTTGCAAATTTTTTTACAAAGGTATGGATAGTTTACGCAACTTAATTTTAAAGGTAGAGATGTTTTTCACAAAGTATATTAAAAGGAAGAGTTGTTACATGTAAACGTATTAATCGATAGGGTAGGTTATCACAAGTTTAATTTCATGCTAAAAATGGAAGAACTGGTCGAGTTCATCTTCTTCATTCATATATGATGGGCCATTTATCATTGAAATCTAGTGAGTTATTTATAGCATCACAGTTGACATTGTTCTTCTCATGTTATTCCTTATTTATCCTTTTAATAATCACAAAATGGGGATGAACATACTAATTTATCGACCACATATTCAAGGATAATTCTACATGTACTTAATGGCCAAACAAATCATTTACAACCTGCTGACATGGCACAAAATATCATTCAAAGCTGTTGACTACAAATTCTTGTGAGAAATTACTTTCCAAACCAAATTTCATTTTTTTAATTCAAACCCAATTCACTTTTAAATTCATTCAAATCCAGCCCAAATTAAAATCCTCTATCTCTTCAGCGATTCTCCCGACAAAAACATGAGTTGCTCCATTTGGCGATAACTCTCCGGCGACCCTGCCACCATCTGAACACCTCTCGCCAGCGACTGTACCTCCTACGAACAAAAGATCTGAACGGCTTTAAAGTAAGTTTTTTTTTTTTGTTATTTTTCTTCTTTTAAATGTATAGAGTATATTGTTTCCTACCTATTTTCTTGTAAATCTGAAATTTGGAAGTTATTGAATTTGAGTTTGCTGGACAGAGAGTCGAACTTGGATTTGTCAGGGGTTATTCGACCAAAATCGAAGATTTAATGTTCGGGTTTCTAATATGCTCTAATTCAAGACATTTAGGGATATTTTACGAAAACCAGCATTGTGAACTACAATTTTTTTTTTCTTTTTTCAATTAGTGAAGGAATGAGACTGTTTAGGGAAAATTTCCAAGGCTAATGTTGTTTTCTAATTACATAGTATGGAATGAGATGGGGCAGGGAAAAGTTGAAATGGTAAACTTGTTTTCTGAGTAAGTGATACATTTGAAAGGAAGAAGCATGATTAGAGTTTTACACTGCCAATGTTATTAGTTGCAAGCAGTTAGGTATGCTCCAAATGGAGAGGTTTGGTAAAACATAAATCTGTTAGAGAGGTTTGGTAAAATGGTGAGTTATGCTTATTTAGCTTGAATTTCACACCAACCGTAACGTTATTCATCCTGTCAATTTATGATGTAGCGGTAATATTTTTGTGAATGAATCAGGATTCATGATGGCTAGGAAGAACAGAGGAATTTGTCACTCTTGTAGGGCAGGACATCTGATGCAAGAATGGCCCAAAAAAAGGAGATGTCCAAACCGTGGAAAGGGGTTCGTCAGATGGTTGGAGGTAGAAAAAATTCCAACAATCAAGGGAAGTTGTTCCATTCTTGTACCCGCGACTGTAAGTTTTTCAAGGTGAATCAAGTGGCACAACCAAAGCGACCGAACCCATCCACGATTTGTCCCGAATGCTGAAAGTGTATGCAAAAATAACCAAGGAGACGGACTTGGAGATTTCACTGAACATAACCATGCGCAAGGGAAAACGATTTTCAGAAGATTTGATATAAATTATGTGTATTTGTATGTTTTCACCTACTTTGGTTTGATGTATGATTTGAGAAATTTATGAACTAGACTTTCGATTAGTGTATGTTGCCTTTTTTTTGGTGTCTGGAATCACATTTTTCTTTATCAACATATTTGGTGTCTGAAAATAAAATTTGCCATTATTGTGGGAATGTAGTTTATTCAGCCATGTCCCTAGCATAATTCAAGCAAACCTAATATGCAGACTACGTATGGGAATCCATATAACAGAGGGATGATCAAGCACCTAAAATTAGTCCTTCTCTCTAATCAAAGTTGGGGGAAAATACAGAGGAGAATGATATGAAACAGCAAGTAGAAAAAGAACGAAGTGATTCCAGCCCGTTTCTCTTTTTGGGATAAGCCAATTTACCAAAGCGGAACTATCCGAGTCCGTAAATTACGAGAGATACGAATCTGCTGCTTTAGGGCTACCACTATTCGCCCTAAAGATTCAACAAATATACAGCAGTTCCGACCGGTGACCTACTAAGGAAAAAATCGTCCAACTTTTCTTCGGTACCTGAAATGAAAAACTAACAACACAGAAACGTTAGAAATCATGTTAGGAGCAAACTCTCTTCAGACCCCGTCGCCGGAGGAGGACGCACGCGCCCATAGGCACCTAGCCGAAAAAACCACGTGCTGCCACCGCCGCCGGAGATCAGACGCACCACACACCCAAAAGCTCCTCCACCTGCACGTCCCAACCCCGATCTCCGTTTCACCAATGGACGTCTGGATTGTCCGAAAATCAAGCTTGAAGGTTCAGTTTTCGCACAAAATTTTGGGCAGATTGTTGTCTCTGTTTCTGCCACGTTTTCTGGTTAGATTTTGGCCGAAAATCCACACCAACCTTACTCTGATACCAAATGTAGCGGATATATTCTTCAAGTGATGGATTTCGGGCTCAGTTCACTTACCAATCAATCAACCATTCAACCCAAAACAATCAACCCACAACACCAATTCACCTAGGTTGCTTTCTTCTTCTCACACCCACAAAGGGAACACAAAGATATGGTGATTTGAAAGAGCCACAAAGACAAAGAGAAGAACAACAAGGATGAAGCTGTTTTTCTCTCAAAAAGGGGGGAGGAAATCACACGTGAATTGTAAAGAGAAAAAAAATATATATATATATAGCTTACGTTAGGTTTTTAGAATTGGGTCAAAGTCCAACAAATGGGCTAACACAAAGTAAATGAGCCAAGACACAAGAAAATCATCATATAGGTGAATTTGGACCAATACATCATTAATAAAATTAAGTTGCAACTAGTGGCCCACGTTGCTTTCAGGTCGACTATATGGATTGACTGATTGATATTTATTTCACTCATCGGTCAAAGCCTATGAAATATAATCTGACACTGTTTAACATTATTGCTAGAGATTATTGGGTATCAAAACCCCAACAATAGCTAAACTTCCACCCAATCACACAAGAAAAAAGGACGAATTTATCTCGCCAAAGGATCCAACGACCTAGAAAGGATTGCCTATGGTCGCTGAACACTAAAATAAGCTCCAAAAAAGTGGGATTTCTCCCAAATGCAAGACAAGAAAAAGACGGGTACAAATCCGGCAAGATTGGGTATTTATTTCACTCATGATTGAGTCTTTGGTAGGTTTTATACTAGCGGCTTCAGGGGGTTTTCACATTTGACAATTAACGTGAATTGTGTGAATATACATTATACACAAAGCAGTGTTTAAGATTGGCGGTTACAAAAATAGAAAGTTGCCAAAGGGAAAACACTAAGGGTCCGTTTGATTGCAAATGTGGAAAATGGGTGGAAAGAAAATGAAAGACAGAATTGAATTGAATAGAATTTGTTTTAGAGGGAATTGTAATTAATAGTGTTTGATTGTTATGATTTTCCACCTAATCCGTTTGACTTTATTTTTCATGCAAATTGTACTTTTTAGGATAAATTTTTTCACAATTTGTATTAAAATGTGTTTGGATTGCAAAAAAATAAAAAATAATTTTTTGTGTTCGTTTGATTTTATTTTTCATACAAATTGTCAATTAAATAGATAAATTTTTTTACCATTGATTTTAGAATATGTTTCCATTGCCAAAATGTTTAAAATATATATATATATATATATATATATATATATATATATATATATATATGGGATGGAAAACATTTTCCCACCATACTCATAGGAAAATAAAAGATGGAAAATGTGTTTTAAATGGTTGTACCTAGAAAAATGGGTGAAAATGAATTCCATGGAAAAGTTATGCAATCAAACACTATTCCACCCAATTCCACCCCAATCAAACGGGACCTAAAATTAACAGTGATGCAATACTTGAAATAGGACATAAGAACCCTTAAATTTATTATATTGGGGTTCCAATGCCAAAACATAAGTTGCTAAACCCCATAAGCATTAGCGACTACAATATGGTCGCTGATATACAATTTTCATTAACCAATAAAATCTGATCCCTGCAACACCCCCAATTGCAGGTCAAAAAAAGGCGAGGTACAAATCCTGCCCTGATTATTTTGGTCCAAAGACCAAAGCGCTGGATGCTGAATCCCATAAGCATTCACGACCACAAAATGGTCACTGATGTTCATTTTTCAGCAACCAATATAATCTGGTCGTTACAACATCCTCCAATTGCAAGCCAAAAAAAGGTGGGTACAAACAGGGGTGGACCTAGGGAGTCCCCCAGGGTCAAGGGATCCCCCACTTTAAAAAAATAAAAAATAAAAAAATTTGCTTAGGTTTTTTTTTTTTTAGGTTTTTTTTTTTTAGTAGAAGATTACTACAAATTTTGATTGTGACCCCTCAACCCAAGTCGTCTGAGTCCGCCACTAGGTACAAATGCCCTGATTATTCTGTTGCTGCGATCATAACGTTGGTTGCTAAACATCATAAGCATCAGTGACCACCATATGGTTGCTAATATATATTTTTCGACAACCAATAAAAGTTGGTCGCTACAATACTCCCGATTGCATGCCCAAAAAAGGGCGGGTACAATTCCCGTCTTGATTATTAGCGGCAAACATCTAGTTGGTCGGTGATATTTATATCTAGCCACCAAACTTTGGTCACAATAAGGCCTTAAAAATTGTTCCAATCTTAACCTACCAAGAACAAAACCAACCAAATGTTGGCCGGTGGAAGTGTGTTACACCAACCAATACGGTGTGATCGTTGAAGTGCTGGTCGCTAGAGCTCAATTTTTTATTTATTATTATTATTTTTTTTTGTAGTGATAATATTGACTCTTCTGAAGTTTTTTTTTAGTCATATTGCATAACCAGATATCGTATCCATGTTGGTTTCCTACTAGTGTTATTTTTCAGTGAGCCATGTATGAAATCTGAAGGACCATATCTGTATGTTGAAGCGTAAGTTGTGGAATCAATGGACTTCGGTTTCATGACAATATTTAATTCGATTGAATATTTGATATTTAATGTTTTTATTGACAAGTGTATAGATCTTTTCTCTTATGCGCTTTGGGCATTGTTGCATTGCATATCTCACACGATCAAGAAAAATGTTTTACTCCAAACTTCACCAATGAAATAATTGACTATGTATAGCTGAACTTAGTCTTTACGTGGATATCGAATTATTAAAACATGAAAAATGATATGAATATATGAAATTCCAATTCAAGTGATGAAATGCGGAACCGTACTTATCAAATACATAAATATAAGCAAATGATAAATTGTTTCGGCAAAAATAAAAGATAAAAATAAAAAATTAACGATATGAACTAAGAATTACAAAATGTGAGTATGAATGCAGTCTCCCAGTGGTAGATGCATACATTTTGATTTCGTGGGGCACAATCGAACTTGCAAAAAATACAAATTTACGTTTATCTCAAATATCACCAAGTTTTTCATCATTTTTATTTCCAACATTATTTTCATCACTTTTGTCTCGAATATTCATTTCATTAATATTGTGATCATTAAAAGAAAATGCATGTTTACGTTTAAATTATTTTTTCATCACAATCAATTCAAGTGAAAAATACAAAAATCACAACAATTTTGAATGTTATATTATCAATTGCATTCCAATACAAACAAAGACAAAAATCATAGCAAGAATCCATTACCATAAAATTGTCAAAATAAGATAGAAATTGGAGCATTTAAATGGATTCTCAATTCCATTTCACAAGAAAATATAAAGGAAATAATTTTCCAAAAAATGAGGCATATAACTTTTCATGAATAAATTTTTCACATTCTTTAAAAAATTAAAACTTCGTTCAAAACTTTAAGATTTTCTTGGCTTGAGTTCTTCTGCTTCAAATCTGATTTCTTAATAGAACAAAACCTCAATTTTAAGTTGAACGATCACGTGATCCACCGAACCAATTGTGGGTCCGCCGATGTGTGAATGTCTTGTACACAGTCTTGTTTATATACAACAATTAAAATAAGCCACATAATATGTTGTATAGTAAAATAAAATAAAATAAATCTTAATAAATAATTGTTAAATCGCATATATGTGATCAGATGTTGATACAAAATCTTGAGTGAAATCGCAAATGTCCTATAAAAATCGTGATTGAGCCCTTCGTTTCTTCCTCTTTTTTTTTTTTTTTTCATAAATGACTACCTCTTATTTCGTAAATGATGGGTTATTTGCCAGTGGAAGGAATAGAAATTGGATTACATTATTATTATTATTATTTTTTGGGAGAGGGTGAGTTATTTGGATGAGTTCGATTTTCCATTGGAAGGAAGGGGGAAATGTATCTCTTTTATTTTTCGTGTTTTGTGAAAACACAAATATATTTTGAGTTTTGTGCCATAAATTTAATCTTGTTTTCAAAAGCTATCTTTTAAAAATACTAAATCAAACAAGTTTTGAGTATTTTGCTAAACTGAAAACTAATACCAGTTTTAAAACCACAAACTAAACGCTCCTTTAATGTTTTGCCACACCTTATGCCTCTTAAAACTTTAGGGCCAATTTGATTTGTGTTTCAATTTTTAGTTTTGAGTTTTGAATTCATTTTTTATTTTCTTTTTTTGTTTTCAAGGCCTGCTTTTAAATTTTTGAAAACGCGTTTGATTTGTCATTTTGAAAATTTATTTCTCAAAATAGAAAATTAAAATATACATTTGATTTGAAATTTCGAAAAATTAATTTATTACATTTTATTTCATTAACTTTATTTATTCAATAAAAAAGAACAATTTTACGTTAATATATTATCAGGTGTTATATATATATATATATATATATATATATATATATATATATTTTAAAGTTGGTGAATCTTATGATATTTTTTTTACTAAAAATTAAAAAGTAATAACAAATTAATTTCAAAATATAGGAAATAAAAGTAAAAACAAATGGGTGAACTTAAAATATTTTTGTTTGTATTCATTTAAATATTTTTAAATTTTTTTTAAGTAGATAATCATTAAGAGATAGAAGTATTTTACTCTTTTCTAGAATTTTTATTTTTCTAGAATTTTTATAATCTTATTTTTTTTTAATTTATCAAATTTATTTTTTGAATTTTATTTTTTGAAATTTGATTTTTATAATTTTATATTTTAATTTTTTTAAAATTTTAAATTTTTAGAATTTTATTTATGCTCTTGTTTGATGGAGATTAAAATAATTTATTTAGTAAATTTTGATAAAAGTTGAAATATGTGGTTGAAAAGTTATAGATCTCGTATGTTTAAAATTAATTGTTGAATTTGATTTAGATTGAAATCTGAACTTTAATTTTTACCAAATAGAAGCTAAATGAAATTTTATTTAAACACTTATTTTCCTTGTTTTAAGTGTTTTCAGAATTTTTGTTGAAAACACTGAAAACGTACATTTTGAGTTTTATGGTATAGATTTATCTTTGTTTTCGAAAATATATTTTCAGAAAAATACAACAAAAAACATTTTTAGTGTATTGCGAAATAAAAAACAGTAAACCAAATGTACCCTTAATATCTAGAATCTATCTTATTCAATGCATGTAATTTATGGTAGAATGTAAATTTGTAATCGATCATTTATAGGTAAGCTTGTTTAAGGAGTATTTATAATTTTTTAAAATTATAATTATATAAAATTGAATGATAAATAAGTGAATATTATTTATAAGTCACACAAAATATATAGATAAAAATGATTTGACTATTTATAAACATTAGCCAAACAAGAACTATTTATAAACATTGACCTAACATGCACTATCGCATATTAATATTCTAGCATTGTTACCTGCACCTTGTATAAGGTATACATTTTTTTTTTTTTTAAATCTTTTTTATTTGTAGTTCACGTGTGACCTAATTCACATAAAAAAAAAAAAAAAAAAAAAAAATTCATTAATCAAAATATTTGGCAAGGGAGACCCGAATTTGAATTCAGTTTTGAAGTAGACGACAAGGGGTGTCCATCACATGATTAGATGTGAGTTGTAACCATATGATATGTATCTGCCAGACTGGCAATCGTTCAGAATCCAACGTGAATATCTGCTGGCGATTCCCTCATAATATTCTTTTTGAATTGTAACCTCATATATTATTTTAAACATATATATCCAGGATAATGCTTTGCGTACAGAAAATTCGTACCGAAATCATACAGAATTTCAAAAATTCTGAGTTGGCACCTTGCAATAATGATTTCTCTTACACCAATGCACGTACGGCCCTCCTTTTACCCCACCCCAACACACCCCACAACTAACACACCCCACCCCTTTTTCCAATTTTTTCTTTATTATTTATGTATGATATTTCGACATTATTATGAGAATATTAAATGAAGTCGAAATATTATATTTTTAACACCATTTCAAAGTGCTCACGATCGAGTTTATGGCATCCTTAACTACGTGTGAAACGGTCAACCGTAGCAAAAGTTAACATTCGTCGAAATAGACCATTCCAAAAAATATAAATGATTTTTTTTTTTTGTCTCAATTTTTGGGATTATTGTGAGATATCAAACGAAATCGAAATGTTACATTCTTAACACCATTTCGAAGTGCTAACGGCCTAGTTTATCGTATCCTTAATCACGTGCTACACGGTCAACCGTAACAAAAGTTACCACTCGTCGAAATAGGTCGTTCCAAAATATATAAATGAATTTTCTTGTTTTTGTCCCAATTTTCGAGATTATTGTGGGATGTCAAACGAAATCAAAATGCTACATTCTTAACATCATTTCGAAATGCTCACGGCCTAATTTATCGCATCCTTAACCGCGTGCGAAACGGCCAATCGTAACAAAAGTTACCACTCATCAAAATTGGTCGTTCCAAAATATATAAATGATTTTTCTTATTTTTGTCTCAATTTTCAGAATTATTGCAGGATGTCAAAATGGTCTTTCAGTCATTTTCAAAATGATCTTAAAAATGTAATATTTTAATTTCGTTTGATATCCTATTATGACAAAAATACCATTTTGACATCCCACAATAATTCTCAAAATTGAGACGAAAACAAGAAAAATCATTTATATATTTTTGGAACGACTTATTTTGACGAGTGATAACTTTTGTTACGGTTGGCCGTTTCGCACGCAGTTAAGGTTACGATAAATTAGGCCGTGAGCACTTCGAAATGATGTTAAGAATGTAACATTTCGATTTCGTTTGACATCCCGCAATAATCTCGAAAATTGGGACAAAAACAAGAAAATTCATTTATATATTTTGGAACGATCTATTTCGATGAGTGGTAACTTTTGTTACGGTTGACCGTTTCGCACGTGGTTAAGGATGCGATAAACTACGCCGTTAGCACTTCAAAATGGTGTTAAGAATGTAATATTTTCGATTTCGTTTGATATCCCGCAATAATCCCAAAAATTGAGACAAAAACAAGAAAAATCATTTATATATTTTGGAATGGCCTATTTCGATGAATGGTAATTTTTGCTACGGTTGGCCGTTTCACACATAGTTAAGGATGCCATAAACTCGATCATGAGCACTTTGAAATGGTGTTAAAAATATAATATTTCGACTTTATTTAATATTTCCATAATAATGTCGAAATGTCATACATAAATAATAAAGAAAAAAGTGAAAAAAGGGGTGGGGTTGGGTGTGTTGGGGTGGGATAAAAGGAGGGCGGTACGTGCATTGGTGGAAGAAAAATCATTATTGCAAGGTTGCCAACTCAGATTTTTTAAAATTCTGTATGATTTCGGTAAGAATTTTCTGTACGCAAAGCATTATCCATATATCCAACCAAGAATCGTGTAATCATTAACAGCACTTTGAAATTTGAATACAACACAGTGGTGTTGTACTGTGTTTAGGGTTCTTCTGTTGGTGGTGGATTGATCTTCGGAGCGAGAGTACTTGCTGAAACTAACAGATCCCACCAGCATTATACTGGGTTAGTGTCATTTCGATCTTGCTCTTGTGTATTGAGAATTAGATCTGTAATCTGTACCCCGAAATTTTGTTTAGTTTTTGGGCATTTATGTCTGCATTTGCAATTTAGTACCATTGTGTTATGATTTAGATGGCCGGCAATTTTATGGGTCATTCTTAATTTCTTCAATGATTTTTTTAGAGAAATACTTGAAATTGAACCATAAGTTTTTTGTTTTATCATGTTGAACTAGAAGATTCTCAAGAATCTGGTTTTCTTTTGGTATTATTATCGAAAAGAATGCATTTTGGGTTCTTTAAATAATTCTTATGCAAAATGCAAAGGCGCTTTCATTGAGCATTATGTGATTTCGATGATAGCATTAGGTAATTGCCATTCTGTTCTTCCTTGTATTTTCTTTTTCTCTTCTATTGGATGTCCACTGAGTCCAGTAAATATGTCATAACCTTTTCTTAACATCTGTTTCAGTTTGAATGGATTGCAGATGAGACCTTTTCTTTTTCTTCTCTAATTTTTTCGGGGCAGCATTTTATGCCTCGCACATCTAGACTTTCAATAGCATAGCATATAAAATTTTATACTTCTCAACTAAATTGTGTAAGCGATCAGAGACGGTGATGATAGGAAAGATTGAGTGCTACAGTGTAGCATTTCTCTTATTGATAGTACATTCAATACTTGAGGAATAAACTGAAAATTCAGTGATTTAAACTATTATTGTAGCTCTTTTCAATTGCGTTTTCACTTTTGGATTCAAGTTACACAACCTTGTTTCTGTTTTCTCATGGCGTCTCTGTGATTGGTCTTTGCATTTAAACTATAGCATATCGGGTCAATCTAAATCCCGTGATGTTTAGTTCAGTTCATCTGTCCACTATCCACAATTATATAATATTTGAATCTTTGAAGTGATTTACGTTACCGACAAAATTTCTAGAATGAAAGAAAATACATATTTTGCCAATAAAAAGAAATTTAAACCACTTCAGTTACATATGACTCCACAACCTTTGATTTCGAATGACCCTCATGGATCTGATCTGTAACCCATTTCTAGTTTATTTGTGCCTGTCCTTTCTCTCTATGTAAGCATTTCCGGTTTGATGTTTTAGTTTTTACTAGCCTAATTCTAATTCTTTATATTTTCTCTATGATTGTATAACAGTTAGCCAAGATGGTTGCACAAGACTTCACTGTGGACTTAAGTAAACCTCTTGTCTTCCAGGTAAAAGCTTTTGCATTTTATCCATTTTTGAATAAACTAGGTATTTTCCATGCAGATTATTTGCCCTTAATCCTTGCATGGTTGTGTCAACCTAAAGAGCACCCTGTTAATAAGAGTGACACAATTTTCTAGTAGATCTAAGCAATGAATAGAATGGCCATGTAAACCGACCCCAAATCTATTAGGAATAAGGGTTATTTTGTTTTCTTATTGTTCATAATTTTTTACTTGACTGCTGTTGCCTTTCATATTTTAAGGGGGCTAAGAACTTTTACCTAGGATCTGTGTCTGGCTTCTTTTTTTATGCATGTAAGGAGCATTTTAAATATGAATGAACATGAGCATAGTTTGAGATTGAGTATCCATATTTTCCGCCATGGCTCTTCATATACTCAGTTAGTAAAATGACTTTCTTTTACAATCTATTGACGTGCTTGCACTCCTTGTAGATTTATGTTCCTTATCTTTCCTCTCATTTTTAACCTCATAATATCTTTGATATTTTCGAAGGTTGGCCATCTTGGTGAAGCATATCAGGAGTGGGTTCACCAGCCAATTGTCAGCAAGGAAGGCCCCCGGTTTTTTGAAAGTGATTTTTGGGAGGTACTACTTTCATATGTTTGTGTCAAGATGAATGCCATCATCTCATTCTTATCATTTTGGAGACATTTACGGTTAAGAAATATTTTCTTATACATATTGGTAATGTGTACCCTTAAGATGTTGCCTTCTTTTCAACAGTTTTTGACACTCACAGAGTGGTATGTAATTCCCCTCATTTGGCTCCCAGTTGTTGGCTGGTTCATCTTAAAATCCATTCGAATGGACCTTACAATTCCTCAGGTGGCATTGTTTGTGGCATTTGGCGTCTTCATTTGGACATTGCTAGAATACACTCTGCATCGTTTCCTTTTCCACATCAAGACAAAGAGCTACTGGTTAGATACTCTCTGTCCTCTCGCTTTCTCCCCATTCAAGTCTTATGCCTGTCCTCTTCCGTGTCTTGTCTATATGTGTGTTTGAAATTTGAACCTTATCTTAACACCACATTTTTTGTTTTCATCTCTTTATCAAATAATTTTGTTGACTTATAGGGGAAACACCATTCATTATCTTCTTCATGGTTGTCATCATAAGCACCCAATGGATGGTCTACGCCTTGTCTTCCCTCCTGCTGCAACTGCTATTCTCTTGGTTCCAGTAAGTTTATGCCCTGGACACTAATGTCACTGTTATTGCATAGGCCTCAGAAACCTATCTGTTTTTCAGCTTGCTTTTGGATACTTTGAGAAATGCTGGGGCTCTACATAATCTGTAGACAGAACGTGTAGCCTGAATAACCAGGCTAACATTGCTGTAAATTTTGTGCTAGTTCAGTACTATTCATCTGTGATTGTTTGAATTATGCTATCTGTTTAATTAAGTTCTTCATAATTTATTTCATTATTTAATCCATTATACTTGTCATGATGCTAGGACTGAGAACAGGTGCTAAAATATGGCTTTTAATAGAAAAGACATCATAGTCTGAAACAGAGTATTGAATTTATGGAATTTGTGGTTCTGCCTTGAGATGTTGCTTTGCATTTGAACTGTACTGAATTTCATTTTCAGCTCTGGAACTTGATAAATATTTTAGCTACTCCATCTACTACTCCTGCTATATTTGGAGGTGGTCTACTGGGTTATGTGATGTATGATGTAACCCATTACTACTTGCACCACGGACAGCCAACCAGTGAAGTACCTAAAGGACTCAAGGTAAAGAATTTTTATCATCGGTTGCTCACTTATATCTGAAAGTGTTAGATTTTTTTATGATCTGACATTGTTCATTTGTGATATCCACTAATAGTTGAATTTTTGTCCCTTCCCTGGTCTCAAAATTATATAGAAAAAATTAAGCCATGTTTGGCTCATGTAATCATGTTTATAAACACTAAACCACTGTTTGATGGCCATTATTTGGTAAAAACAAAGGTTTGAATAGTGATTTTTAGGAGAATGTATGATTAAAAAGTAGGGAAAAGTTTTGAGTTTACATTCAGAATGTTTCGTTGTGTGAATGTGTGGTTGACAGTGAACATGTAAAAAAAAGAGTTTAAAAATAATGGTTGTCAAATAGCGGCTAAATCATTTTTTATCCACACATTTAGGGGACACACAAGTACTGCTCACTTATCCATTACTCATTTCTATATCTTTATAAATTAAAACTTGCTTTTAATTCATGCTACTACCATTCTGATGGGCATCGTTGAACCCTGAAGTTGATGCTAGTTTCACTAGAACCTGGAAGTAAGATCTACCTACTAGAAGGTCTAATTTCCGAAGTGCTTGTGGTCCAACTTCCATTTTTTTCTTCGTGCAGAAATATCATTTGAATCATCATTTCCGCATCCAGGATCGAGGCTTTGGTATCACTTCCCCACTCTGGGACAAGGCCTTCGGAACACTACCTCCATTGAAATTGGCTAGGAAGAATAGATAAACTGTAATATGGAGAAGGCCTCTTGGAAGTTATCTATACTAAAAACATTCTTGCTTCAGCCATTTTGTACCGTCTGTCTTCTGAGCAAGTTTAGCCTATTTGTCGTGTTCAACTTCTTGTTCTAGGAATTTGTATAAAACAAACTGATGATTGTGCATCAAGTATTTCATACTTATTACATAATTTATTTTTTATTATATATATATTTGGAGAAAATAGATTTTATAATAGTGGTTTTTTGGAGAAGCGTAATGTTATTTAATACTACTGATGTTTAACTTTAGTCTAAACGACAACATTTGTGACTTTAAATTATAGGTTCAAGTAAATGTAATGAATTATGATACATTTAATATGACCTGTGCATTTAGATTGGTATTCAACATCGTTGGTATTGGATGTCATTATTCTTTTGAGAATGTGGCTAAAATGTAGGAAATTATGAATTTATATATATAAAAAATTTGTTTGGAAGAATGTGCGATTGAAAGAGTTTGGAAGCATAATCTTTTGTTCCAACACGTTTTAATGTGTAAATAATTGTTGTCTAATCTCAGCTTCTTGTTGATCATTGAACAGTTTTGACTTTTGATTTAAGCTTGAATTCATCTAATGTTTTTTTTTTTGGGACAGAATTAAAATGAGATTAAGAAAGAAAGAGAGAGCGAAGAATAAGAGAAGTTGATGGAGAGAATATAGACTTCATAGGGAGAAAATATCAATTTTATTCAATATGAACTTATAACTATTACAATGCATAAGCCTTCTTATATACGTTTAATTAATTTAATTTAGATAAGAAACATCTAATAAAATATTTAAAAAATTATTAAATTTAGGTAATGAATAATTATTAAAATATTAAAGAATCTATTAAATAAAACTCTAATTAATTATCCAATTTGAGAAGTATACTATTCCATACATAGTATATTTTCTAGAATTTTCATCATTTCCGCTCGGTCGACACAACTCAAATATGATGAGATAGACTTTATTTCAAATTTCAAGGATTTCAATCTTTCGTTCTAATCAAGTAGCGGTACCAATATCGATGCTGAACTCTTGATAGCAACATATGGCTTAACTCATACAAAGGTGAACAATATTTCTTATTGACCAAATACCGATGGCAAACTTCGAAAAGTAGCTTAAGGTGTAATTCATCTTAAAAAACAATTGGCAATGAGTACAAGGAACTAGGTAATAGATTGGCCTGCAAAAACAATAATGACAACAATAGTGGTTTGAACTTGCCTAGATAAGAAACAATTCAGCTATATTGAAAGCATAACTTTCATTAGAGTGTGATGGCCATTTAAGTAGCATTTTTTTTTTTTTGGTTCAAATAAACACCTAACAAAGTATAGAAATCACCATTAAACTATCTAAGCCTAAATTACGTGAAGACTCCTATTCCAAATAAGGGGAAATTTTTCTTGGAAGAATAGAGGCCCATAATGATATTGGATCCTTATGGTGGAAGAATGAGCGAAGCAGAACACGAGAGTCCTTTTCCTCACAGAAAGGGCAACTGTTCTACATACAATATCTGAATTACTGGTCAGATAATTCTGAAAGCGAAGCCAACAGAAAATTAAGATGGATTCAAAATCTACACAAGCAAATGGAGCCATTTGTAGCCAACACTCCAAGAACTGGATACATCAATGACAAAGATCTTGATTTGGGGACAAATAACAAGGATTATAGCTACTTGGCTGCAAAAATCTGCGAAATTTTTGAAAATTTGGCAAGAGTGAAGGTCAAGGTTGATCCAGGCAACTTCTTCAAAAATGAACAAAGCATCCCAGTCCTAGTATAAGATAAGAGCGTGGTTCATTTTGGAAATGAAAAATACACATAGAAACCATTTGTAATTCATTTACAAGAGATAAAATCCAATATAATGGTTTGGGTAATTAGCACAAAACGTTCTTACCTTTAAATGTTATTGTGCAAAACGTCCTTACCTTTTATTTTTTTGACATTTTCACCCCTATTTTCACATTTTCATTACGGAAAAAGGTCTTTTTCTCAATAAAAATGTAAAATGAAAAATAAACCCTCAGATTTAAATAAAACAAAAAGAAAAGAAAAGAACAAATTAAAGAACAAATTGCAATTATTCTCCCAAGCGTTTCTTCAATTTTTCAGAAAATAATCTTAAGAGGTTATACAAATTTGTTCAATCCAACAGTCGAACAGGCCATGTGCATACTGTGTTCACACATTTTTCGCAATGAAATGTGAAAATATGGGTGAAAATGTCAAAAAATAAAAGGTATGAATGTTTTACACAATAACATTGAAAGATAATAACATTTTGTACTAATTACCCTAATGGTTTCGGAGTATCAATATTAGAATTATATTGAGGTATATTATTTTCTCTGAGATTTGAACATGATTAATGTCAATCTGACATTAAATGTGTAGCTCTCTGGCTAGAGCATACATATATCAAAATGTGCACTAATATTAAAAATTCTACACTCGAGATTCAATTCGATTTTCATTTCAAAGGGTCAAATTGAGCTTATGGTGTACCTATTTATAGTGTAATACGTATTCTACTTTTGCATAATGTCTATTTGCTTTAACGAAATTTATACGATTCAGAATATTTCTCATAGTCTACTTTGTCTTGCCTCAAGCATATTTCATAACCGGAATACTTTGTTCATTTCTAACCTAGGTTTTAGGGTCAATCCTAGTCTTCACTTGCACTAATTTCTCGAAATTTCCCTTGAAATACTTGTTCCCCCAAATCTAAGAAGCACCGACACGCTATCGGTGACAACGTATCGGTGTCTGACACATATTGGACACCGATACACCTCCAACACGTCTTCGATGCGTGTCGGAGTTGCGTATAATGTGTCGGAGGCTTTGGTGGGCAACCGACTTAAAGAGATGCAACAAAGAAAAATAAATGGGAGGAAGAAATGCAACCGACAGAAGTTTGGCGATCTGGGAAGGAGAAAAAAGAGAGAAAAGAGAAGAGGAAGTGACTATTGGGCTGAAAAAATGAAACCGATGGAAATGAGTTGTCTGAGGAAGGAAAGAAAACAAAGAACGTAAGAAAAAGAACAAAAGAGAAGAGGAAGAGACTACTGTAAATGAAAAAGTAAATGAATAGTCATCCTTTACAATGTAAATTTCAAATTGTAGGGCCCACCACTATAAAATTTCTCATTTAGTGTACGTTTTGTATCTTTTCCACAATTGTAATTTTTCGTAAAATAATATGTAATATTTTGTTTGAATCAATTTGTACCATTTTATTCTTCAACGAACAATCAAACTTATGTAAGAAATTAAAATAAACTAAAAAAATAATTTTGTAATCAATGTGTAGGCGATGTACGTGTCGGAAATTTTTTTAAAAAAATCGCGTGTCGGACACTCGGGTCCGTGTCAGTGCTTCTTAGCCCCAAATTATTGCTTTCGAGCAGTTGGTGTCATATTTCTTATTCTTCTCTATATCAAGATCTCTATAATTGAAGTAAGCAGGTCTGAGACAATGCGTTACAAATGAAGTCATGTATTCGTACATATCTCTAATCCATTCTACGTTCCTTTTGCTTTTCCTAATCCCATCTTTTTGCCATTTCACTAAGTATTGTATGTTGTATAAATTCCCTTTTCTAAGAGGAAATAGAATTTCATAACCTGGTATTTCATCCATTCTAGCACCAAATGGATCCAACAGCATAAATACTGTTCTACTCTTGAAAAAATTTCCCACATTTTTAATCAAATGCAATTTTTGGGATTGGATTTTGAACAAAATCGTACTTTTCCTAGAAATTACTCTTGAAAAGTGTGGTTCTATTTAACAGAATATTGAAATGTTCTCGGTCTATAAATTCTGCGAAGTAGAGGACGGATTGAATCCAACTCATTTCAATGCAGTTTTCTAATTTTAAGTCTAGTTCAGGAAAAACATTAGATATTAATGGCATAAGTTTATCTGCTTCTCCAAAAAATAATGACTTTAAGGATGCTTTATTTGTCCTTATTCCATTCACTTCGGAATTTTGTAACATGACTCTTATGAATAGATCTTCCGAAAGTTTATATGCGATAAATTGTCATATGTGGACAAATTTTTGGGCTTCTTTCCCAATCTTGCCAATGGTAAAAACAGCCACTTAGGATGGAACTTCAACCAATTTGATTTCCAAGAAGTTATGATTTCGAACTTGGATCATCTGCCCCCTCGGATGGCCAAAAAAAGGACCTCCTCCTAGTGTACTTTGTTTTGCCTCAAGCATATTTCATAACTGAAATACTTTGTTAATTTCTAAAGTAGTTTTCAGGATCTATCCTAGTCTTCACTTGCACCAATTTCTCAAAATTTCCCTTGAAATACTTGTTACCCCAAATCTAATGAGCATCGACATGTTGTCATCGACACGTCGCCGACGCGTGTCGGCGTTGCATGCAGCATGTCGGAGACTTTAGTGGGCAGCTGACTTGAAGAGATGGAATGAAGAAAAATAAATGGGAGGAAGAAATGTAACCGACAGAAGTCTAGCGGTCTGGGGAAGGAGAAAAATAGAGAAAAGAGAAGAGGAAGAGACTGTTGGGATGAAAAAATGAAACCGATGGAAGTGAGTTATATGGGGAAGGAAAGAAAAATGATAGAAGAAAAGAAGAAAAGACTGCTGGAAATGAAAACGTAAACGAAAAGTCATCCTTTACCAATGCAAATTTCAAATTGTAGGCGGCACCACTGTAAAATTTCTCATTTTGTGTACATTTTGTATCTTTTTCACAGCTGTAATTTTTGATTAAATAATATATAATATTTTGTTTGAATCAATTTGTTCCATTTTACCCTTCAACAAACAGTCAAAGTTATATAAGAAATTAAAATAAACCAAAAAAATAATTTTGTAGTCAACTTGTCGGCAACGTAGTGTCGGTCATTTTTCAAAAAATCGCGTGTCGGACACAAGGGTCCGTGTCGGTGCTTCTTATCCCAAATCATTGCTTTCGAGCAGTTGGCATCGTATTTCTTATTCTTCCCTATATTAAGATCTCTATAATTGAAGTAAGCGGCCCTTGGAGAATGAATTACAAATGGAGTCATGTATTCGTACATATCTTTAATTCATTCTACGTTCCTTTTGCTTTCCCTAGTCCCAATCCATTCTACGTTCCTTTTGCTTTCCCTAATCCCATCTTTTTGTCATTTCACTAAGTACTGTATGTTACATTAATTTCCTTTTCTATTTGGAAATGGAAGTTCATAGTCTGATATTTCATCCATTCTAGCACCAAATGGATCCAACATCATAAATATTGATTCTACTGTTGAAATTTTTTCCCATATTTTATCAAATGCAGTTTCCAGGATTAGATTTTGAACAAAATCGGACTTTCTCTTGAAATTAATCTTGAAAAATGTTGTTCTATTTAACAGAACATTGAAATGTTCTCGATTTCTAAATCCTGCTAAGTAGAGAACGAATTAAATCCAACTCACTTCAATGCAATTTTCTGATTTTAAGTCCATTTTAGGGAAAGCATTAAACATTAATGAGATAAGTTTATATGCTTCTCCAAGAAATAATGTGTTGAAGGATATGCTTTACTGTCCTTGTACCATTCACTTTGAAATTTTGTAAAATGACTCTTATGAATAGATCATCCAAAAGTTTACCTGCAATATAATACCATAAGTAGACAAGTTTTTGAGTTTCTTTACCAATCTTGCCAATGGTAAAAACAGTCACTTTGGATGGAATTTCAACCAACTTAATTTTCATAGAAGTTATGATTCCAAAGTTGGGTCCTCTGCCCCCTCGGATTGCCCAAAAAAGGTCCTTTCCCTATTGATGGTAAAAAAAACCCGCCCCACTCGGCGCCCAGTCTTGATGGTGCCCTGCCTCGAATGGGGCTAAAAACACCGAGCCCAATGGGGGGGGGGGGAGGGGGAGTGGGGGGGGGGGGGATGTCCCCCAACCCGTCCCGTGAAAAAAAAAAAATTAAAATAAAAATAAAATTTTGATGAATGGTTAGTTTTAAAATATTATTGAAAGTATTTACAATTTTATAACATGTTTCTAATCCAACAATTATATTATATAATTGTCAATTTAAATTTTACATAACTAACAATTGTTTTATATAATTTATAAATCCGGTCATCCAATCTTTTTATTATAATTAAATTATATAATCAAAGCAAGTTTATAATATCTTGATCGAAAAATTAGAAAAAAAATTAAAATATATGGAATGACTTTTAGGTTTTGGGTCAAAGGTTGAACTTTGAATAATATAACTCGAAATTTTGAACTTTTATTTTATTCTCTAATAATTGTTTTTTGAAAATGTAAAAAATAATAATAATAAATTAATTAATTAAATGGGGCAAGCTCCTGGCCCGCGCCCCGGCCCATCTAACATGGAGCGTGGTTGGGGTGAGACGGGATGGGGCGGGGGTGCCTTGTCCCAAACCTGTCCCACTGCCATCCCTACCTCTCCCATTGCCTTTCTGTCGAGGATTTTTCCATTAACGTCGATTATGGTAGCATTGACAATATTATATACAGCAAGTCCAAACTTTCTAACCAAGGTACCGAATTCTCCTCCACTAAGGTGCCCTCCAACCCCCACACTCGGATAAAGGCCAGCCGGAAATCCATGAACTGGTGATTTAGCAGCTATTTCGTGGTACAACTCTCCAAGAGTAGCACCGGTCTGAACACACGTGGTTTGAACTCCCAGATCAATGTCAATCGATCAATAATTGACTAAGTCAATGACAATAAACGAACTTTAAAAACGATAAGATAGGCCTTCATAGTCATGGCCTCCACTTTCAACTCTTATTTGCAAGCCATTTGCCTTGCTACAAACAACAGCTGCTTGAATTTCACTTTCATTTGTTGGAGCAACCATAAACAAAGGTTTTCGAGTTGTACAATTCACCCATCTTGGATTCTGCTGAACGGATTCTAGAAGAGATGAATACATAGGGGAATCTGTGGAGTGTATGTATTGTTTTGTACAAGTATTTGCAGCAGAATGACTTGACATGCATTCAAGAAAACCATTGATATTTGTACTGAAGCAAATAGGCCATGATATTGAAAGAGGTACCCAAAATATTGTCAGAAAATGCATATTGTTCTTTCTGTCTTGTTGAAGCCACGATTTTTGGTAAATAAACCTTTTGTGAATGACAGTTCCAAATCAAGTTATTAAATTCCATCATAAATGTTTTCTTCATTCGTTTTGCTAATTAATGTAAGTAATCTTATTCAATTAGTCATTAATTAGTGCTGTTCGTTAGTTAATATTTTCTGAAAGATAAATTGTTTTCCTTTTTCATGTTAGTTTTTACACCGAGTCGAAAAGAGAAGATTGTGAGCAAATCGATTGGTGGATGGTACGACCCTATAAAATAAAGATGATCCTAGGTACCTCCTACCTTTGCTTGACCAACTCTACTAGTGGGATGAGCTAGTTGAATACAATTTTATTGTTGAGTTGAGTTAATTGGTCGAGCTGAATACTCATTTAAAAAAGAAAAATATTTGACATGGCTGAGAGAGTCGTTAATGTGAATTTGACACGGTCCAATTGGGCCCTTTTATTTAATTTTTCCGAAAATATTCTAAAAATGTTATACAAATTTGTTAAATCCAACAGTCGAACAGGCCAAGTGCGAACTGTCTTCACACGTGTAAACTGTGTTCACAAATTTTCTGCAATGAAAGGTGAAAATAGGGGTTAAAATGTCAAAAAATGAAATGTATTGACGTTTTGCACAATAACATTGATAGACAATAATGTTTTGTACTAATTACCCTAATGGTTTCGAAGTATCAATATTACATTTATATTGAGGTATTTTATTTTATCTGAGATTTGAACATGATTAATGTCAATCTGACATTAAATGCATAGCTCTCTGGCTAGAGCATACATATATCAAAATGTGCACTAATATTAAAAATTCTACACTTGAGATTCAATTCAATTTTCATTTCAAAGGGGTAATTTGAGCTTAACGGTGTACCTGTTTATAGTGTAATACGTATTCTACTTTTGCATCATGTCTATTTGCTTTAACGAAATTTATAGGATTCTGAATATTTTTCATAGTGTACTTTGTCTTGCCTCAAGCATATTTCATAACCGGAATACTTTGTTCATTTCTAAAGTAGTTTTCAGGGTCAATCCTAGTCTTCACTTGCACCAACTTCTCGAAATTTCCCTTGAAATACTTGTTTCCCCAAATCATTGCTTTCGAGCAGTTGGTATCATGTTTTTTGTTCCTCCCTATATCGAGATCTCTATAATTGAAGTAAGCAGCCCTCGGAGAATGAGTTACAAATGGAGTCATGTATTTGTACAGATCTCTAATCCATTCTACGTTCCTTTTGCTTTCTCTAATCCCATCTTTTTGCCATTTCACTAAATACTGTATGTTGTATAAATTTCCTTTTCTATGAGGAAATGGAAGTTCATAGTCTGGTATTTCAGCCATTCTAGCACCAAATGGATCCAACAACATAAATGCTGATTCTACTTTTGAAAATTTTTCCCATATTTCATCAAATGCAGTTTCCGGGATTGCATTTTGAACAAAATCGGACTTCCCCTTGAAATTACTCTTGAAAAGTGTGGTTCTATTTAACAGAACATTGAAATGTTCTCGGTCTCTAAATCCTGCGAAGTAGAGGACGGATTGAATCCAACTCATTTCAATGCAATTTTCTGATTTTAAGTCCAGTTCAGGGAAATCATTAGACATTAATGGAATAAGTTTATCTGCTTCTCCAAGAAATAATGAGTTGAAGGATGCTTTAACCGTCCTTGTTCCATTCACTTCAGAATTTTGTAAAATGACTCTTATGAATAGATCTTCCGAAAGTTTATCTGCAATATATTGCCATCTGTGGACAAGTTTTTGGGCTTCTTTCCCAATCTTGCTAATGGTAAAAACAGTCACTTTGGATGGAACTTCAACCAACTTGATTTTCCAAGAAGTTATGATTCCGAAACTGGATCCTCCGCCCCCTCGGATGGCCCAAAAAAGGTCCTCCCCCATTGCCTTTTTGTCGAGGATTTTACCATTAACGTCAATTATGGTAGCATCGACAATATTATCTGCAGCAAGTCCAAACTTTCTAACCAAGGTACCGAATCCTCCTCCACTAAGGTGCCCTCCAACCCCCACACTCGGATAAAGCCCGGCCGGAAATCCATGAACTGATGATTTAGCAGCTATTTCGTGGTACAACTCTCCAAGAGTAGCACCGGCCTGAACCCACGCTGTTTGAAGCCCTGAATCAATGTCAATCGATCGATAATTAACTAAGTCAATGACAATAAACGGACTTTTACAACGATAAGACAGGCCTTCATAGTCATGTCCTCCACTTACAACTCTTATTTGCAAGCCATTTGCCTTGCTACAAACAACAGCTGCTTGAATTTCACTTTCATTTGTTGGTGCAACCATAAACAAAGGTTTTCGAGTTGTACAATTCACCCATCTTGGATTCTGCTGAACGGATTCTAGAAGAGATGAATACATAGGGGAATCTGTGGAGTGTATGTATTGTTTTGTACAAGTATTTGCAGCAGAATGACTTGACATGCATTCAAGAAAACCATTGATATTTGTACTGAAGCAAATAGGCCATGATATTGAAAGAAGTACACAAAATATTGTCAGAAAATGCATATTGTTCTTTCTGTCTTGTTGAAGCCCCGAATTTTGGTATATAAACCTTTTGTGAATGACAGTTCCAAATCAAGTTATTAAATTCCATCATAAATGTTTTCTTCATTCGTTTTGCTAATTAATGTAAGTAATCTTATTAAATTAGTCATTAATTAGTGCTGTTCGTTAGTTAATATTTTCTGAAAGATAAATTGTTTTCCTTTTTCATGTTAGTTTTTACACCGAGTCGAAAAGAGAAGATTGTGAGCAAATCGATTGGTGGATGGTCCGACCCTATAAAATAAAGATGATCCAGTGGGACGAGCTAGTTGAATACAATTTGATTGTTGAGTTGAGTTAATTGGTCGAGCTGAATACTCATTTAAAAAATAAAAATATTTGACACAGTTGAGGGAGTCGTTAATGTGAATTTGACACGGTCCAATTGGGCCCTATTCTTCAATTTTTCAGAAAATAATCTAAAATGGTTAGACAAATTTGTTCAATCCAACAGTCGAACAAGCCATGTGCAAACTGTGTCCACATGATTGTTTAACAGCAGGATTTCATATTAAAATTTGTATACAATGGCACCCAAACAGGCGCTAATTTTTTTATTTAGACGTCGATGAGTGATTGGTGTATTTTAGTATAATAATGCAAGATGTTTCTTGATAAATTCACGTTTTGTATAACTATAAGTATTGTCTGGTAGATTCATACGATGAAGCTCAAACCATGATCCAATTTCTTAGTTAATGTCACTATTTGGAAATGCAATTTAGTGTAAAATGTTGCTTCTACAAAGTGAAAAATCTTCGTTAAATATTTAATATAAGATAGTTTAAGCAAAAATTTGACAAATAGCAATTTTTTGCTATAACCATTAAATATTTTAAGAATTGCTTTATCTTTAGAGAATTGTATCACATAGTCAAAATTGAAATGTAATATGTTATTTGTATAGTAATAAATTAATATTAATGTGATTCGTGTAAGGCAAATAAAAATAAAAAGTCAATTTTCACAGTAAAAGTTTTTGTTTTGGTTTTGATGCTTTAAATTTTACTGTTGTACGTACATGTGCACGAACAGACTTCATTCATCTTCTTCACGTACTCTCTGTGTGGGTGAAAAATTGGAAATGTGAAATTTATTGTGTTTTTGTCGGAGAAAATGGAAATAATTTTTTTGCTATGGAGTGATAGAGGTTTCGAAGTGTTGTGAATTCTGTTGGCATATATGATTAAGATTGGCGCTGGTTCGATCTAATTCTGAAAAGAAATCAAACTGAATATTAATAGAAATTTTAGAAATGGAATAATTGGTTCAATATCAAGTAATAGAAACGAACTGGAATCGAATTCCATTTTTAACTATAGAATCGAACCTAACCGAACCAATCGGTCCGGTCCGGTCCGGTCCGGTCCGGTCTGGTCTGATTCTTTATATTTAAAAATTATAAAAATAAAGCATAAAACTACTTGTCAAATTAAAAATTATTGGATTTTGTGACCCAAATTCATCTAGGGTTGCATGGTTTGGTGTATTGGGCCTTAAAGAAGTAAAAATAGGGTCCAAAGAGGAAACATGGTGTTGCGGCACTAGCTAGCTGCTCGAGTGGCTAGACGGAATTTTCAGTAGAGACCTGCCGCCCACTAGCACCCGCCTACTGCGACCCTAGTTCACGAGCACCGTCGTTCGGGTTTTCCTTGTTTTGTTTATTCTACGCATTTTTTTAATTAGTTCCCATCTTTTGGGCTACTATTAAGTTTTGACATGTACCCCTATAAATAGTTCATTACTGAGGTTAGAATTATTGTGAGACACAATATTGTTGTAATTTTTTTCTCCATTATAGTTGAATAAAATCTTCAATTTCTTTGCCAAATCCAATTCTTGTTTCTAGTATTCTTGTTGTTTGCAATCAATACTTCGAGGGTGTTTGGGAGTAAGTTTTGGGGTAAAAATTGATTTTTGAATAGTGATATGATGGGAAATGTGTGGTTGAAAAAGGAGGAAAAATTATTGATGTGATGAAAAATATTATTTTATTGAAGAATGTGTGGTTGAAAATGAGAATTGATTCTCAAAATCAATACCAAACAGGCTCTTCATATCATGCTTTATAACCACGTCCCATTTTAACAAGTGGCTTCAGAGCTTTGGTTTGATTTGTTTGAGATTTTTGTTCTTGATGGTAACCATGAAGTATGACATTCCGCTCTTGGATCACATTACTAGATTCTCATTGTGGCAGGTGAAGATTTGAGCAATACTCGCTCAAATGGATTTGGATAATGCGTTGTTAGGATTTGACAATATACCCACAACTTGGACGATTGAGAAGAAACAATGGAATGATCGAATGACACTTTCACAAATTAATCTTCATCTTTCAAATAATATTCTTGAGGATGTTTTAAAGGAAGAAATGATAGCTACGTTGTGGTTGAAGTTGGAGCAATTGTACATGATTAAGAGTCCGACAAGCAAATTGTACATGAAATAGAGGTCGTATTCTCATCGCATGACAGAAGGTGGACTGTTGAAAAATCACCTGATTGTTTTTAAGGAGATCATTGCTGATTTAAAAGCTTTAGAGGTAAGTATGATGAAGAAAATTTGGTCTTAATTATTTTGTGTTGACTTCGTTTACATCGTTTGGAGACACGATCTTGTATAGCCGTGATACTCTCACCATTGAAGATGCGTATGATATTTTGTTTTCAAATAAGAAGATGAAACATTTGGTTAGATCTGAGGCTAGAGATAGAGAATGTCTTGTTGTTCATGGTTGTCACGGAAGGATGATCGAAATCTAATTTCAATAATCTTGTTTGTTTTTAGAGGAAATTGTAAGAAATGTCCATTTTCACATGTCCATTTGCAAAAATGTCCACCATTGCAAAAATGTCAATTTTGAAATAATTTAGACCAAAATACCCTTGTTAACAATTTATAATTCCACACTAATCCCAAAAATGGACATTTTTGCAAAATGTTATTGATGAATAAAATGGACACGAAAATGTCGAGAATTGTCATGTTCAGAATGAAATGTCATTCTAGACAAAAGACAAAAGAAGTGTCAAGAACGACATATAAAATGTCGAGAATATTATTTTAATGTAGTTTATCATGAAAGTTATTGAGGGCATAATAGACAATTTGTTACTAAATTTAAAAGTGTAGACATTTTTCAATTGACACCCATAAAATTAGATATTTTTGAAAATACCCCTTGTTTTTATTGCAAAAAAAAAAGGGACGGAACATAAGGAATTGTATCAAGTTGCAGAATAATGATAAGTTGGCTACAAATCAAAAGAGAAGACAATTAGATTCTTCGGGCGAAACTGATGTCGCAGAGGACTATTTGAGTGATGAAAATCTTTTGGCTGTTTCTGATGGTGAATATAAAGTTGACGAGTAGTGGATTCTGGATTCAACTTCTGTTTTTCATTTGTGTCCCAATCGGGATTTGTTTGCAACATATGAAACAATTTCGAAAGGTGTCGTGGTCATGGAAAACAACACAACATGTCGAGTTGCCAGTATTGGTAGAGTTAGACTCAGCCTGTTGGATAAGACATTTAGAACACTTAATCATGTTCGACATGTTCCAAATTTGAAGAAAAATCTCATCTCATTGGCTATTCTTGATTCAAAGGGGTAGTTCATTGGTGGATGTGGAACTTTGAAGGTTTACAAAGATATCCAGGTTGTATTGGTGAGGTAGAAAAAAGTCTCAGTTATACATCCTGCAAGGTTTTGTGGAATCGTTAAAGAATAATTAGTAAAGGTTTAGTATCATGGTGGATATTCAGTTTGATATAGTACCGTTGAAATTTGGCTTGAGGCCCATGTTGAAGAATACAACTTAGTCAAGTTTAGATGATATAGGTAATGTCGCTTTGCCACCATCACCTGCAGTACTATCATATTCAATTACTAGGGACGGACCTAGTAGTGATAGGTATGGGGAAGCTAATTTTGTTTTACATGTTTTAAGTATATTTAAATGTGTTTAGTCTAGCAAGGGGCCTTCTACAAAAGTATTTAGTGTTGATTTTGTTTCAGGTTTGTTTCAGCCCTATTTTGTAAATTTTAAATCATTTCTGATTTTTGGGAACCCAAAGTAATTCTGCGGAGCAGTGCTTGGAATCATTTATTCTAGTTGGATATTATGAAAGAGGTAGAGAATTTATTTTATTCGTTGGAGAAATTAGTTTGGTTTTTGTTGAAGAGTACAGTTCATTCCTTGCAGTCGAATTTTTTTCCTAGTGGAGAAATTTTGGAGCTTCGTTCGTTGCAGTGAAATTTGTGTCAATGTGGAGATTTTTAGGTTTTGTGATCTAAATTCATCTAAGGTTGTGTGGTTTGGTGGTTTGGATCTTGAAAGGGTCAAAATAGGGTCTAAAGAGGAAAAAATAGTGTTCTGGCGCTAGTTACTAGCTTGAGCTGAGGGATGGAGTTTTCAATAGCGACCTGACACTCGCTTACTGCTTACCTGATGCTCGAACGACACCTACAGAGTTTGCACTACCGCTTCCTAGTTTTCTTTGCGTTGCACGTCTTATATACAAAATGAATGATATGCGTAATATTTTTAAAATTAAGGTAATTGATTAATATATATATATATATATGAATAAAAAAAATTATGAAATTATGTACATAATGTGAAAATGTTGAATAAATTGAATGCAATTTTTATTTACTTATTTACTTATGCTAGTCATTGGTTGGACCCCTATTTTCATCCATGACAGCAGTATCGACAAACTTTATGGTACAGACACACACAAGGAAGAATCGAATTAAGATATAAACATTTGAATAAGTTTAAAATGTTTACTTATAAGTAAACTAAAGGCACATAATTATTTTCAAAATTGAAACTTACTCATTTTGTTTGTAACATAAATTTTTTTACCTTAAAAAGTAAAACAAAAAAATTATCTCATCTAACCATTCTTAGAAACAAAAAATTACGTAATAATCATGCTTGTCATATTAATCCATAACATATTTATTTTAATGTAAAAACCAAAGTTTAATTCAAAATAAATATAGAAGAGAAAAATATTTGTTTTCCTTTTATTTTGAATGAGATTATTACAATGAAGGAATAAAAATTCTCCCTTTAAATGTATCGAGATAAAAATCATTTTTTATATTTATATCTAATAAGTAATTGAATTAACGTCAATTTTTATGCTTATACAAAAATGAACATTCAATAATAATAAAATATTCAATACTATATTAATTATTTTTTAGAGCACATAAAAATAATTTTTATTAATATTTAAAAATTTGGTTTTAGTGAAAAAATGTGTAATTGAGATGCGAAGTTTGTATTTAGTGGGGTGGATACAAATATGGGAAGGATAAGTAATTCTTAATTATTGGGAGTAATTAGTACGATTTTTAAGATTAATGGATAACTTCTTCCATCTTCGATTCTTTCACTCCTAATTGTTGATCCCATTTTAAGCATTTTTTTTTTTCTTTTCAATTTATTGTCCTTTATATTTAGACAGTTATATTATCTATTATATTAATTAAATGTGTAATTTTTAATCTTTGAATGAAAATGTTGAGTCAATGTTATATAAGGACAAAATGGTAAATTGAAATTTTTCTCATCTATTTCCACATTATATATATGCATAAGTAGATGAGTGTTGATCTTAAGTGAAACTTACTTATATAAATAATAAATAATATAATATAAACATGTACATATGAAATAATATTATAATACATTAAATGTGGCATTAATAATAGATTAATTACAATTGAACTTTGTGTAGTCTCCTTTTAAGTACAGAGTTTATTTAATAATTTTATATTAATTAAATTAAGTTTAATTACTCAAAATCGAAACTTGTCTACATATATAATTATATTCAAACTATAATAAATATTATTTTTATATTGTACTTAATCTACCATTATATTAATGTAACATTTAATATATTATATTATATAATTATAATAAAATTACATCTATATATATATGTGAGTTTCGATTTTAAGTAGTAAACTTAATTTAAATAATGTAATTTAAGTAATAAAACATAATTTGATTAATGTGAAATTCTAAGTACTCTAATATATAACAATGAGCATCACACTTAAATGGATATTAAATGAAGTTAAATTATATTTAATGGTACTATATTAAATATATAAGGATAGAATTGATATATAGCTAAATATATCATGGTAAAATTGGTATTTAGAAGTTTCTCCATAATTCACACTTTTAATATATTGTAGTTAATGATTTGATATGCACTGCTATAAATAGTATACTCTTTACAATTAGGGTGTGCTTAATTGGGAGTATGAAAAATGCATGGAAAGAAAATAATTTTTATGCAATTCAATTGCC
This sequence comes from Osmanthus fragrans, assembly GCA_019395295.1. NCBI lineage: Eukaryota > Viridiplantae > Streptophyta > Magnoliopsida > Lamiales > Oleaceae > Osmanthus > Osmanthus fragrans. The sequence continues at coordinate 11,543,025 of CM033362.1, forward strand.
TAGAACTTATCTATGTAGAAATTATTAATTAAATGTGTTTGATTGATTTAGTTTTCAACCAAAAAAAGATTATACTTATACATTTTTTATTGGTAGACAGATAAGAGAGAGTGGATAAATGAGAGAGAGAAAGAAAAAGTGAATTACTTGAAAAATAAAAATCACGCCTCCTTAAAGAAATTATTTTCTTTATTTTTGAGGAAAATATAGTCGCATGACCAAAAATTGAAAAAATATTTTCATAAAAAAATTGTCAATCAAATACCTTAAAAAGTAAGAATTTTTGTGAAAAATAATATTTTTCATGAAAAATAAAGTCAATAAAACACACTTTTAGATTCATTATTGAGGTCAAAATTATTGTTAGAGGCACAATATTATTGTAATTTCTCTTCGTTATAATTGAATAAAATCTCCAACTCCTCTACCAAACCAATTTCTTGTTTCTTGTGTTCCTGCTGTTTAAGATCAATATTTCATATCGTGTCGTATAACCTCGTTCCATTTCCAAAAAAAAATGAAGTATGAACATACTTGTCATTCTTGTAGTCTAACAATACAAAAAATCAATTAAACAATAAATTCACTTCAAAACCCCAAGATCAACTCATAAATATGGAAAAAAAAAAAGAGGGTAAAATGTTAAACGTAACATAAATGGTAAAATTTGGATCGAAAATTAATTCTTAAGATAATCCATACAGCAACATACATATACATATACATATATATATATATATATATATGTATATATATATATATATCATTTGTAATATGATTACCTTTATTAGTCCTCAATGATATTGATTCTTCAAGGTTGGTCACTTTGAAAACATCGATAAATTTGAATTCTTATTAAATATTGAATTGAAAATATATTTTTTATCAGCCGGCATAAAAGATGGGAATTTGTAAATTATTTATAAAGTTATTTAAATTTGAATTTTTATTACACATTGGGTTTTTCTGCAAAGGAAAGAAGTGTATGGAAAATGAAATTTAGACAACGAGATAAATTTGGGGTCTAATCTTCAAAGATTTAGTGCATATCGGTGCAATGCACCAGCAAAAAAAGAAATTTAGGAGAATCTAATTCACTATCAGAATTGAGTCTCGAACGAGTACAATCCAAATCTTTAAATTATAGCACCATAGGTCCCAAACCTTTCAAAATTACACAATGGAATTGATTATTTTCCTCCGAAAAATTGTTTGTTAACAGAAGTCAATGTTTGACCATAATTTAATTCATTTTAAAAAGAGAAAAATGATCTTTTAATCTTCAATTAAATAAAACAATAAATTTGCATCGAATGTCCCAAACCTTTATTAAATATGCTCCAAAAAATCTCTATTGATTTTAATCCAAAAATTTGGCAGTCGACTAGGTATATTCATCTTTTCCGATTTCCTTAGCCGTCCTAACTGTAACACCCTGAATTTTTATTTACCATTTTCACATGGGCCTAAATATATTGTTGGTCATTTAGCAAGTTGAATAGTCCATTTCTAGTCTTGTCATCAAATTAAAGTGATAAACACAACCCACTTATTTGCATGGAAAAAAAAAATTATTTGCTTACGTGTATTTTTTAGAATTTAACGTAAGTTATTTGAGTCGAATATTTAAATATTTTAGAAGTTAATAATATATATATATATATATATATATATATATATATATATATATATATATATATATATATATCTCAATATTATACTCGTTTCATAGCTCGTGTTAAATAACATAATTTGAGTTCAAGAAAACAAAATTTAAACTTGTTATGTTCGAGTTATTCTTATAGAAGGAAAATGATTTTCTTTAATATTTTATTTATATAAATATAATATAAAATATAACTTGCAAGGGTGTGCACGGTTATAATATGAAAGAAATGTAAAGGGTTTAATGTGATCAAAGTAATTAAACCTAATTAACCTATTAACGTATAATAAATAAATAAACTTACGATTTCATTTCTTTAAACTGAAAGGCGTTATGGTGACTGACGTTCGGTATATCATTGAATATTATGGTGAGCGTGAGTTACTTTAAAAAGTAAACAATTCATTCTTCCGCAATTGATACACGTACACCATACTGTTAGTCTGTTAGAGGAATTCATTTTCTATATCATTCTACAACTCCTATTTTCATATTATTTTGTGTCGGTTGAGGTAAGAACACATAGTGCAAAGTGGTGAATTCCTATTTCTTAATGTTTATACAAATTTTGGCATGAAATACTATAAGGCCTCCGGGTCGATTTCTATGTTAAATCCTAAAAGATTGACCGTTTGGTCAAATATGTAAATTGTACGGAATATACGAATTCTTAAGAAATTCCTTGAGCTATTGGATATCACAACCATTTTGCTCTAAATCTAAGAAAAGTCGGTATGCTATATCATTTTATATTTATTTCATATTAGTAAGAATATGCACGTATTTTTACTGAGTGTTTTCAAAATACTCATTCTTACAATAACCTTTCATATTAGAACGGATCGTGTGGACGTGTGAAAGGTTGATCGAGTGATGCTTATGGAATCGCTAAGTAAAATTTCTAGAAATGATAATTTGCAAGATTTTTATTTGAAGAACATATTTCTGTTAAATTTTATGCACTTTTTTTTTAGTGATCGTACATTCGACGTTCTATGTTAAATTTAAATTGATGGATTGAAATCTTAGTATTCCAAGATTTTATTTAGTATTAAACTTTTCGTTTAAGTTGTTGGTTTATCATTATCAAATTATGGATAAAATTTCAAAAAATTGACTAAAAGTGAATTTTCGCTTAAATTAGGTAAATAAGATTTTTGATAACACTCAGAGTTTATTTTTGTAATAAAAATAAAATAAAATAATAAAATGAAAGCTTAGTATCAGAGCACGGTTTACCTTTGTGTTGACTAAAAAAAATCTAATCTTGTGTAATAAACATAAAAAATGTTTACACGTTCTTTGTTTAAGATTCTACGTTGTGATATTATTTAAATTTTAAACAAGTATTTGAATGAGACCCATGACATTTAACACTCGTCAATCAACTACCATCTGACGAACCAAGATGCGAAATAAAATGTTATGTTCCGTTTCGTTTTTCGAGTATGACATATGAATTATTTAAACTTGAATTCATGAAATGCTTATTATGTTTAGAATGAAATATGTTATGCATGTTATTATTCTATTTTAATATACAAGAAGGTATGATGATTAGCCATTATATCAAAACCCCAAGATCATAATGTATAGTTTGATATCACTAGCAAGAGTGAAACATAATTGGACTCTTATGTGACAGACATAGCTAAAACATATCACAACGCTAGAAAGACCACAACTTGTATAGCAGCATTGAACCGTAGGTCCATTATTCAGTCTTATGAGAATTACGTGATTGACCCGAATCGTCCGTTTATCGAACATGTGCAAGACATCTATGAAAGATGTATGGCAGCGATGAATGCAGGACTGGAGATTACACATATTGAGGTTATGAATAACCTCATACACTCACTTTCGCCTCAAAGGGAGAGATATGTGAGTTATGGTTAAGGATGAGATGCTAGAAGGTAATCTTCTAGAATGTCCAAACACGATTGAATTAGGCATATATGTTAGACCCTTCTAGATAGGTGAAGTGAGAGCTTAGAACCACAATCGGAGATAGTAAATGAGCTCGATGATGAGGTGGAGCCTGAGCCCAAACTCAAGCCCAAGTTAGAACCTTAGTTTGAATTGAACCTATAAAAAGATCCTGAATGGAAGCATGGGGATGACATTGGGTCGGAGTTAGAGAATGATCACGAGCATGAACTTGAGCCATTGGTTAAGATGGACATAGATTTCGGGCCTGAGACAGAAGACTTCTTCAAAGATGAAGCTCCACCAACGAAGATTCGTAGGATTCATAGGGATTAGAAACTTAGATTCTATTCCCTCTGTATTTTTTTTAAGTTACTGGAAATTAAAATTTGTCGAACTATTGTATATCCTGATTTCAAGGAGTATTAACAATAAAAAAAAATTAATTTCCTTGAGCTTATTGAGCTACTTTATTGTCCAACATTTCTAAGAGAATTTTATTTTTGTTGATGTAAAGGAAAGGGCATGACAACAAGACCTAGCAGCTATGTTTAGGGATCTGATGAGGGCACGGCAGGACCTACGTAGGAATCAAGAACCTGCGCCAGCACCAACACCACCTCAGAATGGACCGACAAATGCCAACAACACGGGTTCAATTGTAGAGCAATTTCTCCATTTCAAGCCTCCTTTAGATGGCAAGCCAGACCATTTGGCAGCCGAAGAATAGTTAAGAGGACTGGAACGAATCTACAAACACAAGGCATGCACTAACGCACAAAAGATATCATGTGCCAAATTTATGCTAGTTGGAACAGTAGGCCACTGGTGGGAGTCTGCTTCGTGCACCAGAACGGAAGCACAACAATGTACTATGACTTGGGTACAGTTCAAAGAAGAGGTGATGACAAAGTACTTTCCCCAATATCTAAGGGATCAGAGAGAGACAGAGTTCCTACAGCTGAAACGGGGAAATATGTCATTTGATGAGTATGAAAGGAAGTTTGAACAACTTTTTAGGTATGCTACACACCTTGTAGACACCGAGCCAAATAAGGCTAGGAGATTCGAATTAGGGTTGCATCTAGAGATTGGAGGAATAATGGCATCTCACCATACTACTACCTATAGTAAAGTGCTTCAGTAGGCTCAATCAATTTCTAATGGTCTAGAAATGGATCGGGTGACTAAGAAAAGTAATGAATCTTATGTAAAATGAAAGTGGAATGGGTCGAATAAAGGGAAACGATTTGGACAATTTAAAAAGGTCAATACATGATTGAGATTAGGATCAATCAAATCAAATAAAGTTACTCCAAGATGCTCTAAGTGCAACAAGGCTGATAAGACATAAAATGTCATGTTTATCATCAATTAATGCTTACACTTTTATGATTTATTGACACATAAATGTACTAAGTACCTTTATATTTTTATTTAGGCTATAAATAGATAACAAAATGTGGAATTTGGAAGAAAAGAGCGAAAAAGAACAAAAACAGAAGAAAGAGAAAGTTCAGAGACCAATTTGTAAATAATCCATAGATGAGACAGACGATGGAATGAAGATTCAAAAGTGTTAGGGATCAATCGGATGAGTAAAGAAGTCAGAGAGATGAAATATAGTCGAAACATTATCTCATGTCAACTTTAAAAAAAAATAAAATTACGCTCCGAATTTTTAGCCGCTGTTTGAGTAACATTATTTTTCTCATTCTTATTCTTCTACTCATTTTCAACCACATATTTTTCAATAAAATAATATTTTCTGTCACATCAATAACTTTTCCTGATTTTTTAATCACATATTCTCAATTACATCAACAGTAAAAATAAATTTTTTTTTTCTCAAATAATGTGGCTCAAACAGGGGCTTAGTCTCTATTTTAGACCCATTTTTGGAATAGTTCACGTCCGAATTGGAAAACATCTATTTTTAGACAAATTGTAGATCTTTACATTAAATTTTCGACACATTTTGAATCACCACAATCGGACATCGGAAACAAAATTTATAGCCAAAATACTAAAAGCTGTCCGGCGGAGAAAAATGATGTAACTATGAGGTCACATAGTGTTAATTCCTTGCGACCGCACCGACCACTTCCAAGAGTTTGAGGTGTAACTTTATTTGTTCTATGTGACAACATGACTTTCTACCATGTGGTCGCATAAAATATTTCTGAGGCGAATTTTCTGGTTTCCTAATTCCAATTAAACACTTATGGAAACAAATCTTTCTACACTTTATAAACCCTAGAAGACGTCCAGAACGACAAAGAACGCCTACTAACTATTTTTCTCTCTTTTGTTCTTAGATTTATCATGTGTAACTAATTCTTGGTGCTTGAACGAAGGATACCGAAGACTTGGAAACGTTATAACTGTGAGATCCGTCTAGTTTAATTGTTTAATTTATATTTTTAGTATTGAATGTTCTTTTGCGCGTAATTATATGGTTGCCTTGCTTGGTTACTAAAAATGCCTATTAATTTCTCATGTATTGCAATCTATATTTATTTTAAATTTCAAATACATAATTGTTTGATTTCTTTAATTTGTGAAGCACTAGGATTTGATGATTTTTTGTGATAGAGGTTATTGAATCTTAAAAAGAATGTTTAAATAGATTGATTTCATTACAAAAAAAATTCCCCCCATCTCTTTAATATAGCATAAATAGTAAACTAAACACTCTTCGTGGGATCCATCATTACTTCCATTACTACATTAATTTTTAGAAGTTAAGGTATTATTTTTGTGTGTCTACGATAGCACACCAAATTTTGGTGCGGTTGCTGGAAAGTGATTTAGTTTAATTTTGTGCTTTTCAATTGTTTGTTTCATTCTAAAAAAAAAATTAATTTTTTTTTGTTGTTTTTGCATACTTTTTTTAGCTTCCTTAATTGTTTATGCCCGTAACTCGATCCTCTCACCAAAGTGATTTGTAGTACAATCCAAAGATTGAGAGAACTTTGCACAGGTTAAGGAGTGACATTCGGCAGAATCTTGAAGAAAGCAATCTCAATCCCAACATCCTATTTGCAGGTATTTTGATTTTGAATGAGAAGGATTCATGACCCAAATTAGGACTTTAAAGGAGCATGCAGCCCCTGATTTGATTCATCAACCTCTATCCATAGATTTTCCTAATTTAGATGCCGCTACTACATTTAAGCTTAAATCTGGACTAATACATCTTTTGCCCAGTTTTCATGGTCTCACAGGTGAAGATCCTCATAAACATCTGAAGGAATTTCATGTGGTCTGCACGTGTATAAAACCTACGGGGATTACAAAATAACATATTAAACTAAGGGCCTTTCCATTTTCTTTGTAGGATTCGGCTAATGATTGGCTCTATTATCTACCATTGGGAAGCATTACCACATGGGATGAAATGAAGCGATTATTTTTGCATAAATACTTTCCAGCTTCGAGGGTAGCAAATATGAGGAAGGAAATTTGTGGTGTAAGACAAGATAACAAGGAATCCCTACATGAGTATTGGGAACGGTTCAAGAAATTGTATACAACTTATTCCCATCATCAGATCGGTGAGCAACTTCTCATCCAATACTTCTATGAAGGTCTTCTACCCAAAAAAGAGTATGATTGACGCTGCAAGTAGAGGAGCTTTGGTGGATAAAACTCCTGAATGAGCGAGGAACTTGATTGCAAACATGGCAGCCAACTCTCAACAATTTGGCACTATATTTGATCCCCCTTCTAGACAAGTTAATAGGGTAAATATCTTATCCCTTGAACAACAAATAGCGAGTCTAATTACTCTTGTTCGTCAAACGGACGCAAGTAGTGTGCAGACAGCGAAGGCTTGCAAAATTTGCTCAGTAGTGGGACATCCAACTAACACATGTCCAACTATTCAAGAAAAACCCACTGAACAAGTTAATGAAGTGGGTGGCTTCCCTGGATATCCACAAAGGAATTATGATCCTTTTTTCGAAGACATACAACCCAGGATGGAGGGATCACCCCAATCTTAGCTATGAAAATTCACAAACAAATCAACATGTGACTCAAAATCGCCCAAACTTTCAACAATATAAGCAGTCATATCCACCTAGACAACAACAGGGCCAATCTTCTAACTTCTCTTACAACTAACACTTTACAATTTCAATAGGAGACAAGGGCCAGCATTCAAGGTTTGGAAAATCAAACGGGCCACATGGCGACTATAATCAGCCTGTTGGAGTGACAAATTTTGGGAAAGCTACCCTCTCAGATAGTGGTAAATCCAAAGGAAAACGCAAGTGCAATTGTATTGAGGAATGGCAAAGAAGTGGAAATCCCAGTAAAAGAAATTCCTACATCATCAGAACAAGAAAAGGAGAAAGACATCACTGCGGAAAAGAGTGACCCAATTGACAATGATACACCCAAACGTAAGTTTTCTCACTTTTCTGATTATAAACCAGTAACTCCATTCCCTCAGGCTTTGGTAGTATCTAGGAAATTGATCTAAATTGGGAACTTTATGAAACTTTTCAAAAATGTGAGGTAAACATTCTCTTGTTAGATGCAATTAAACAAGTACCCCATTATGCCAAATTTTTGAAAGAATTGTGTACTATTAAGAGAAAGAAGAAACTGAAGGGGTGTGAAAATGTGAAAGTTGGAGAAAAAGTGTCTGCAGTCATTCAAAGGAAACTTCTTACAAAATGCAAGGACACATGTATGTTTACTATCCTTTGCACGATAGGTAACACCAAATTTGAGAAAGCCATCTTACACTTAGGAGCTTCTATAAATGTCATGTCATATTCCATTTATGCTTCTTTGAAACTTGGCCCTTAATTAAAATTGGTGTTGTAATTCAATTAACTGATAGATCAAATGCCTACTCAAAGGGTGTGATTGAGGATGTCCTTGTACAAGTTAATGAATTGGTTTTTTCTACTGACTTTTATGTGCTTGATATGGAAAACAGTGATCAAACTAGCCTCGCACTCGGATTGCGCCCAAACACAGCATTGGTAAAGCGCAGCCTTGACGTACTTATTCACACACAGAACTTTAATCAATCAAATGGCATAGTAAGGGAACGACGTGACATACTACGATCACGTATAGAAGTGCTGCCCTTTGTCTTGGCAATATGGAACCTCTCAACAACTCTCGTTCTTTAATGGGGTCCTACCGGGATAGGTAGGCCCAAGCCTTTCCCCTCCCTCCAGAATCTCGAGGGGGAAAGAAGAAAAAAAGGAAGAATTTTCCCTATCTTGTTAGGAAGACCATTCTTAAAAACATTCAAAACTAAAATTGATGTCCATAGTTGTACACCAACCATGGAATTTGATGGTGAGATAATTAAATTTAATATCTATGATGCCATGAAGTTTCCTATTGATGATAATGATGTGTATTCTATCAATATAATTGATTATCTAGCACAAGATTTTTTGAACTTGATGGGAAGGATGAGTTGGAGGTTGTTATTCGTAAGAGTGTGGAGAAAGAGAATGAGAAATTAACTTTGAGTCTCGGCATGTGAGAAGTTGTTGCAATGTTGACTACTCTTCCAAAGTCAAAAAAAGGTAAGGGTTCATATGTGATTTGCCAGTTTCTAATGAAAATCTTCTACCTTCTATTTTGTAGGCCCCCATTCCTGATTTGAAGCCTCTCTCCATTCACCTCAAATACGTATTCCTTGGAGATGACAAAACATTGCTAGTGATCATCTCGAACGAACTAACTACTTTGTAAGAAGGAAAATTGGTGCAGGTCCTCAAAGAGCATCGAACAGCCATTGGTTGGACAATCACGGACATCAGGGGAATCAAGCCATCCACCTACATACATCTCATTTTTCTTGAAAAAGAAGCAAAGTCTTCCCGTCAACCTCAACGAAGATTGAACCCACCCATGATGGATGTAGTAAAGAAGGAGATCCTCAAGCTTTTGGAATTTGGCATGATTTATCCTATCTCTGATAGCAGTTGGGTCAATCCAGTTCAAGTGGTTCCTAAGAAGATGGGTATAACCGTGGTGAAGAATCAGAACGATGAATTGTTTATCACCCGTGTTCAAAATAGGTGGCGAGTTTGTATAGACTATAGAAAATTAAATGCTATAACCCGAAAAGATCACTTTCCTTTACCGTTTATTGATCAAATGCTTGAAAGGTTAGTTGGTCATTCTCACTATAGTTTTCTTGATGGCTATTCAGGTTATTTTCAGATTGCAATTGCCCAGAAGATCAAGAAAAGACAACATTCACATGTCCATTCGGAACATTCGCATATCGTTGCATGCCCTTTGGTCTTTGTAATGCTTCAACCACTTTTCAACGATGTATGGTAAGTATATTTTCAGATTATGTTGAGCATATCATAGAGATCTTTATGGATGACTTCACTGTCTATGGGGATTCATTTGATAACTGTTTGCATAACCTTACACTAGTCCTTAAAAGATGCATGGAAACCAACCTTGTAATGAATTCTGAAAAATGCCACTTTATGGTAGAACAAGGTATAGTTCTAGGGCATGTTATTTCATCTAAGGGCATTGAGATAGATAAAGCTAAAATTGCTTGCTATTCAATCTCTATCTTACCCCGCTAGTGTGCGGGAAGTTCGCTCTTTCCTTGGACATGCAAGTTTTTATTGTAGGTTTATCAACTTCTCCAAAATCGCATTGTCCATATGCAAATTGTTACAAAAGGACGTGGCTTTTAAATTTGATTAGCGTGTAAAAAGGCATTCGATGAGTTGAAAGAACTGTTGACATCGGCACCAATCATTCAACCTCCTGACAGGAACTTCCCTTTGAAATCATGTGTGATGCAAACAACTTTGCAGTAGGTGCAGTGTTGGGTCAAAGGACTAGAAAGACGTCTCATGCCATCTATTACGCTTCCAGAACTCTAAATGATGCCCAGAGAAACTACACCACAATTGAAAAAGAACTCTTAGCTATTGTTTTCGCTTTAGAAAATTTTTTGTCCTTATTTACCTGGTACTAAAGTGATTATTTATTCTGATCATGCAGCTCTGCGTTACTTGATGACAAAGAAAGAGGCGAAACCAAGACTAATATGATGGATACTTCTCTTGAGTGAATTCAACCTGGAGATCAAGGATAAAAGATGAACATAAAATAGTGTTGCAGATCATTTGAGCCGTTTAACTATCGTGGATGACGAGCTCCAATTTTGGGAGACCTTTCCTGATGACCAAATGTTCTCTGCAAGCACAACGTTACCGTGGTATGCAGATATTGTAAACTTTTTGGTTATTAACACATTACCTTCTAATTTGTCTAGGGCTCAAAGAGATAAGCTAAAGAGTGATGCAAAATATTATGTATGGGACGATCCATACCTATGGAAGCATTGTGCAGATCAAGTGATTAGAAGGTATGTTCCTGAAAATGAAGTTACGTCCATTCTCACCTTCTGTCACTCTTATGCTTGTAGAGGACATTTTGGAGGAAAAAAGACAGCAAAAAAATGTTTGCATATGGCTTCTATTGGCCATCGTTGTTTCGTGATGCCTATTCCTTCTGTAATTCGTAAAAATTGTCAAACAAAATCAGTAATATATCCCAAATGAATGAAATGCCACAATCCTCATACTTGTTTGTGAGATCTTTGATGTTTGGGGCATTGATTTCATAGGACCATTTCCTGTGTCTTTCGATTTTGTTTATTTTTGCTTGTTGTGGATTATGTTCCGAAATAGGTGGAAGCCAAAGCCACCAGGACTGATGATTCTAAAGTTGTTGCAGATTTTATCAAGTCTAATATATTCTCCAAGTTTGGGATTCTAAGACCTCTCATCAGCGATCGAGGCACTCATTTTTGTAATCGAACTGTGGAAGCTCTGCTGAGGAAATACCATGTCACCTACAAGGTGTCAACTGCATATCATCCACAAACTAATGGACTAGCAGAGTTGTCAAATTGGGAAATCAAATCCATCATTGAGAAAAAAGTCTGCCTAAATAGAAAATATTGGAGTTTGCGCTTAGATGAGGCTTTATGGGCATACAAGACTGCATATAAGACACCTATCAATATGTCACCTTATCGGCTAGTGTTCTGGAAACGATGTCACCTTCTAGTGGAGTTAGAATACAGAGCTTACTGGGCTATCAAGAGTTTCAACATGAAGATGGATGAGAGTGGAGCAACTTCAAGAGCTGGAGGAAATTCACAATGATGCCTATGAGAGTAAAAGAATATACAAGGAGAAGATGAAGGCTTTCCATGACAAGATGATCTCTAGGAAGGAATTTGTAGTTGGTCAAAAGGTCCTCCCAGACCAATCGCGACTTCGTGTTTCCAAGTAAATTGCGTTCCCGTTGGATAGGACCATTTGTTATTACTATTGTCTTTCCTCATGATGCAGTAGAAGTCCAAAGTCTGGAAACCTAAAAGGTATTCAAGGTGAATGGTCATAGACTCAAACCTTTCTATGAAGGTCTTCAGGTGGAGGACGTGACGCAATTGGATCTCGAAGACCCATTCTATGTCGATTGAAGGAAAAAAAACAATAAGTCTAGAAAAAGACAATAAAATAAAGGCACTGCTTGGGAGGCAACCCGAAGGGAGTTAACTCTTTTCCTTTTTTATTTTTGCATTCTTCTTTAGACAGTTATTTGTGTCATTTTCCTTGCATTACACTTTACACTGGGGACAATGTAAGTTTAAGTGTGGGGGAGAGAATTTATGCTGTTTATTTTTATACTTTGATTTCAGGTCATATTTACATTCATTACATAGTTTTTAAAAAAAAACTGAGATTGTGGTTTTAAATGATATTTGGTTGTGTATGCTATGTGCTAGAGCCGATTAAACTTCTGAAGAATTCATAACATGATTGAATAAATGATCTTCCGACTTAGAGTTAATTAGTTCAATTATTTTCTTTGAGTATGGTAGTAACTAAACGTTGTAAACAAAAAGCTAGTGAGATTTTGAGCCTTTTGACTAACATATACATATCAGTCTTACTATTTTCTTTCATGAGTGATATTCTTCCATGAATTTGCTTCTCTAGAACTTTCCTTGATTTTCTTTGAGATCATATTATTACATGCATGCATGCATGTAATTAAGGTCATCTTTTTTACATAAGTTAGCCACCTTAGCCAAATAGCCTACCATACAATTAATTTTCCCTTCGTTGAGCCCCTTTCACCTTTATTGCCTTTTCTTTTGTAAACCACGTTACAAGCTTTAAACCTAGAAAACAATAACGTTACTCAAGTTGTAGAGCTAGTGGAGTATTGTTCATCGTTTTGTTACATATGGGTGTGCGAAAGAAATAAGTGTGGGATGTATGAAATTATGGTAGAGTTGTGATTGGTGGAATGGAATAATATTTAAATTTCAATTTGTGAATTCCATTGTTGGTGTGATATTGAAATAAAGAAAAAAAAAAAAAAAGTGATGGGGAAAATGACTTTAATGTTGTTTATGTTTATAATTCCTTCTAGCATTACAAGAAAGAGTTTTGTTATGTGAAATAGATGCATATAAGTTATTAAGTGGAGTTGTTGATCTTACATGCTTTATATATATATTTGAGCTTGAGTTGATTCATTTTGCTATGCTAGTTTTGATGGCCTTTTGAGTTACTTATCCATATGATTCCCACCTAAACCCTTACCCACATTTCAACCATTGAAAAGACCTTATGATTTGTGTTATCCATGTGATCTAATTAGTGGAGAATGAGAAGATATGCAAGCATATGGTAGATCATCTTCTTTGAAATGAATTTGAGCGAAACACTTACCCTTTAAACACATAAGAGACGAGTGCTTTTATCCATGAGGGTCTACATGTTTGGTTTACCCCATCATCATATGAAAATGCTTGCTATTTGAATATCAGTTGTGTGAGAAAGCTTTTTCATGTTATGTTATGTATTTTGAAAAGTTTGATTGTTCTATGTTGATGGCTTTACAACCTTAATAATTTTTGTAAAAGCAAATTTGAGTTTTTACTCGAGGACAAGTAAAAGTTAAGTGTGGGAGAATTTGATAAGACAGAAAATGTCATATTTTTCATCCATTAATGCTTACACTTTTATGATTTATTGACGCCTAAATGTACTAAGTACCTTTATATTTTGATTTAGGTTGTAAATGAATAAAAAAATGTGGAATTTTGAAGAAAAAAGAGAAAAAAAACAAAAACGGATGAAAGAGAAAGTTCAGGGACCAAGTTGCAAATAATTCATAGATGAGACGGACAATGAAATGAAAATTCAAGAGTGTTAGGAATCAATCGGATGAGGAAAGAAGTTAAAGAGATAAAATATAGTCGAAACACTATCACATATTAACTTTTAAAAAAAAAAGTTATGCTCCGAATTTTTAGTCTCTATTTGAGACCCATTTTTTGGGATAGTTAACGTCCGAATTGGAAAGAGTCTATGTCTTGACAAATTTTATCTCTTTGCGTTATATTTTCGATACACTTTGAATCACCTCAATCGGACTCTAGAAATAAAAGTTATGGCCAAAATGTTAAAAGATGTCCGGTGGAGAAAAATGCTATAACTATGCAGTCGCTTAGTGTTAATTCATTACGACCGCACAGACCACTTCCTAGAGTTTGAGAGCTGAATTTATTTTTTCTATGCGACAATATGACTTTCTACCATGTGGTCGCATAAAAGACTTCCGAGACGAATTTTCTGGTTTCCTGATTCTAGTCAAACACTTTTGGAAACAAATATCTCTACACTTTATAAACCATAGAAGACGTCCAAAACGATAGAGAACGCCTACTAACTATTTTTCTCTCTTTTGTTCTTAGATTTATCACGTGTAACTAATTCTTGGTGCTTAATCGAAGGATACCCAAGCCTTGGAAACATTATAACTGTGAGATCCGTCTAGTTTCATTGTTTAATTTATATTTCTTGTATTGAATGTTCTTCTATGTGTAATTATATGGTTGCCATGCTCGGTTGCTAAAAAGGCCTACTAATTTCTCATGTATTGCAATCTATAGCTAAGTTAAATTTCAAATGTGTAATTGTTTGATCTATTTAACTTGTGAAGTACAAGGATTTGGTGATTTTCTGCGATAGAGGTCATTGAATCTTAAAAAGAATGTTTAAATAGATTAAATGCAACCACTGGTGTTTGTGTTATCTAGTTCATCGATATCTCTATTGTGTAAAGTTGTTCTTAAATTGAATCTTGATCACTGGTTTGAGGTTATTTAACAATTAGGGTAAGTTAGAGCCCTGGTTTCTAACTAACTAAAATTAAGGAGAAATAAGAATTAATTCCAATGGTGAATATTAAAAATGTGGATTGATATTTATTTGTGGATCGATGATCGGTTATAAATCTCCAATGGTGGAAGTTGACTTAGATCAAGGTTCGTTTTATTGATTTAATACAATTCGTTAATTTACATTGCTATTGGTTATAATATTGATTTCATTACAAACAAAATTTTCCCCATCTCGTTAATATAGCATAAATAGTAAACTAAACACTCTTCATGGGATCGACCATTACTTCAATTACTACATTAATTTTTAGAAGTTAAGGTATTATTTTTGGGTGCCTACGACAGCACACCAAAGGCCCATGGAGGAGAGTGCTCGTTAGGGAAAAATGTGTACTATCGATGTGTCCAGGAAGGCCACTTTGCCCTAAACTGCAAGGTATACCCACCTAAGAAAGACTATGAGTAGGGCAAGAAAGTGAAAACCAAAGTCTTTGTTTTGACCCAGAAAGAGGCAATAGAGAATCTGAATGTAATGACAAGTATTTTATCAATATTTAAACTGCCTACATATGTTCTTATAAACCCAGGAGCTGCTCATTCATTTATCTCTACCGCATTTATTGCTAAATCATGTAACACATGTGAGAAATCTGATAGTGTTCTAGAAATTTCCATTCCATCAGGTAGAATTTTGAACTCCAACCAAGTCACTAGGGCATTCTAGTTAGAAATGGATGGAAAATAATTTATAGCTATCTACACCTCTTAAACATGAAAGACTTAAGTCTAGGGAGAAAGAGTTTCAATTTTTCATTGTACGAATTAAGTTTTTACCTCGTCTCGTATTGGCCATGAAGGCAGAAAAAATGTTAAAGAAGAGATCTTGTCAAGGATTTTTAGTAAGTATACATAGAACATGTCAATCGAAGCGCACTATTGGTAATGTGCCAATTGGACGAGATTTCATTGATGTATTCCCTGATGATTTACCTGGTGTAACACCTGACAGGCAATTAGAGTTTACAACTGACCTCGTACCTGTATTAACTTAAATGTCTAAAGCTCCATACAGAATGGCGCCAAAGGAGCTACAAGAGTAAGATACAGTTGCAGGAATTGTTGGATAAAGGTTACATCTGACCAAGTACATCTCCTTTGGGTGCACCGATTTTGTTTGTGAAGAAAAAGATGGATTGATGAGGTTGTACATTGATTTTAGGAAATTGAACCGGTCAACTATCGAAAACTAATATCCCTTTCATCGGATTGAAGACCTCTTTAATCAGTTGAAAGGTGCAACAATATTTTCCAAGATTGATTTGAGGTCAGGCTATTATCAGTTGAAGGTGAAGGTAGATGACATTTCGAAGACGACATTTAGAACTCGTTATGGTCATTACGAGTTCACGGTAATGCCCTTTGGATTAACAAATGCTCCTGTGATATTTATGAATTTGATGAATAGAGTATTCCATCCGTATTTAAATCAATTTGGCATTGTCTTCATCGATGACATTTTAGTGTATTCAAATAATAAAAATCAACATGAAGAACAACTCAAGATAATACGAAGGGAGAAATTGTATGCCAGATTCAAGAAATGTGAATTTTGGTTTGATCGTATAGTTTTTCTTGGTCATGTGGTTACGGCGTAAGGGATTGAAGTAGACCCTTATAAAGTTGATTCAATGACCATCTAGTCTATACCAACAAATGTAGGTGAAGTTCGTAGCTTCTGGGATTAATTGATTATTATAGGAGATTCATTGAGAGATTCTCCAAAATAGCTAGGCCGATGACCCAACTAACCAGGAAGGGTGTAAAATTTCAATAGACTGAGAAATGTGTGAAAAGCTTTCAAGAACTGAAACAAAAATTGGTTACAACTCCAATTTTGGCTATACCAGAGGATTCAAATAGATTCGTTATATATAGTGATGCATCCAAACACGGTTTAGGATGTGTACTGATGTAGTTTGGAAAGATTATCGCATACGACTCAAGATAATTAAAAAAACATGAGCAAACTACCCTACGCATGATCTAAAGTTGGCGACAGTAGTACATGCTCTAAAAATATGGCGTCACTACCTTTACAGGGGAAAGTGCGACATTTATATGGATCATAAGAGATTGAAATACTTCTTCACTCAAAAGGATTTAAATATGAGGCAGAGAAGGTGGTTGGAATTAGTTAAGGATTATGACTGCACTATTTAATACCATCCGTGTAAAGCTAATGTAGTCACAAATGCTCTTAGTAGAAAAACAGTGAGACAACTAGCAGTTTTACCCACAACTCAAGTACAATTGATAAAAGGAGTTTGATAAATTGAATTTAGAAGTTGTCATTCCACCAACTCGAGTTACTACAAAATTGCACCATTAAAGATTTAACCTACTCTTAGGGATCGAATCAAGGATACTCAAGACAATGACCTATTTTTTAGGAAGATTAAGGCAGAAGTTGGTACAAGTAAAAGAAAGGGTTTTGCAATAGTAGATGACAATGTTTTGATGTTCGAGTGACGATTATGTGCACCAAAGGATGAAGGGATAAAAAATGAGATATTAAAGGAAACTCACTATGCCCCATATGTTGTAAATTCCGATGGTACTAAAATGTATTGAGATATATTTTGGTGTAGGAATATGAATGAAAAAAGAATTGGCCGCTTTGTTGAGAAGTGTATTGTATGTCAGCAAGTTAAAGCAGAACATCAAAGGCCATTAAATCCATTAAAAATTCCAGAGTGGAAATGAGAGCAAATAGCCATAGATTTTGTGGTAGGATTTTCGAAGTCAATGAAACGACACGATGCCATTTGGGTAATTGTGGACAGGTTGACAAAGTCAACTCATTTTCTTCCAATAAGAATGAACTACAGTATGGATCAGTTTGATCATGCAAAGAGCTATGTGAACAAAATTAAATTTCAGCACTACTTATTATCCTCAATTTGATGGATAGTCTGAATGGACTATTTAGATCTTAGAAGACATGCTTTGGACATGTGTACTGGATTTGGGAGGTAGCCGAGAGTCATACCTATCGTTAATGGAGTTTGTATACAATAATAGCTTTCAAGCTATTATTGGCATGACTCCTTAGCTCTCTATGGTAGAAGATGTAGATCATCAGTTCACTAGGATGAAGTCGGAGAAAAGAGAATTTTGGGTCCATCAATTATTGCAAGGACGGTGCAAGCAGTTGATGAAATTAGAGACAGAATAAAGTCTGCTCAAGATAGACAGAAAAGCTATGCAGATCAACAAAGGAAATCGATAGAATTTGAAGTCGGTGAGAAAGTTTTTCTAAAAGCGGTACCAATAAAGAGGTTCTTAGATTTGGCAAGAAGAGAAAGTTAAGACCTCGATTTATAGGTCCTTTCGAAATGCTAGATAGAATTGGGAATGTAGCGTATCGTCTATCATTGCTATCTAGACTATCAGCAGTACATAATATATTCCACTTACCAATGCTTACAAAGTATGTGCATGATCCCGAGCATGTGATAAGCTATTATTCACTGGAAGTACAAAAATATTTAAAATATGAAGAGGCCCCTTTGGAGATTATCGAAAGAAAAGTACATGCATTAAGAAGTAAGGAAGTTGCATTAGTTAAGTTTCGATGAAAAAATCATGAAGTCGAAGAGGCTACTTGGGAGAAAGAAGATGAAATAAAAGTCAAGTATTCAGAGCTTTTCGACTAAATAAGATAATTTCAAGAACGAAATTATTTAAGGGGAAGAGATGTAACACCTCAAATTTTTATTTACTATTTTTCACATGAGCTTGAATTTAATGTTGATCATTTAGCAAATGGAATAGTTCATGTCCAGCTTTGTCATCACATTAAAATCCAAAAGTTTAAGTAATAAACTCGACTCACTTATTTGCATAGAAAAAAAATTATTTACTTACGTATACTTTATAGAATATATATATATATATATATATATATATATATATATATATTATACTCGTTTGGTCGCTCATGTTAAATAACATACATCGAGTTCAAAAAAATGAAATTTTAAACTTGTTGTGTTCGAGTTATTCTTATAGTAGGAAAATGATTTTCTTTAATATTTTATTTATATAAATATAATATAAAATATAACATCACGATTATAATATGAAAGAAATGTAAAGGGTTTAATGTAATCAAAGTAATTAAACCTAATTAACCCATTGACATATAATAAATAAATTAACTTACCTCATGATTTCATTTTTTTAAACTGAACGGTTTTAGAGTGACTGACGTTCCGTGTATCATTGAATATTATATAGGTGAGCGTGTGTTACTTTAAAAGTTAACAAATCCATTCTTCCACAATTGATACACGTACACCATACTGTTACAAGAATTCATTCTCTATATCATTCTAAAACTCATATTTTCATATTATTTTGGTGTTGATTGAGGTAAGAATACATAGTGTAAAGTGATAAATTCTTATTTTTTGATGTTTATATAAATTTTGGCATAGAATACTATGAGGCCTCCAGATCGATTTCTATGTTAAATCCCAAGGGATAGATCGTTTGATCAAATATTTAAATTCTATGGGATATAGGAATTCCTTGAGTTATTGGATATTGTAACCAATTTGCTCTAAATCTAAGAAAAGTTTATATGCGTATCATTTTATATTTATATCATGTTAATAAGAATATGCACACATTTTTACTGAGTGTTTTCAAAATACTCACTTTTACAATAACTTTTCATATTGGAACGGGTTGTGTGGACGTGTGAAAGATTGACCGAGTGATGCTTATGGAGTCGCCAAGTAAAATTTCTAAAAATGATAATTTGCAAGATTTTTATTTGAAGAACATATTTCTGTTAAATTTTATGCACGCTATTTAATATTTTTTTTTTAGTGATCGGACATTCGATGTTTTACGTTAAATTTAAGTTTTTGGATTTAAATCGTAGTATTCCAATATTTTATTTAGTATTAAAGTTTTCACTTAAGTTGTTGGTTTATCTATCGAATTATTGATCAAATTTCAAAAAAGTGAATAAAAGTGAATTTCCACTTAAATTAAATAAAGAAGATTTTTGGTAACATTTCCAGTATATTTTTATATTAAAAATAAAATAAAATAATAAAATGAAATAGATTTCGGGGAGTTACACTAACCTACCCAACTCCACCCATTGATAGGTGGGTGAGCATCTGCCAACTTCACTAATGTAGATTTTGAATAGAATTTATTTACCTTTAGTCGTTTAGAGGTTCTTGTCTCAAGGAATTAGAGTTGATGGGATGCTGAAAAGGGCCGGCAAATGTGGAGGAAATGAGGAGAGGCACGGGTTCATGCTGTCGTGGGATATATAAAAAGTGCAAATAAGTGGAAACCATTTTATTTTGGGTAATTAGCACAAAACGTCGTTACCTTTCAAGTTTATTGTGGAAAACGTCCATGCCTTTCATTTTTTTTGACATTTTTGCCCTTATTTCCGCATTTCTTTGCGGAAAACGTTCTTTTCATCATATTTCTCAATAAAAAGCAATTGAATGACGAATATACTCTCGTGTTTAAATAAAAAAAAATATATTAAAACTAATTGCAACAATACTCCTATATTTTTTTTAAAAAAAAAATGTGCAAACAGGTCTTAGATAAATTATTAAAACATTAGAAATAACAAAAAAAAAAAAATCACTTTTCCTCCACCCCACCCCACCCCACCCCATCCTATCCTCAACTTCATCTTCAAAAAATTATGCCTACTCGTACCAACGACCATACACATGATAATTTTTTTAGTAAGATAAATCCATATGGTTTCTTGAGTCAATTGAAATGGAGGTTGTCAAATGAAGAACAGTGAAAACCCTTGTAACAAAGCTCACCTCCGTTTCTGAACAAATGTGAACTGAGTTTGCTTTCAAAGTGATGTGAATACAACCAAGAACAAGCTCGGGAACCCACAAACAAGATAAAACAAACCCAAGAAAGCTTGAAATCACGCCGCTCAAAGAGCAACCCGACCAGTTGTTCTACTCGTACCAAGAACTGAGATTCCACGCGAGAAATCTGACCCGTTGATTACTCGGAACAAGAACCGTGAAGTGAGAATGCTACAAAAGGATTGTGATCTCCTTTTGATAAGTTCAAGTTAGAACTTTAAACTACCAAAACCATGGAGGAATTAAAACTCTCAAAGTTGTATAAAATCTCTCAAAATAATGTCAAAAAGTGTGTTACAATGAAGAATAAAATCATATTCACACTAACTAAGGAAATAGAGAAAAAATCGGGTTTTAGAGTCCAAAATTAAGAAAACTTGCCAAAAACAACGAATCCTAGTCAAATAGAAAGAAAACGCGAAAAATTGCGTTTCTACCGGACGACCTTTTGGACGTCCGGTTGCTCGTCTGGACGTCCGGTTTGGCAGAGCTTTTTGCTTCTATCTTCGGCTTCATCCGGACATCGGTAAGAGGCGTCCAGTCGTCCGGTTTAGCATAACCTTGCTCCGTCTTCGGCTAGCTTTATCACATTGCTCCAAGTTTTTTCGGCCTTCGACCCCGACATGAAACTTGGTCTTTGACTCGTCGCCTCCAACATGTCGTACCCCATAACTCGAACAAGCAATTGTATAGCTTTTGTTGATTCTTTGAAGACCCAAACCCGGCTTAGATCTCTTCCTCTCATTCGTCAAACCTTTGTGAGTTTGTGACGCAACCGGATCACATCATCCCCTCCCACTTCAAAAGGATTCGACCTCTAATCCGAATCTGCATCAAACGAAGCAACATTAGAAATTTTAAAAATGTCAACGAACACCAACTTACCCTAAAGAGTCAAGCTGTATCCATCGATTTAGCGCTTAGCAAGGATATTGAAAGGTCCCCCTCCTCTAGAATGTAGCCTAGACCTCCTTTGAGTTCGTATCCGCTTCCTTCGTATGTACACCCAATCACCATCGCATGGATCAAATAACACGGGCCTTGACCTCGCCCTTGTGCAAGTTTGGGATGTACTAATGAAAATATCATGTTCATGACCTAAGCTACCACATAAACCAATAGTTAAAGAAATTAAACCCAACAAAGTTGATGGATTAAAACCAATCACCATATCATAACATGAGTAACAAGTAGTATAAATGGTAGAATATATCGAGTTAGTTTCTAACATATCCCATCCGACCTTCCACAAGTAGTTTTGTGAATTAAGATCAATGTATCTCAAGTACTTATCACGCACATCGAAATTCAAACCAAAACATTCAAGGACTTCATGATTGAAATAAAGACATTCATGCCTTAAATCACCATATAACACATAACTTTCCATTTTCACATGCATACATTGACTCTTGTAACACACTAGAGTATCATAAACTAGTAAGAATTTTCCTATAGATGGACGCAACAAACGATTATTCAATCCAAAGCTACTACTAACACCAACACATAAAGTCATTAAATTGAACAATGTTAGTAGATTAAAACCACTCGTTAATTGGACACGTGGAATGGAAATAGTAGACATTAAACTTACCCTTAACATATTCCATGAATCCAACCTACTACAGGTAAGAACATTAGGACAGAAATTCAAACACACTTGCCTACAACTCCCAATAATGTAACATATTTGTCTAGCACATGTGACTAACTCGATGTGGCATGCTAGAACTTCGTAATATAACAAGTGCATATCATAAACAAGCAAGAAGTTTTCCATAAATGTAGGGGATGATCGACTTACTACCCCTATGGAATTATAAAGAGTATTTTCATGTACCAAAGTAAACATTCCATGTGAAGACCTATCCCTACAAGCTAGCTCATAGTCTAACCTAGGAATAGAGATATGATACGTTACCTGGGGGTGGTTACATCCATCTTCACTATTATACATCAATTTCTCCATATGCTTTGCATCAAAAGGGTAGTCAATGTATGGCGTTCCGCGAGGTATCACTCCATGGAATAAATCCTTGAATTCCTGCAAAAGAGAAATATCTAAATTGGGGAGGGGATCGTTAGTTCTCACTAAAGCCCTCTCACACTTTACTTTTCTCTCATATAAGCTCATCTTGGAATTTTCTCTCATCTCTGAATCTTCTCTCACTCCTCTCTTTTGTGAATCTTTTTTTCTTTCTTCCACCTCTCCACTCTCACTTTTACTCCTTATTTCTTTTATCTCCAAAGGCTCTCTTTCTTTTACCTCTTGCGACTCTACTCTTTTTTCATCATACTTAGTCACCTCACTAATATCTCTCTCTTTCTTCTCTCGTTCCCTGGCATGATCAATTCGAGAATTAATCAAGTCGTGTATCTTTGAAAACTCTAGTTTATATTCCAACCTAGCCAACTTATTTGAAATATCACTAATAGGCTTCACAACAGGTGCTTTATTTCCCGTTGAATCTCAACTCCATCACAACTCCTAAGATTCTCTCAACACCCCTATCACTCCTACCTTGGAAAGCTGAAATATTCAGTTTGTTGCTTCCCAAGTTCCTATCAACCCTTCGATTAAACCTATCTCTTCTACCCTTACGAGGAACCCTTTGGGGCGTCCCTCGTTGATGACTCACAAACAAGGTTTCATGCCTAGATACATCACTACTAATACGTTCAACCGTCAAATCCAACTGATCAAACCTATGATTCATAGCCTGCATACTATCCCTGAGTTTCACATAAACTCCATTCGGCACCGCTTCTTCCTTACATTTACTCATGTTTCCCCTTATGTACACATGTAGAGACTCACAATTACTTTTAATTACAGAAATTAAATGATAAAAAAGAACAAGAAAGAAAAATAATTTTACCTCACGTGCTTGCACTCGTGTATCTCTCTAGTTTGGCTTTTACCCGATATTGAGCTCATCACTCTTGTCTTTTACCGTTCGTCCTTCTTTCTCAATGGCTCGAGAAATAATCGACCTCAATCAAATGGAATGAAACTCCCGCAGCGATCACCACCACAACACAAGTTTCTGATAATCAACATAATTTATACGGACCGAGGTATTGACTCAAATGCAAAAGACAACAAAGACTCAAATTCTAAATATGAATTGCCTCTAAACGTTCAAAGATGTAGAGACTATATATATATATATATATATATATATATATATATATATATATATATATATATATATATATTTGTGCTTTCTTTTCCTTTTCCTTTTTTTTTAAGGAACTAATAATGACTAACTAATAAATCTAGAGACAATTAACAATACAATGATATGGAAAATAATGACTCCAAATCAAAATAATAAATCTGGAATTTTTTTTAACAGTACGGATGAACAGTAACTTTTGTTTTGGTAAACTTGAAAATTGACTACGAAAACAACAAAATAAAAGAAAGTTAATTCGGATGTTAGACTAGCCCAAAAACAACTTTTGATTTTTTTTTTTTAGAATTTTTCGGATCAAAGACTCAAATATTTTACTGGACACAAGAACAAGAAGAACATAAGAAAATAAGGAAAACAAAGATTCAAAAGAAATAAAAAGATAGATGACCTGAATTCTAGAACTGTATTCTGATAACACCTGATGTGAACCCGACCAAGAACAAGTTTGGGAACTCACGAACAAGATGAAACAAACTCAAGAAATATAGAAATCACGCCGCGCAAAGAGCAACCCGACCCATTGTTCGACCCATGCCAAGAACCGAGATTACATGCGAGCAATCCGACCCATTGATTAATCGGAACAAGAACCGTGAAGTGGGAACGCCACAAAAGGATTGCGATCTCCTTTTGATAAGTTCAAGTTATAACTTCAAACCACCAAAACCATGGAGGAATTAAAACTCTCAAAGTTGTATGAAATCTCTCAAAATAATGTCAAAACGTGTGTTACAATGAAGAATAAAATCCTATTTATTCTAAACTAAGGAAATATGATTAAAAAATGAGTTTTAGAGTCCAAAATTAAGAAAACTTGCCAAAAATAACGAATCCTAATCAAATAGAAAGAAAACGTGGAAAATTACGTTTCTACCGGACGTCCGGTTTGGCAGAGTTTTTTGCTCCTGTCTTCGGCTTCATCCGGATGTCCGATCGTCTTGTTTGGCAGAACCTTGCTCCATCTTCGACCAGCTTTATCACGTTGCTCCAAATTTTTTCGACGTTCGACCCCGACATGAAACTTGATCTTTGGTGCGTCGCCTCCAACATGTCGTACATTGTAACTCAACGAGCAATTGTATGGATTTTGTTAATCCTTGAAGACCCGAACCTGGCTTAGATCTCTTCCACTCATTTGTCAAACCTTCGTAAGTTTGTGACGCAACCCGGATCACATCACAAAGAATGACCCCGAAAGCCATCCGTTAATTGCAGAGGCTAATGCGATTCTTTTTATTTAAGAATCCCTTTATTCAATAGTTGTGATTCTTCAAGAGAACGCTATTGCCACGATCTTGAACTTGTCCTTATTCTCCAAGGAGGATCTGATCTCCTCTCACCGTGTTCTTGATGTCCTTTCACATGCCTTGCAAAACCATTCTTCTCTTTTTGTCGCTCAATGCCCTGATTGATTTGTGTGGTCTAATTGTGTATTTGTACATTTTTTTATTGATTTGTACTCTAAAAATTATAGCTCGTTTTGATTTGGGAATTTTTAATGGAAAACGAGATTATTTTATTTGGCAACAGAAAATAAAAGAAATTTTGGTTCAACAAAAGATTTTAGAAGCTATAGATGACAATTTTAAGAAAAATAAGTACAAAAGAGAATGTGAGAGTTGAGGTGAATATTGCCACTTGGTCTAATTATGACTCAAGTGAGATTTACTAATAATAAACTTGATTACTGCATTTGCATCTTTGTGAATTCCCATTTGCATAATGACTACTTATTCGGTGCATTGTTCTATGTTATATTTCATTATGTTTGATGTGTATTTTTGCATAAATTTGAGAGTGATCATATTAATGTATGTAATGTATTGTATGCATAGTGATTGAGATTACTATTGTGAGAATTGACACTAGGTCAGTTCACACTTTAGTAGGTGCACAGTATGTCAACTGGTAATATGGAGTAAAGAAGCCCGAGGGTACATTGATGATATGTACGGAGGTATGGAGAATGTCATTTGGATCGCAAAAGGTCAGGTAATTAAAGTTTTGGAATCCTCTCTATCTGTTATATCCTGATCGAATGGAGTAAGAGAGGATGACACTACTATCACCTCTATTAGGCTGAGACTCATTATCTACCTACGTTGAGAGTGGTGAGATAGTGATAGAGGAACATCCTATTGACTCTGTAGTCTACCAGTTAGGCATGAGGAGTGACCAATCTAGTTGGGGATGAGAGAAGACATGTGTTCTCGATAAATGAGCTACACAGAATGGAGTAGGATAATTACGGTGAGATCTTTTCTTTGGGTAATTTATGTATTGGTTGTATATGTTGGACATTTGCTTGATCAACTTCTTGTTAGTATGATGTTTTCTATATGTTGAACGTGTCAAAAAGAACGGTGTATTATCCTATGTTGTGTCTTCATAACATGTTTTATAACTATATGTTATTATGTGCTGTTGATTGATTATCATAAAGATCTGTTTGTATTGGGGTTCTTGACCTTAGACCTTGGTAAGTACATGGAGCAGGTATGGTGTGTGTATCGGGTCTGAGACATAAGTAAAGCCTGTGACACCAATTTTATTTGATTACTTTGATTAGACAAGTATAAATTTGGTGTTGTTTGCTTTTAGGTTCACTAGCAATAAGCACGTGTGTTGCACGTCTTATGTACGGAATAAATGATATGCATAATATTTTTAAAGTAAGGTAATTATAATGTTAAAGAAAAAGTTAAAATTGTTAAAATTGTTATGAAATTACATATATAATATGAAAATGTTGATTAAACTAAAATGTAATATTTTGTTTACTCATTTATTTATGCTAAACATTGGTTAGATTCCAATTTTCAACCATTACAGCGACATCGGCTAACTTTTTGGTACAGACAAATACAAAGAAGAATCAAATTAAGAGATGTATATTTGACTAAATTTAAAATTTTTATTTATAAGTAAATTAAAGGTACATAAATGATTTTCAAAATAAAAAATTACTCATTTTATATGTAAAATAAATTTTTTACCTTAAAATGTAAAAACAAAAAACATCTCATCTAAACACATTTAGAAACAAAAAATTACGTACTAATCATGCTCGTCATATCAATCCATAGCATTTATTTTAAATTAAAAATCAAAATTACATTTAAAACAGATATAGAAGCCAAAAATCTTAAAACAATTTTTTTTTTCTTTTAAATGTGATTAATACAAATTGAGGAATATAAATTCTCCCTTTAAATGTATCAAGATAAAAAAAAAAAAATCTTTTCTTTATATAATTATATTTGTTTGATTCCTATTATTTTCAAACTACATTTTTCTCTATCTTCTTTTCAATCGCACATTTTTCATTAAAATAATATTATATGTAAACCTAAAACTTTTCTTTATTTTTTAACTACACTTTCTCCATTAATCTTATATTTCAAAATATATTATTAGCCAAAATGGGGCTCAAACATGTTACTAATAAGTAACTAAATTACCATCAACTTTTATGCTTAAAAAATGAACATGCAATAATAATAAAATACGCAATACTATATTAATTATTTTTTAGAACACATAATATTAAATTTTATTGATACTTAAAATTTTAGTTTTAGTGAAAAATGTGTAATTGAGATGCGAAACTTGTATTTAGTGGGGTGGGTACAAATATGAGAATGGTAAGTAACTCATAATTATTATGAGTAATTAATAAAGTTTTTAAGATTGATGGATAATTTCTCTCATCTTCGACTCTTTCTTAACTATTGATCACATTTAATCAATTTTTTTCTTTTTGATTTATTGTCATTTGTATTTAAATAATTATGTTATCTATTATATTAATTAAACTTGCAATTTATAATATTTGAATAAAAGTGTTGACAATGTTATATAAGAACAAAATGGTAAATTGAATGTTTCTCATTTATCTCCACATTTTATTTTTATATATATTGTAATTATAATATAATTATGTAAGCGATGTTGATTTTAAATGATGCTCACGTATATAAGTAATAAATAATATATATATATATATATATATATATATATATATATATACACATGTACATATGAAATAATATAATAATATATTAATGCGACATTTAATGATAGATTAATTACAATTTAACTTTATGTAGTTTCCTTTTAAGTATAGAGTTCATTTTTCATATTGGAGTACTCATAATTTTATTCTAATTAAATTAAGTTTAATTGCTTAAAATCAAAGCTCGTCTACGTATATAATTATATTAAAATTATAATAAATATTATTTTATATTGTAATTAATCAACCATTATATTAATGTAACCTTTAATATATTATATTGTATAATTATAATAAAATTACATCTATATAGGTGAGCTTCGATTTTAAGTAGTAAACTTAATTTAAATAATGTAATTTAAGTAATTAAGTTTAATTTAATTGATGTAAAATTCTAAGTACTCCAATATATAACAATGAGCATTACATTTAAATGAATAATAAATGAAGTTAAATTATATTAAATGGTACTATATTAAATATATAATGATATAATTGACATATACTTAAATATAAAAGAGTAAAATTGGTATTTAAAAGTTTGTGCTCAATCCACACTTTTAATATATTGTAGATTTGGTATCATGGTGGAGATTTATTGGATTTTGATAACTAATAAATTCGGATGATGACGTTAAAATGGATTGAGTTAATTATAATAACATCACAATTAATTGGCTCAACCTGAAAACAAATTGGGCCAATGGAAACAAATATTAATGGGTAATTTTCATAAGTAAGAGTATAACTTTGGCCCATTTCAATAATAAGAAAATAAGTTTCAAATTTCAAAAATAAGATTTTTATTAAATTTTATTTATAATTTTATTAATTAAATATATATTTAATTAATTAAATATATTAAGGTCACAGATTTATATAATTTGGTCACAGATTCACAATTTTACTAGTCACATGTTATTTTCGGTCATAAATCAATTTTTTTAAATGTCAAAAATTATTTTACGGTCACAATTCAAAAAATTCATAGGTCACAATTTATTAATCGGTCACAGATTCACAATTTCATTAGTCACATATTATTTTTCGGTCACAAATCAATTTTTTAAATATCACAAATTTTTTTTCGGTCACAATTCAAAAATTTTAAAGGTCACAATTTTTTCCTTGATCATATGTGAAAAATTTATAAGTCACAATTTCTTTATCGATCACATATCACAACATTACAAGTCACAACTTATAATGTTCATAAATGATCAAAATATCGGTCACAAATTAGATTTATTAGGTCACAGATTATTTTCGAGATCACATATCAAAATTTTAATAAGTCACAAATCAAAATTTTAATAGGTTACAAATTGCTCATCGATCACAAATTAATCACAAATTTATTATTGGTCACAGATTAGTCAATATAGTGGTCACAGTTAACTAAATAATCTGTGACCACCCGATAATCCATGACCACCATCTCATCACTGACTCAACCACCGTCGTTGCCAAACCACCACCACCACCTCCACCTCCCGATGACGACACAACCACCATATCAATAAATAAACAGAAAACACCACCGCACTTGATCCACCATTGCACCTGACCCCCATCTCACCATCGCCACCACATCCACTACCACCCTCAACACTTGAGACCACCAAACGTTGCCTCCAATCGGACCACCACCACCATCACCACCGCCGCATTGGTCACAATAAAGTCTTCACAAACAACTACACCACATCCCACCATCGCCAACCACAACCAACGATGCCGTCCACCGCCACCGCCGTCGACATCACCACCACTACATCATCAACAGTAACACCACCACCACTGCAACGAGCATCGCAGAGGGAACTCCACAAATCCAGTCATCTACCATACAACCACCGCACGGGAACTCCACAAATCCACGACCTCCACGAATCCATCACACCACAACCACAAATCAACCACGTCGCCACCGCCACTATGACCGTCGCAGTCGATACACAGCTATAGCCATCGAGCAGCGGCGACAGATCACTGCAGGATGGAGCTGCTGATGTCGCTGAGTTGCAAGTCGCCGGCGATTCAAA
This sequence comes from Osmanthus fragrans, assembly GCA_019395295.1. NCBI lineage: Eukaryota > Viridiplantae > Streptophyta > Magnoliopsida > Lamiales > Oleaceae > Osmanthus > Osmanthus fragrans. The sequence continues at coordinate 11,573,043 of CM033362.1, forward strand.
TTTTCCTCACAAGCTTCATCTTCAACAGATCTTCCACGTCAGACACCGACCTTCGTACTTCGACGCCGCGAGGAACTCCTTGCCAAATCGTCGCCTCTCCTCCGGCGATTCACGAAGCTGCACCATCCAAACATCTATCTCGCCACCCAATAGCGAATCCAATTGCAGTGGAGAATTATGGCAGTTTCCGGCTGAGAGCGAGAGAGAGAGAGAGAGAGGTAGGAGAGGCGTGAGAATAGAGAGAGAGGAAAGGGGCGAGGTTTAACATAGAGAGAGAGAGAGAGAGAGAGAGGGCGGTGGCTGGGGGTGGAGTGAGGAAGAAATAAATTAGGGTTGGATTTGTGTAGGATAAATTAATTAATTTTAAAATATATTAATTAGGAAAAAAATCTGATTTTTGTATAATCAAACCTTCTATCTTATTTTTGAAAGTGGATCTTGAAAAGTAGGGTTTTGTGTAATTTTCACAATATTAATTGTGGAAATTACACATTACCCTACTTTACAAAATCATATTTCCTAAATCAGAATTTAAGTTTATAATTCTTAAATCAGAATTTAAGTTTATAATTTCAAAAAGCAAAAATTTTATTTAATTAAACATAATATAAACCAAACCCTAGCCAATTGAATTCATTTCTCTCTCCCGTCTCTCACTTCTTTCTCTCTCCGTCTCTCACTTCTCTCTTCTCCCTCACCGGATGCTGCTTCACCGAACATCGAAGAGTAGTTTCACCGAGCACAGTTGGAAGAGCAGCAGCGGTCAGAGCATCCTTTGCACAGATCGAAACAACGGCGGTGGGCGGTGCGATTTTTGGGTGGGTTTCTGTGAGGTGGTGATGGCGGTTGTGTGTTTGTGTTGGTGGTGGCGATTCCAGATCCGGCTGGTGAGGTGGTGGCGGTGACGATGATTTTGATGGTGAGTGGGTGACGTTGCGACGGTTTTGTTGGTGTTTGGACGGCTATCGTGGTTTTGCGATGTCTGGTGGTGCTTGAGCGTCGATGCCGCCGTGATGTTTGTGTTGTGGTGGTGATGGTGTGTGTGATGGCGGCATCGTACTGGTGGTCTTGATCTCACGAACTGGTGGCTGTCGTGTGTGCGATGGATGTGGCCGGATCTGGTGGCGGTTGTTGGCGGTGGTGGTGATTTTGTTGAAGAAGGTCGAGCGTTTTGTTGATGGTCATATAACTGAGATTACATACAAAGGGCAGCACAATCATGATATGCCTCTACTCTCTAAACGTGGAAGAGATAGTTGTAATTTGGAGGGAACTTCGAACTCATGTGAAGCCGGTAATTAGTTCACAAAGTCAGAGTGAAATGAGCCTGGTGGTGATTTTGTTGAAGATCCAGACGGTGGTGGTACAGGTGGCGGTCGACGGTGGTGTTCAGGTGGTGGTGGTGGTGGTGACGGTTGTAGGGCGGTGGTTACAGATTATTTTGTTAACTGTGACCACTAAATTGATTAATATGTGACCAATAATAAATCTGTGACCAATTGTGACTTATTAAAATTTCGATATGTGACTTCAAAAATAATCTGTGACCTAATAAATCTTTGACCTGTGACTTTAAAAATAAATTGTGACTTATTAAAATTTCGATCCGTGATCTCGATAATAATCTGTGATTTAGTAACTTTTGATCTGTGACTTCGAAAATAAATCTGTGACCTAATAAATTTTTCATCTGTGATCAATAAAAAAATTGTGACCTTTAAAATTTTTGAATTGTGACCGTAAAAAAATTTGTGATATTTAAAAATTTTGATTTGTGATCGAAAAATAATGTGACTAATTAAATTGTGAATCTGTGATCGATGAATAAATTGTGACCTATAAAATTTTTGAATTGTGACGTAAAATAATTTTTGACATTCAAAAATTCTGATTTGTGACCGAAAATAATATGTGACTAGCTAAATTGTGAATCTGTGACCAAATTATATGGATCCGTGACCTTAATATATTTAATTAATTAAATATATAATTAATTAATTAAATTATAAATAAAAATGAATAAAAATCTGATTTTTGAAAGTTAAAACTTATTTTTTTAGTATTAAAATGGGTCAAAGTTATACTCTTATTTATGAAAATTACCCATATTAATTTGTGTTGCTCACGGTTCGTTCATTAGTTGGATGACCCTTAATGAGTTAGCCCACTTCCACTTTTGGTTTGTTGGCCCATCTCATGTTTGTTGGCCCATTTATTGGTTTCACCTAGAAACTATAAATAAAGCCCCTTGTCTATGAAGTACTCTGTGTGTTGCAATTGTTTGTGAGAAAAGAGGGCAGCCGTTATTGGTGACTTTGTTGAACCATTGCTTCCTTTATTCCTCGTTCCTTTGTGGTTAATTGCGTCCGCCATTCTTGAGCATTCGTGGGTTAATACAAGATGGCAACCGTAGTGAGAAGTTTGGTTTGGGTTGAGCCTTTCAAGTGGTTGGTGTTTGATTCGGTTTTGTGTTGAAACTGAGCCCCATTGCACGATTCAAAGTCCTTGGTGTATAATTTCCGCTACAGGTGACGTATTGTACCTTAAATGCGACACCTTTTCTGTTAGGGAAAAGAATTTCAGCTTCTGAAATGTTACTCATCATGCCACCATAAGGAGTCCATATCATCATTGATGACTTTTCCACATTCCTTCAATTCTCGTATCTGGGATTCTTTCTTTTATGAAGTCTGATTTGGCTTTGAAGTAGTTCTTGATTAAGGCCTTCCCTTGAAGCAAAACTTCTGGTGGTGTATTCGGCGGGTAATTACCAGTATACATCGCTTATTGGAACCAGCTCATTCAATGCAGTCCTATTGTGTCAATCCCAATTCGGGGGAAACCTTTGTTCATTATTCCAAGCAATCTATTGGCTCTGCCAAGAAATAAACCTTGGTACGATTTTGGCAACGTCTGCTCGCCTTTTCGAGCACCATCTGCTTTTAAAATGATGACTCTGATGTACAGATCCTCATCAAGTTTATCAACAACTTGTTGCCATCTGTAGAGAATCTTTGTAGCACCTTGTTCAAAGGTTTTTGGAACAGTGAAAACAGTGACAGTTTCTGGAACAGTGACTAATCGGACTTTCCGCATCATAATCATGGCGTCCAATTCGGACGCTAATCTGAATCCGGACCTCTTTTGTGCTTTGAACAGCAGCCTGAACAAGATTTTCAGTTAGTGGTGTGAAGATCAGTTGAGGTTTCGTCACAGAAGGCATCAAATACCTTAAATTGATTGCAGAAGATTCCAGGATGAAACTATATGAAGCATTGTCAGGGGCATAGAAAACTGTTGATAATGGGATAGAAAGTTCAAAATTGAGAGAAAGGAACGTATAGAATTTATCTTGAATTGATTGTGAAGTAGTAGCCCATAAATTTGATACTAGAATTAAGAATAATGTGAGAATAAGAGAATTTGAGGATCCCATAATGATGATAAAGATACTAAATACGGATTTTTCAAGAAAGATTTGTTAGGCATCTTGGAATGATGAGGTGAAGAAAATCTGCTTTAAGAAGTTCCAAGTTTTTCCGCTTTTGACTCAAAAATTTCCAATGTATACGCAAATTTCTTGCCTGCCCACTTACAATTTGTGCGTAGTGCCCCTTTGATTTGCTTGAAGAATGCATCTAAGTGGCTAAAAATAGTATGTTTACCAATTCTTCAGAGACTTCTCGAAGTTGGATTTGGAGTCTGGAATTCAAGAAGAAATTTCACCGAATGTGCACTTCGACAAGTTGTGATCTATTTTTATGAAAGTTATAGTAGACAATGAAAATTGTTAACAAACAAAGTGAATACACAATTTTTTTTTTTAAATTCAACGTCAACGAGAAAATTGGTGACAAACAAAGCTAATACACAACACACACACACACACTTAACAAACAAAGTGAATACACAATTTTTTTTTTAAATTCAACGTCAACGAGAAAATTGGTGACAAACAAAGCTAATACACAACACACACACACACATATATATATATATATATATATATATTATACCAAAATCTGAAACAATACAAAATGAGTGGAAACTTTACAGTTGAAAGCTAATCCAAAAGGCATCAAAGTATCAATCGTTTACAGGCTCAGATCAAGCGCCACAAGAATCATCAAAGAGGCACCAAAACTCGACCAAACTCTCAACAGCCTCTCACTCACAGAGTCACTCGATGGAACCACCGAATTTGGACAGACCACTATACATCAGTTAACTCACACAGAGAAAAGCACAAAGACTTGATTATCACAAAGATAATCACTCAAGATCTCACACAGAGAAGAAGAGAAATCACGAAGAAGAACGAATGCCCAAGAAGGTTCGAGAATCTCACAGGAAGAAGAAAAATGACGATCTACCTCCTAGGGCAACACAAGAGTAGTATATATAGTAAAGACCAGCAACCGTTGATTTACAGTGGGTCGATCACACAGTCCAGAGCGACTAAGGAATGTGCTGTCTATTGGGCTTGGTAAGTGGGCCGTCTCAGCATAGTATTTGGCCTTTTTCTCATCACTGTCTGTGTTGGACTGGACATGGCATCACAGCCCAACAATATATATACAGGAACGGATCTAGGATTAGATCTGAGATCGGACTGCAAAATTTCTAACCGGCCTAATACGGTAAAAAAAAAAAAATTACACAAATTTTTTTTTTACATAAAACATGTTAAATGGGCCGGGGGAGGGATCGGGCTACAGCCCAGCCCAACCCAACCCAACCCAACCCAACCCAACCCCCCCTCTTCTATCCATCTCTGTGTATATATATATATATTGTAATTCAAAGTCAATGTGAGAGTTAAACGCATTTATTGTCACACGTCTTCACGAAAAGGAGTACAAAATTTTTCTCATACCTCTCAAACATCTAAAACTGTCCTCCCACAACCTTTAAATGTATAGAATATATACAATACACCCCATATCACGCTTGTTTATTAAAGCTAATTCATAGTCAAGAAGATAAGTTAACAATATAAACATCCGAAAATACAATAATAAAAAACTTAACCACCAACCGACTCAAACTCCAATAATTTTGGCATTTCAAGCCCTAGTAAACAACACGTTAAACCGCTCTGTACCCTTTTTGGATTAGAACAAAATATATCAATAATGCTCAACCACCAAACCGCTCAAACTATAGTGCAGATTCAATCCAGGTGAATTCTCTGCAATCTTCGGGTTCTAATTTTAATTGTGGGAAATGCTTTTTCATTATTGGTGTAATGACTGGTTTCAATAATATATCAGATTATTTTACCAAACAACAATTATTGTAAAGCAAGAAATAAAAAAATAAATATAGCAGAAAAGAACACGATAATTTTTCGTCCTAAAGCAAGAGGTTCAGAGTAAAGCTCTTTTCCTCTTTTGATAATCCGTCACTCGAAGAAATCATGGCACTAGAATAGAAATTAGATTGTCCAAGATTAGAACTTTTAGAAATCAAATCCAAAATCATTTAAGATTACAGATTCTTCTCTATCTATGTTGTTGCTCACTCAAGAACATAACACCATATTTGCCTTAGATTTTCAATGTCCATCACTCAGAGAAGAATAGAATCTAGAAGGCAAAGATGAAGATGAAGAATCTTCAAAGTCACATATGTGATGAAAGGATAGATATTTCAAAACCCCAGAAGGTAGATGAAGTAATGACCAATATGCGCAGCCACATGAATACACACTTCATTCTAGAAAGTAGTAAAAAATGTGCATCAAATAGAAGCCGCCAGAAGGTCATCACATGAACATACACTTTAATTTTTTAGCTAAATTAAAAATGGGCTGAATAAGATAAGAAATGATCTAATTACATAGAATTTAGTATTTAAATCAGCTATGTTCTCACCAGTAAATTGCTTAATTTGGCACATAAATGCTAACATAACCTATCAAAGCTATTGGACAAATATTTTCCTATTCGAAGTACCCTTATATTAAATGAATAATCACTGTTTTTTTTTTTTCTTTTTAATCTATTTCAGATTAGACATGACTTGTATATAGCTCAATTCATCCTATATATGATGTCGTTTCATCATATGGATGCAACACATGAAAAAAAAAAAAGAAAAAAAAAAGATAAACACCCGATTACATGCCATTCACAATAGGGGCGAGCCCCACACCCATGCATGGGGCCTGCCCCTATTGTGAGGGGCATCTAACTGGGCATGTAAACGTCCAGGTACATATATCATTTCTCATATGTATAACTGCTTCAGATTAGACATGACTTGTATATAGCTCGATTCATCCTATATATGATGTCGTTTCATCATATGGATGCAACACATGAAAAAAATAGGATAAATTACTTTATATCTCTAATCACATCTAAGTCAAGACAAGTGAATGGCCCCACCTTTTTTGTTTATGAACTGATTGTGACACAACGTTAGCATTAGATTAACAGTATTCGCAATAATTGCTTATAAGGAGGATGGAAAATCTAGCAATATCTTTTACTTTTATTCATAAACTTTTATTATTCCAAGTTAATACTTTCACTAAGATAACACGAAAAACATATTCGTTTTGTTTAGTCCACCTGGATGGATATTTTGAATGACACCTATCGTTACAATCAGAGAAGCCAAAAAAAAAAAATATAAATAAATAAATTAAAGATTAGGAACAACACAGTCGAGAAATAAACGCAAATGGTTCAAGGTTTGGTGGCAAAACTCCAAATTTGTCAAAGAAAAAGAAAGGATGAAAAGTAAATATGGTACATTCTTTTTATAAATAAGAGAGAAATACACGTTGGACATTGATACTGCACATGTCTATAATGACTAAAGAATGGAGCTCCAAGTACCCGGAGTTTTATACTCCGGATTTCCTGCCTCTCACATGGGGATGGCCCCGCACATTAATTGGGTGTGGGGCCTGACCTCATTTGTGAGGGGGGAGGTGGGATCTTGTACACAGGCGTGTCACCAATGGCTTTTCCCATGACTAAATGATGCTGGAAGATGATGAAATACCAAATGCTTATACCAGTGAGAATTACAAGGGACAAGACAAACTTATTGGAATTCTAAAAACGTAATATTATAATCTCTTATTTCTTTACTTAGGCAGCAAGTGTTTTCAGTGAATCAATATCTTTCCTCTTTTCGAATTCGTCAAAGGAAGAGTTGGGATGCTCTGTTCATGTTTGAAGAAATTATCAGGATCAACTTTAGTCTTTATTCTGACTAGTCTGCTGAAATATCTGGAGCCCCACAAACTTGCTTCTGTAAGACTTGTACCATTTTTGTTCATACCCAAATTGAGATCCCAGTAATTAACATAGGATTCTCTTGGTGACATGGAAGTATACGGAGCCATGTAATATAGTGCAGATTCAATCCAGGCGAGTTCTCTGCAATCTTTGTGTTCTAATTTTAGTTGTGGGAAATGCTTTTTCATTATTGGTGTGATGACCAGGTTGAATAATATGTTAGAGAATAAGATTATTCAGTGTAATCTTTGTAATCTTCCTTTCTTAGAGTTCTATTAGTCAGTATTGCTATTCAGTATTGTAATAATATGCCATATATTATACACTTTCTATTCTCCTACTTGGTATCAAAGTCCATTAAATTCCAACGAGTGATTCGATCCGATTAAGACTAAAAAATGAGCACACAAATTTCAAGATTGATCTACTCAAACGAGCCACCATCTTGCAGGACATAGACCAATTTATAAATGGTTTGAGCTATTCTTCTTAACATGATTGAACTTTTAAGATGAACCCCAAAATCTTAACATAACATATCAGATTATTTTACAAACAGTAATTATCTTAAAGCAAGAAATTATAAAAACAGAAAAAGAAAAAGAAGAAGAAAAAGAAAAGAACACAATGATTTTTTTGTCTTAAAGCAAGAGGTTCAAAGTAAAGCTCATTTCCTCTTTTGATATTCCGTGACCTGGAGAAATCATTGCACTAGAATAGAAACTAGATCGTCCAAGATTAGAAATTTAGAAATCAAATTAAAAATCATTTAAGATTACATATTTGTCTCTATCCATGTTATTACACTCAAGAACATAACACGCCATATTTACCTCAAGAAGATGAAGACGAAGATGAAGATTCTTCAGAGTCACACAAGTGATGAAAGGAAAGAGATTTCAAAAACCCAGAAGGCAAATGAAGTAATGCAGCCACATGAATATACACTTCATTCTAAAAAGTAATAAAAGGGTGCGTCAAACAGAAGCCACCGGAAAGTCATCACATCCAATGGTGTAAGAGACTAAGAGGTGACACTTTGTAGCATATCACGTTTCCTCTCAACTAATAAAAACTTGTTTCCAAAATATGACTTCAAATGGATTGCAACTTTAATTTTGACATACGATTTTATCCAATTCAAATCAGTCTACAATTTAAAGTCAGTTAACGATCAATCATTTTTTAGCTAAATCAAGTATGGGTCGAATAAGATAAGAAATTATCTAATTACGTAGAATTTACTATTTAAATCAAGTATGTTCTCACCAGTAAATTGCTCAATTTGACATAAAAATGCTAACACAACCTATCAAAGCTTTGGACAAATATTTTCATAATCGAACCGCCCTTAAGTAATTAAGTTAAACGAACGATCATTATTTTTTATCTTGAGGTGTCTCAGATTAGACATGACATAATTTATATATAGCTCGGGTCAACCTATATATGATGTCGTTTTATCCATAAGGATGTAGCACAGCACATCAAAAATATAAGACAAGTTATTTTATATCTCTAATTATGTGCAAGTCAAGTGAATGGCCCCTCCATTTTTGTTTATGCATTGCCTGTGACACCAACGTCCAAGAAACAAACGTTAGGTGTAGATTAACAGTAGCTTGAATAATTGTTTATAGTGAAGATGGAAAATCTAGTAATATCTTATACTTTGATTCAAAAACTTTTATTTTTCTAAGTCAGTACTTTCACTAAGATAACAAGAAAGCAAATTCTCTGTTTTACTCCACCTTGATTGATATTTTGAATGAACCAAAAGAAAGGCCAAGAACAGCACAGTCAAGAAACAAAGCTGGGAAAAACGTGCAAATGGACAAAATCTCCAAATTTGTCAAAGAAAATGGAAGGATGAAAAGTAAAGATGAGTACATTCTTATTATAAATAAGATGAAGAGAAATACATATTAGACACTGATACTGTAGATGTCTACAATAATTAAACGCTGCTGGAAGATTATGAAATATCTATGCTTATAACAGTGAGGAATTCATAAAAAAACATAACGATATACTGTCTTATTAGTTTTTACATAGGTAGCAAGTGTTTTCAGTGAATCAATCTCTTCCCTCGTTTTGAATTCGTCAAGAAGAAAGAGTTGGGATGCTCTGTTCATGTCTGAAGAAATTATCAGGATCAACTTTAGTCTTTATACTTACTAGTCTGTTGAAATTGTCCTTGAAATAGCTGGTGCCCCACAAACATGCTTCTGCAAAACTTGTACCATTTTTATTTGTACCCAAATCAAGATCCCTGTAATTAACATAGGATTCTCTTGGTGACATGGAAGCATATGGAGCCATGTAATTGTACAGTTTTCTTACCCACTCCATGTGCTTCGTCGTGGATTCTGGTTTATTGTCGTTCCAACTGGTAACGTATTGTATCATAAATATGACACCTTTTCTGTGAGGGAATGGAATTTCAGATTCTGAAATGTTACTCATCATGCCACCATAAGGAGTCCATATCATCAATGGTGATTCTTCTTCAAGAAAACTCTTCCGTAGTCCTTCGATTCCAGTCTCTGGGATTGGTTCTTTTATGAAGTCTGATTTGGCTTTGAAGTAGTTCTTGAATACGGGCTTCCCTTGAAGCAAAACAGCAGGTGGTGTATTCGGTGGGTAACTACCAATATACATCACTGATTGGATCCAGCTCATTTCAGTGCAGTCCTTTTGTGTCAGTCCCAACTCGGGGAAACTTTCGCTCATTATTCCAAGCAATCTATCGGCTCTGCCAAGAAATAAACCTTGGTACAAATTTTTTGTACCGTCTGGTTGCCCTTTTGAGCACCTTGTTTTGAAATCACGACTCTGATGAACAGATCCTCATCAAGTTTATCAACAACTTGTTGCCATCTGTAGAGAATATTTGTAGCACCTTGTTCCAAGGTTTTTGGAACCCCGAAAACTGTGACAGTTTCTGGAACAGGGACTAATCGGACTTTCCACGCAAGTATGACTCCAAAACTAGCTCCCCCACCACCTCTAATAGCCCAGAAAAGATCTTCTCCCATTGATTTCCTATCAAGAATTCTGCCGCTTGCATCAACTATTCGTGCATCGACAACATTGTCAGCTCCAAGGCCATATTTCCTCATCATGGAACCATATGCTCCTCCTGTTATGTGGCCTCCAATTCCTAAGCTGGTACAAAGTCCTGAAGGGAATCCATGAATTTTACTTTTCTGTGAAATTCTGTAATAAAACTCACCCACAGTAGCACCAGCTTCCACCCACGCGCTGTTGTCCTGTATATCTACATGGACATTCCGGAGTCTCGATAGGTCTACAAGGAGAAAAGGTTGTTCCAATTGTGACACGTACGAGAGGCCCTCATAATCATGGCCTCCACTTCGGAATCTAAGCTGAATCCCGACCTGTTTTGCGCATTGAACAGCGGCCTGCACATGATTTTCAGTTAATGGGGTGAAGATCAGCTGAGGTTTCGGCTCAGAAGGCGTCAAATACCTTAAATTCATCGCAGAAGATTCCAGGATGGAACTATATGAAGCATTGCCTGGGGCATAGAAAGCTGCAGAAAACGGGATAGAAAGTTCGGAATTAAGAGAAATGCAGGTATAGAATTTTTCTTGAATTGATTGTGAAGTAGCAGCCCATAAATTTGTTACTAGAATTAAGAATAATGTAAGAATAAGAGAAATTGAGGATCCCATAATGATAATGATACTAAGTTGATTTTTCTTTGTTTTTGTGTTGAGATGTGAGACAGCGAGTCCTTTTTATGGGTTTTTGTGGCCTCTTGCTGACTCTATGTATGACCTAATGCAAACGTAATGTTCAAGAAAGATATGTTAGGCACCCTGGAATGATGAGGTCAAGAAAATCTGCTTTAAGAAGTTCCAAGTTTCGTCCATTTTGACTCCATAATTTTCCAATTTATGCACACATTTCTTGCCTTCCCACTCACAATTTCCGCATAGTGCTCCTTCGATTTGCTTGAAGAATCCAAGTGGGTAAAATAGTATGTTTAACAATTCTTCAGGCTTCTCGAAGTTGAAATTGGAGTCGGCAATTCGAGAAGAAATGACTCTGACGTATGGAATAAAGTCGTGATCTATTCTTATGAAAGTCATAGTAAAAGCAATGAAAATTGGTAACAAAAAAAGTAAATACCTTTTTTTTTTTTTTTGTAATTCAATGTCAATGTGAAAATTTAAATTCACTTTCCGAGGTATGGAATAAGTCGTAATCTATTCTTATGAAAGTCATAGTAAAAGAAATGAAAATTGGTAACAAAGTAAATACCATATTTTTATTTTTTGTAATTCAATGTCAATGTGAAAATTTAAATTCACTTTCCGAAGTATGGAATAAGTCGTGATCTATTCTTATGAAAGTCATAGTAAAAGCAATGAAAAAGTAACAAACAAAGTAAATACCATTTTTTTTTTTTTTTGTGGTAAGTCAATGTCAATGTGAAAATTTAAATTCACTTTCCGACGTATGGAATAAGTCGTGATCTATTCTTATGAAAGTCATAGTAAAAGCAATGAAAATTGGTAACAAACAAAGTAAATACCATTTTTTTTTTTTTTTTTAGTAATTCAATGTCAATGTGAAAATTTAAAATCACTTTCCAACGTATGGAATAAGTCGTGATCTATTCTTATGAAAGTCATAGTAAAAGCAATGAAAATTGGTAACAAACAAAGTAAATATTTTTTTTTTTTTTTTTTTTAATTCAATGTCAATGTGAAAATTTAAATTCACTTTTTGTTACACGTCTTCAAGAAAAGGAGTACACAAATTTTCTCCCGCCTCTCAAACATCTAAAACCCGTCCTCCCAATTGTATAGAACATGTAATACATCCCTTATCGTGCTTCTATATTAAAGCAAAATCATTGTCAAATCGATAAGTGAACAGTATAATTGAACTCCCGAGAATACAACAATAAGCTTAACCACCAACCCACTCAAACGCAAAAAAAAAATGACAACACTAACGTAACTTAGGCATTTCAAACAAGACTCAGTAAACAAAACGTCGAACCCTTCTATACCACTCCTAGAAAAGCACAAAATACGTCGGTGACGTTCAACCACCAACCCACTCAAACCCCCCAAAACAATCGCATCACCAACGTAACTTTGGCATGTGCTGTTACTCGTTTTTGCTTACCATGTCAATATTGTAACAGTGATCAACTTTATCAGAAAATTCAACTTTTTAGGCTGAATTTTATGTCAATAAGTTGAATGGAAATAATAGAGGCGAACGTTGATTGCGGAGATAGTGGAACTGACGACTCGGCAGAGTTCTTTTCTTTGTTATTATTGAGCTTCGAAATGTAACTTAAATTTCAATTTGTTGAAATTTTTATATGTTATATGTTTATTTCATCTCTGCATGGAAGCTAATTGATAAATTTCAGTTTGGGTCTTTTTTATTGAGCTTTAAAGTCCATCTTAAAATATCAATTTTATTAAGAAGAATATCACAAATCCTTATATGTTGTCTTTATTCTAGTGGTGAGCATTTTAACCAAAATTGAACCTCTCGAATTGGAATTGAATCGAACTCAAGGTTCCAGTGTAGTTCCAAAAAAATTATGAACCGAAATCGAGAACCGACCAGATTTCGAATGATTCTTAGTTCTTGAAGTGTAACCGTGAGTACCCGATTTTGGAATTAAATTTATCTTTTTTAAAGTTTTTAAATATTTTACAATTTATTTACCTTGACCCAATGACTCAACCCAACAAATAGAAAATTTGCAAACACCAAGAAGTAGCAAGTTTGCAAGATTCAAATAATAAGTACCTTAATTAATGAGATCATTCATTTGAATAATTGAACCATATCATCCTCATTTGTAATCACTCTTGATCGCACTTTACCACGGGGGAAATACCTCTAAATGGCCCTATTGAAAAGATCATTTTTCCACAATGACCTTTGACCATTTTAACATTTCAAACTTCCTAAAATACCCCAAATATTAAATTACAATCTAGTCACTATAATATAAAAGAAATACAATCAAATCCTAAGAACTATTTAAAAAATTTATGAATCAAGAACCTTTGATAAATTTATAACCTGTTTGATTCTCATTTTCTCAAAATTCATTTTTCTCTCTCTTCTTTTTAACCACACATTTTTCAATAAAATAATATTACACGTAAACCCAAAACTTTTCTTTAATTTTCAACCACACATTCTCCACAATCAACTATTCAAAATGCATTTTCTTCCCTAAAATGGGAATCAAACGGGCCTTTAATTCCTAATATCATACAAAATTTTATCGATCTAAGAATTGCAACAAAAAGCAAATTAAATTATTTAAAAGAAGATTTAAAAAGTTTCTTTATAGATTATTTAGATCCAAAATTAAAATATAAAAATACTTATATAAATAGTCAAGCAATTAAAATTGAAAATAATATATATAAAGAAATTGTCAATTTAGAAAAAAGAATTGAAAAATTAAATATAATCATTGAAAAAAAATCTTAACAAAAGATAGTGAATTCTATAAATTTTATTGTGATTTATTAAATACTTATGAAAATATTAGATTTTGAGATTTTTAAGACGGTCATAGTACCTCCCCCCCCCCCCTTCCACTTTAATTGGTATCAGAGTTATAGGTCATAACATGATAATAGAAGATTTAGGAAATAAATATAAAATCAAAAAAGAAATATTTAGTATAATAATAGGAAAACCTATAATAAAGAAAGAAATCTTAAAAATCATACTTATAAAACTAAAAGATATAATAGAAAAAGTAAAAATCGGCATAATAAGAGATTTTATGATATGGGAAACTATTCTAAAAATAATAGACCAAGAAGAATATGCTGCTATAATAGAAAATAATAAAAGTAATTATGGGAATTAGAATTAAGAAAATAGAAAACTATTATGAATTAGAGGAAGAAAAATGATATAAAATATTTTATGAATCTATTCCTAATAAGTCAAAAATATTAGCATTAAATATAATTAAAAAAATTACCTAGAGAAATAAAAGAACAAATACTACAAAAATTAATTATAGGATCTATAAAAGATAGATACGTATATGAAATGATTAATAAAGAATTTGAAAGTATTTTATATTACAGAGAAATATATAAATCATCATAAGTTATAAATGAGTAATGATAAAATAGCTAGAAAACTTAATAATATTGTTAAAAATCTAAACAAAATACAAGAAAAAACCTCAAATATACTATAAACATCAGAAGATATAAAAGAACCACAAAAAAAGTTAGGAAAACTAAAAATCAAGAAATTATAATTAAAAACGAAATATTTTAAAAAGGTAAAAGATGAATTATCCAATAATGAGATGGCAATAAAAAAACTTTGATAAAATCATAGAAAAAAGTGAAAATAAAAAGTGCAGGATATCATATTTATTAGAAGCTAAAAGTGATAAATCGAAAATATAATGTATTTTTCAGAAAATTTTGAAGACTTAAAAAAATTAGTAAGAGGAGTAATAGATGAAGTCAAAGAATTAAGAGATGAAGTAAGAATGTTAAAAATAAAAATAAGAGAAATAAAATAAAATATGAAACCAACAGATAAAAAAGTGGATAAAGATAGAATAAAAAGAGAAATAACAAGAATATGAAAGAAACATGTAGAAATAGAAGGATATTATGAACTTGGAAGTATGTATGCCAAATTCAGAAAAGAAATATTACCAATAGAACAGGAAAGAAAATTAGAAAAACATACAGAGGAAAAAAGAAAAGATAAAAAAGATGATGATGAATGAAATAATAGATAATTTAATAGAAAACTTTGACCAATTAAGTATAGAAGAATTAGAAAGTTATGAAATATTAATGAATACTGGTGAATATCAATAAAAGATAAAGATTTTAATGAAATATTAGGATTACATTTTAAAATACATAGAAATGATATTATGGAAGAAAGAAATCATATCATGACTATAGAATACAGAGCATTATACATATTTACTAATTCAAACTATGAAAATATTTGCTCTAAAAACCCTTATATAGAAATTCATAAAGAATGTAAATACATATTAAACATAGTAGAACCAAAAAAACAATTAAACCTACTACCAGAAATATATGAATTAGAAATATCTAAAACAAAATCAGATATAACAGAAAAAATAGAAAATAGTTCTTTAATAGAATTTAAAGATAAAAAATTAAGAAAAAATAATAGTACATCTATAATACTAGGAAGACCAAACATTAGTCGAGAAATAGTGGTAAAAAGAAATATAGGAAGTATGCAAATATATGGAGAATATTTTAATTAAATAGAATATATAAAATGAAAAAATATTATAATTTATACGGGAGCAACAAACTGTCATATATCAAGAAATAATGATAAAAGATTGACAAAAAGAAGGGTGGGACCTTATAAATATATCAATTTTGATGGAAAAACACATACTAGTGAATTAGAAGTAAAGATTCAAATAGTATTAGATAGAGAAGAAATGATAATATCATGTTATGTAGATAATGGTATGGGAGATCAATACCATATATTATTAGGAATGAGTTTTTTATAAGCCTTGAATCATTATAATATTAATAAGGAAGGAATCTACATAACACATAGTAATAAAACAATGTTTTGTTTAAAAGAATGAACAATGTAATAACATTTCCATTAGGGATATATGTACAATTACTATTGTAGAAACTAATATAACAACATGTGCCTTAATAGATACAGGACGTGATATAACTATTATAAAGACATTTTTGTTAAAAAATTGAAATAATAATAATACTATAAAAATTACAGGTGTAATAGGAATATCAACACCTATTAAAAATAACAAGGAAAAGATAGAAATTTTACTAGGAAGTAAACAAATAACTATAAATAAAGTATATTCATATGATATATTAGAATGTGATATACTATTAGGAAATGACTTTGTTCAACAATTTCAATATTATCAACAAAACAATTATATGATTATGTTAAAAATACCATGTGGACATCTAAAAATTTCAAGAGAATTCAAACCATATAGAGTTCAGCCAGCTCAGTATGGTGAAAAGATAGTATAAAAAGTACCAATAAGAACAAACATCAAAATACAAAAAATACAAATAACAGAAAGATCAGAATTAATAGGAGAAATAATAAAAAAGATAGGAAATATCTATAATGAAAACCCATTAGTTTATTGAAAACCTGAACATCCAAGAACAAAAATAGAATTAACTGAAAATGTAATAATAAGAGTAAAACCAATGATGTATATTATACAAGATACTCAAGAATTTAGAAAACAAATTGAAGAATTAAAAAATATGAAATTAATCAGAGCTAGTAAAGGACCACATAGTAACCCAGTTGATCGCCACCAAATGGGCGTAAAAAATATTTTCTTACTCGACTAAAAATAAATGTCATTCAAATAGTATAATGCAAGCAAGGGTCATTACCCGCAGATGATTGGTTCAATTACGTTAATTGCGCAAAAAAAAAAAAAAAAAAAAAAAGGCAAAAGCATATAAATGAGGGGGTTTTGATTCATTTGCTAAACTAAAGAACACAACAAATTTAAAATGAAAATGACGCAATACTTGAAATGCAATAAAATTAAATAACGAATGTGATAAGTCAACAAAAGAGAGTGTGATCGGGGGATAATTCTTTACCGCGAGAATGATTTTTTAATCCAATTTTACAAAAGATTTTCGTTCAAATGGTTAACAACAATTCGAGAATGATCACAAGCTTGACTACCTCAAACTCCCCTTAAATTTTAATTGAATAAAATAAGCTTTTTACTCAACCCTAATCATCAAATAACCTAGAATAAGATCCATAGAATTAATTTAACGAAAGCATTCACACAAGAGAGTCGAATTGAATTAAGCACAAACACACAAACTCGGTTTGTTAACTTAAAGTGATAATCCACCTACATTTAATAGAAAATTCCTCATAAACCATCAAAATGTAGTCCCCACTAGGGTTCGATAAAATAGCGATTACGTACTAAATTTTCCAAATTAGCAAATATAGAAATAACTCAATCATCTAGTTGCGTCGCTAAATAATCAAGAAGAACAATATGAACAATAAATATAATGAATTAAGCACATTAACCACAAGAACTATCAAGCACAAATCGGCGATTAGAAAATCATTACTCGGGTTAAAATCACTCCCAATCACATCTAGGTTTAGATATTCATAATGTAATTACAAATATACAATAAAACCCTAAAATACATTGAAGAAAATGAGATTAAAGGCAAGAGAAAGTTTATTGATAAAGAGATTTATAGTTGAAATCTTCAATGTCAAGAGTTTCCTCCTTCTTCAAGTTCCCCAAATGTGGCAGATTTTCGAGCCAAGTTTTGCCCCAGATTTCCCCCCTCTTTTGGTAGATTCCCCCCCCCAAAAGTGCCCTAGAAGAAGTCTCCAATGTGGTATTTATATTGTAGAGGAGTTGGGAGACGGGTCGGGTAGAAATGGGTCGAGAAAATTTAAAATTAGAGTTCGCGTTTTTTCCCGAGTTTTGCTCCAGAGTTATACCATGCGTACGCATAACTTTGTATGTGCGTACGCATGGTGCAATCAAGTTTCCTTCAGTTGCTGGTTTTGCCAAGTGTGTGTACGCACAACCTGCAGGTCTATACGTACGCACAATTCAATTCTGTGACAGCTTCATTTCCTTCTTGGTTTTGCACTCGATTCCACCCCTCAAGTCACATTTCTTCTTCATAGGAAAACTGATGGTTTTGTTCGCCGAACTTTGGCATTCTTGCATCACAATTCTTTTAACTCTTTTCTCGCTCAAATTCTTCACATCAATACTCGACTCGGGTTTTAACCCCAAAAAATTAAAAATTAAAAATTAAAATATTAAGCAACGAAATATAATAGAAAGCCAAATAAACATCAAATTTTGAAGGATAAAATAAGTGCAAAACCCGCACTTATCACCAGCCTTTATGGTAATGAAACACTCTGAACAAGTAAGAGGAAAATTAAGAATGGTAATAAATTATAAAGAGTTAAATAAATATACAAATTTTGATTGTTATTTTCTACTAAATAAAGATGTTTTGATAAACCTTGCAAAATGAAAAGAATATTATTCAAAATTTGATTGTAAGTTAGGATTTTGGCAAATCAAGATGGAAGAAGAGTCAATACCATATACGATATTTAACACGCCTCAAGGTAAATATGAATGGATAGTTATGCCATTTGGATTAAAAAATGCACCTCAAATATTTCAAAAAAGAATGGATAATATTTTTACAAAATATAATAATTTCTTATTAGTATATGTTGATGATATACTAATATGTTCAGAATATAAAAATGATCATAAAAATCATATTATAAAATTCTTTAAAAAATGTCAAAAAGAAGGAATTGTCTTATCTGAAAAGAAAGCTATTATAGAAAAATTTGAGATAGAATTTCTTGAATTAATTATAGATAAGAATGAAATAAAATTACAATCTCATATATCTAAAAAGATAGAAAGCTTTCCTGATAAATTAGAATTTAACGAACATATACATAAATTTTTAGGATGTTTAAATTATGCAGAATGATTTATTGAAAATCTTTCAAAAAAGAGACATAAAATACAAATTTTATTTAGGAAAACTAATACTAAATGATGGAATGAAGAATATACAGAAATAGTCAGATTACTTAAAGAAGAATGTAAAAATTTATCAAAATTAAGATTATCAAATGAAAAGGATAATTTGGTAGTTAATACTGATGTCTTAGATAAATATTGGGCAACAATATTAAAAACAGATTTAAATGAAATATGTCGATATTCAAGAGAAACTTTTAATCAAGCAGAAATAAATTATACTATTCATGAAAAAGAATTGTTAGCAATTATTAGAGGGATCAAAAAGTTTTCATTATTCTTATTATCTAAAAAATTTATTGTTGAAACTGACAATTCTCAAGTTGCAGTACTTGTTAGAAATAAATTACCAATGGAATCCCAGTATAGAAGGTTACATAGATGGCAAGCATATTTGTCATTCTATAATTTTGATATTGTCCATATCAAATGTACAAATAATTATCTTGTTGATTTTTTAAGCAGGAACATTGAATTTGAAGATGGATAATATCAAACAGGTGATATCAGAGTGAACTCTTCGGTGGCCTATGCCAAAGATGAAGCAAACGATATAAAAATTGGGATGGAGACATTAGCTGAGCTCTTAAGTAATAATATCAAATTATTACTTGAAATCAGTGAATCTCATGCCAAAGTTACAAACGAGATGAAAGACAGGATTGATACTCTAGAAGCACAATTAATGTCTACTAATACAAATAAAGATACAGTGGTTGATGCCTTGTCATAATCTTATGGATACCAACAAATACAAACAAGGAGTGATCTATTGTGCGGAAGCAGCAGTGGACCCAAAAGAGATGCTATTATTCAAAGTCTCAAAAAGATGGTCATAAAAGAAGATTCCAGTCCAAAGAAGATAACAATCAACGAATCTCATTCAAAATCAATCCGAATACAACCAGATGATGATGAATTCCCTTTGTCACCAAAAAAGAAGAAGAATATAAAATGGTTACCAAAATAATTTATGAATTACAGACTATAGATTCATATTTTATCTCTCCAGGAGAACACGTTTATCCAAGAATTATTGCAATGAAAGACGTTGATCCAGTAATGGTAAAAATGATAGCCGATTATGGATTCCTTGATTTGATTTATCCAAATAAATCATTGAAAGAAATTGGAAATTTTGACAATATCTTCTATCAAGAAGTATCAAAATTTTGTTCAGGGAAGACCTATATATTTAAAATTTTATACAATCAGTCCAAAAGTGGAGGATTCCATATACTATCCAACAAAACACATCATAATAATTGGACATTCAACACGAAATCTCAATATGGATGTAGAAAAAAATGATGGACACATTCCAAATTTTACTAGATCTTGGGCTAAAAAGTCCTTGGATATAAAGTCCTCTAGCAAAAAATCTATATGAGAGAAAATTTCGATGTATATGTCAGTACAATGGATGTACTCTTTTAGCAAATGATGGTAATCAAAAATCTGAAGTCCTCAAAGATTACATCAATAAATTTGATACACAGCAAATGACTAGTGCCATTTCAACACTAAATCGTGCATGTGAAGCATGAGAGTGTCCCACCTGCCAATTAAACAAAGAATGAAAGTGATAGAAAGTCTACCATTACAGAAGAATCTTACCAGCTTTATGTAAGGACAAAGTTTGAAGAACAATTATGGAGAGGGATTGTACCCTTTAACAAAGGAGATGTGATATAACGGAGTTGCATGTGATAGCGGGGCCATAAGGCTCTTGATGAAAAACACGGGGCATAAAATATTGATATTGTGATGTAAGAAATGATCTAATATTAGCTTCAAATTCATGTATAAATAAAAGCCTTTAGGCTGGTGAAAAAGACAGAATTGGTTGAGCACTCAAGTTGTGAGATAGCCAAACAATTTTCTGTCTTCCATTGTAAACAACTTTCAGATATCAATAAATTTCCAAATTATTTCATATCAAAATCGTTTCATAGATAACATGAGTTTCTAAACACTTCATCCAATAGATTATTGAAAGATTAAAGAAGAATTTATTTCTTAGTTTAACAAAAAGAGAGTTTTCTCTAGTTAAGATCTATAGTCTGAATTCAAAAAATTGACACAGTGAAGGTGAAAAGCTGGAATAGCAATTATCCCGTGAAGGTAGAAGGCCATTGAAGGGAGTCATTTGCAGATCCAGAGCCTGAAAGTTACTTGTTTCTAAGAATAAAAACTTAAGATCAAAACTAAGGTAAAACTATTATTTTTGTTAAATTTAGAAGGATATCTTCTGAAATCTTAAAGAATTGTCGGGATTATTCATTTGAATGTCTGCATGTCTAAATTATTTAAATGTTTTAGCATTATTTATCATCATAACTATTTTAAAATAATATGTCAGGATATACAATTAAAGGATTAGATAATTTATTAGAAAAATTAATGAAAAAAATAGATAATATTATTAATCAAATGCAAAGATTAGATGAATCATCTGAGGAATATTATATACTTTCGGAAAGTTATGATATATATATATATATATATATATATATTTACGCCAATTTTTTATATCAGAGGATGTATTTGTATGCTAAAATTCAAAATAGAAGAAATATAGGACAAAATTAAAAAACTATTCTAAAATGGGGATATATCCTATAATATATAAAAATCCATTTCATTAAGAGTAATATAGACATTTTACTACTATTCATAAAAGACATGGTCAAATAGGCAAATTTTAAAAATCCCCCCTTTACACGGAGGTCACACTCACAATCCTTCTTGGAATGCCACACACAGAGCAACAACTAAAATTGAATGGTATTATGCTAGCTATTAAATGATATTTGATAGCATAATTGCTATGGATTAAAAGTATTGAAATATGTAATTGGCGGCATATTTTATTTTTTCTCTTTTGCTAGATATTGGGAAGATAATTTGTATTGTCAGCTTAAATTTTTTTAAAAGAAACGTTATTAGTAGACCGAATTGAGCAGAACTCGAACCTACGATTTTAATTTAGATTCAAATTTGAGTTCGATTCTAGAAATTATGTGGACCCAAATGATTTCAATTATAAAACACATGTATTATAATGGGTGGTCTGATTATTGAAATACCGTGATCGACACATTTGTCATCCAGACCTACTTTATTTGACATAAATTTATCACTATAAGATGGTAACTTGTTTGATAACACAATATTTGAAATTCAATTATCTATGCTTATATGGATCAATTTACTTGTTTAAATTAATGGGTTCTCACAAAAGATTAAGATTATGGTATTCTATCTTTAGAGATCAACCAAACCCAAGCTCTTACATATTGATATGTGTTTTTATATCTAACCATGTGAGATTTCGCCCCTCAATGCTTGTCCATGTCACTTGGTATTGCTACACGAAGTCACAAACAATATAATAAGAAACTTGCAGCAAAAACTGGATATGCCTCAAAACCTAAAGAAAATTGTCCATGGACCATACAAATCTACCATCGAAAGGAGCTTTCGACAAATATCTCCGCAGATTAACCTTCAATCTGAATTTTCAATTCAATCATGCAAAGAAATGGCAATTATATAATGTTATATGATCCGTTTGACTTTCCACAAGTGTACGGTATCGCAAACGAGTAATAAAGTGATAAGTAGGATATATTTTTTCACACAAGAACTGTGTACTTTATATATGATCAATTAATTTCCACTTTAATCGAGTAACAAATTTTGTTGAAGAATTTATGCTAAATTAATTAAATTAACTTTTCTATTGAGCAATTTATAAAAAAAATTGTAAATTCGATGTGATATTATTAAGACTTTGCACCCCCCTTATTAGTCCGTTTCAATGCAAATCAATAACATGACAATAATTGCACATTCTTTTTTATTAATGCCCCTAAGTTAATTTAAAGCATCTCTCGATATCAATTAAATCTATTATCTTATGTCACCTTCCTATATCTCTATGAAAGACATGAATATGAAAGCGTGCAACATCTATAGAAATCATGCAAAGATAGCGGTGTATCTAAATTTCCTATCAAAATTTATAATGATTGTTATAATATGTGAAAAATCGGAGATTCAACCCAACTATACCTAGAGGGAGGTGATTAGCTGTAAATGCGGAATTAACAATTAATTAACATGCAACAAGTCTCAAGTTGATTATGTTTAGGTGATTAATCAACCAATTTAATTTATCCTATCTTGAACTACTACAGTAATATGAAAGCAATAACTAATGCAGTAAACAATACAAGAATTGTTCGCGGAGAAACCCAACATGGGAAAAACTCTAAGCGCTTTGCCAGTCAAAGATCCATTATATACTATATTATAAACTTACAAACCACCAGTAAAGTTGACGACACAAGCTTTCTGATCTCCTGTCTGAAGTTTGAAGTAGCTCTTCTGGAATGTGCACACGATCACCAATCCTAACTCTTCACACAGTTTATTTCCTATAGATCCACCAAGAACTCCTTGTTCTTGAGTTTCTTCCTTGATCTTCGCAGCCAGCCAAGTTGACGACACAATTTTCCTGACAAATCCAAGTAAAGAATCGCACCGGTGTATTTGATTGAAGGTTTTGATGTTTTCAATTTGAAGGGCGCATATAATGAAGTGATTGAATTGGATGAAAGTTTAGCTCTTGAGAGAATAATTGTTTTCTCTTGAATGTATAATGTTCATTCTCTCTTTCCCGAATGCGCAGCGCCCCCTTTTATATGTTGGACGAATATGAAAACTTTGGCCAATAAAAATCTTGCGAAATCGCGAATTAAGTCTGACCATAAATTGATCGCTCGAGCGAGGAGCGTGTTCGCTTGAGTGAGGGCCCTGTCGCTCGAGCGACAGGTGGGCGAAGGTTGAGCGCTAGATGTTCTACTTCATCCGCTCGAGCATGACTCCCACAAACAATTAGCGAAAATGCGGTGAGTTTCCTTCTTGTTCCAAAATTGGATCCCAAACCTTACACTATACAACCAACTATGAAACTTTACAATTAAGTCCCTAAACTTCTAAAATGTTCAAGTTGGTCCTTTTATTTACAGAATAACCAATTACAATAATCTAACACTAACAATATACTATCTACCTTATCGTTTTTTTCGAGATCAATAAAATTCATAAATCATTCCAAGAGTTCTAGCACAGCATTGCAAAATTATAAGAAATCGTAATTAATTTATGAAATGTCACTCGGATTTTGATTACTTGAAGAAGAAGATGATGAATCTTGAAATCTTGAATATCTCTTGATGAATTCCAGTCGCGCCTTCCCTACATTACCCTAAAACCAAGCTTTGATATCCAATTGATGAATATCTTGCAATTGCTTCTTGATTTGCCCACAAGAACTATGAATTTCACCTCTCATAAATTATAATAATTAATGAAATATATATAGAAGAGGTTTCCCTTTGGTGTATGAGGTTGTTTTGTATTTGTAAGGCTCGAAAATTAGATGAAAATCGTGTTACAATTAGTGTTTGGAAAGAACTTTATGAAAAACCAGATTTCAATGGAGCCTAGGCATTTGGACATGGCACCTAGGTGCACAATTTTGGTAGAATTTTCAGCAACCTCGCACAGTTGCACTTGAGCTATGAGCGATAGCGCATATGTGCTAGTTGTAATTTTTGCATATTGCAATTTTGTCCTCAAATTCGATTCTTGATTCTTTTAAGTCATTTTCTCTTGCAATTTTTGTCCTTTAACTTCTAATTATAACCAATTGAACACATACATCTTCAATCTTTATTTTGTAGTCCGAATCAACTATTAAAAAGTTACAATTAGGTCCCGAACTTTGGATTTCACCATTTTTCGATTCTTTATTTCAATTCTACGTCCAATCATCGAGTTTTACCTAATAAACGAAATATACTATAAATTAGGCCAAAATTAATCAAAAGAACTTTGAAATATCTATATTTAATGGTTCAAAAAAGTATATAAAGTACAATTACCATAATACATAATTTAATGCATATTATGTTTACGATATTTTTCAGACAGGTTCAAGAAGATAATCTCGGTTTAGGGACTTCAGCAACTCAATTTTGCTTTACAACATGGATTTCTTTCTTTCGTATTTTTCATTTCTTGTGTACTGATGATAGAGTGTTCAAGAATTGGAGACTTATGTTCCACTAAAAGAAAGAAAAGAAGAAGGTGGAATGAAGAAATGAAATGGATGAAACCCGTCTCACCAAATTATAGACCATTATGTTGAATAAATTACGAGTTTTTAGATACGAAATATTCATAATAATACTTACTTTTTCCACGTAAAATTGTGTATGAAGATGGTGAAAATTGGATTCTTTGTTATTTTGGATGAATTGAAAGTTTTTATTACCACCTACTCATATTAGTTACTATAAACCTATTTGTCTTCATAAAAGGGAATAAAGACAGTGATAATTAAATTATTTATTAACAAAAATCATTATGCTATACTATGGATGGAATACACAAATACAAAATCCAATTTATAGCTTAACATATCCACATAGAACATTGTAAGCTCCATTATCTTATTTGTTGACATTAATTGTGAGCCACTTTTTTGATAACTTATCTTTATCTTAGTGGCAATATAATGTTCGATAATAGCTTAGTGGATTGTGTTGGAAAAACTTGATCCTTACATGGGAATGGAGAAAAGAAATCAAAGAAAGAGACAACGAAAATTGACTTGAACACATAATCACTGTCCTCAAACTAAATTTGCCACCTCTATGATTTTTTTGATAATTAAAAGGACTCACGACAAATGGTTTGTAGGATTTAACAAGCTTTAGAAGAAGAAAGACACTAAACACTTGTATTTTTCTTTAAAACTTGAAAAACACTCAAAAAGGATGAATATGTAATGAGACTTTTGTAAAGCTCTCTATGAATGGAATGATTTCAATTGTTGGTAGGATAATGATTGTGTAGAGGAATGAAATCTATCTCATATATATAGATTCTCAATCATACACCATGAAAAGCTATCAAACGTTCATGAAAATATGTATTTTTTTCATGAAAGTGTGCCAAAAAATGAACCAGAAATTTCAAACCCAATGGTCAAAAAATTGCCTGAGTGATTAATTTGGCCTCGGGTTATTGACAACGACATGGGCAATCACTCAACTTTAAGCCTAGGTACTCGCCTAGGCCAAAATTTCAACTTTTTTTCTTTATTCTCACTTTATTTTCGGTATTTTTGTACTTATTCTACAAATCCATATGGATGTATTATCATTCCAATATACTCATCATTATAAATTGAACATAAAATTACAACAATCCCATTTGTTCAACTGTATAATATACACATATTCAAAGTATCAGGATTTATGAATACTGATTAGATATCTTTCGATTTGAATCTAACCATAGTGTAATTCTTACAAAGCATCATCAAAATTAAAGGTAGCATGATAGTTTTAAACCAGTTATTTCTTGTGATAATACCGATGAAAACACACACACAAATGTCATGCGTTCACAAGTTTCTCAAACTTGCTTAGCGCTAATATGGCCTTGTGCTCATCCTATTCGTTGAACTTTTAAGAGAGAAACTTCAACTCTCTATTGAGGTAGCACCACCTCGTAGTTCATCTAGGTGAAGTTCTTCCAGTATTTGTTACCTTTAAGGATACTTGTACTTAATACTGAACTTCATTTAGAGCTTTAAAGCTTAACCCTCATTTAAGTAACATTCAGCATTATATAGTTAGGATAGAGTTTTTTTGAAAATTGTAATGCTGAAACTATCCACTTATCTAATGAATTGTTGTTATCCTTTGAACCCGTGGATTACTGTTTTAGTAATGACACATATGATTACCATCATTGGTTATTTTTAGTTTAAGAGTTTTAATCTCATCTTACTCGAAGTAGATATAACTAAATCTCTATTAAGATGTTTAGTTAAAGGATCCGCTAGGTTTTCAATTGTCTCAACGTAATTTAGAGAAATTATTCTATTCTTGATTAATTTCCTTAGGTAGTCATGTCTTGAACTCATATGTCGACTTCCCATTGTATACCTTATCGTATGCCTTTGCTAATGTGGCTTAACTATCACACATGATAGATATTGAAGATGTATTCTTCGGTCCCAAAGGTATTTCATATAGTAGATCCTTAAGCCACTCAGCTTCTTTCCCAGTATCTAATAATGCTACAAATTCAGATTCCATGATTGAATGTGTTATGTATGTTCGTTTCTTAGATTTCCAAGAACATGCACCTTCTCTAAGAGTAAACACCCATCCTGAAGTAGATTTACTCTCACTAGTACTGGATATCCAACTAGAATCAGTAAATTCTTTTGATATAATCAAAAAATTTAGAATATTGAAGATCTAAGTTTTTTATTGTCTTTAAATAACCAAGAACTCTCTCAATGGCCTTCTAATGTTCCTTGCTCGGGTTACTAGTAAACCTACTAAGTTTACTAATACCAAATGCTATGTTCGATCTTGTGCATTGAACTGCACACATTAGACTCCCTACAACATTTGTATACTTCAATTTAGCAATTTCTCTTCCATTATTTTTATAAATTTAGAACTTGGATCAAATGGGGTTCTCCATTCTTTTATATTCAATTGTAAAATTTAAACTTGGATCAAATGGGGTTCTCCATTCTTTTTTATTCAAATATTTGTACTTATTTGTCACATTCTTGATATAATGTGATTAACTCAAATAGTAATCCCCACTATTCTTAATAACATTGTCACCTAATATGGTATCCACTAGTCGAAGATCCTTTATCTTGAATGTAGAAGATAGAAATCTCTTTGTTTCTATTATTCTATCCACGTGATTACTCAAAATCAACATGACATTAACATACAAGCAAAAAAATATAACATATTTATCACATATTTTTGAATAAAAACACGTATCTACACTATTATGTATAAGCCTAGACAAAATAATTGCTAAGTCAATTTTTTCATGTCATTTCTTAGACACTTGTTTTAAACCATATAATGAATTTACTAGCTCCCACACTTTTGTTTATTTTCGAGTAGAACAAATCCTTCAGGATGTTCCATATAAACCTTCTCATCAAGATCCACATTTAAGAATGCCGTCTTGATATCCATTTGATGAACATGCAAGCCATATATAGAAGCTAATGCGAATAATATTCCAATTGATGTTATTTTAGCTATCGGTGCACATGTATCGAAATGATCTATTCTTTCCTTTTGTCTATAACATTTGGCTACTAATCTAGTTTTAAAGGTATGAAGAGAAACATTTACATTGTATTTTCTTCTAAACACCCATTTACAACTAAAAGGTTTAGACCCGGCTGGTAAATCGACAAGTTTCCACATGTTGTTTGACATTATTGAATCTCTCTCATCTTTAATTACATCTTCACAAAAGATACTATCATGAGAAGCGATGGCTTCTGTATAGGTTTTAGGATCGATTTTCACTTGTAAAACAAAAGGAATTGTTCTTACAACATTCTTCTCATTTCCCTCTGCTAAGTAAAGCAAAATAAGTTGAGAATTAATTTCATCCGATCCTAAAGTCTTTTCTATTCGAGTTCTTTTTCTTTTTCGAGGTTCACTAGATTCATTAACATCTTCAAAAGATATTTCATCTTGTGTGTTACGGGAGCTAGGAATATCTTTATGACTTTCCCTTAATTCATTATCCAAAAATAGTGAATTCTCAAGGAATTCCATGTCATTTGATTCAATTATCAATTGGTCTCCAAATTCAATAATCTATATGATTTGCATTTACTAGTATATAAAAGATATATTTAATGCCTCTTGGACCCAATTTTGTCTTTTTTAGGGTCCGTGTTCTTACAATATGCAAGACATCCCCACACTTTGAAGTATCGAATGTTTGCTTTTCCCCCTTTCCATAATTTATAAGGAGAAACCCTTGTAAATTTTGAAGGAATCCTATTTAATATTCTACATGCACTCAACAAGGCTTTACCCCCCACAAATTAAATAGTAACTTAGCATATATTAACACGACATTTATCATTTTAACTAATGTTCTATTTTCCTTTTATCCAAACTTTTTTTTTTTTTTTTGTATCCTAGGTGCAAAAAATTGATGTACTATGCCTTGTTGTTCACAAAATAAGTTAAAATCACTAGAAAATTGTTCACATCCTCTATCACTTCTAAGTGTTTTTATTTTCTTATTTAAGTGATTTTCAACTTTATTTTTATAAGTCTTAAACATGTTAAATGCTTTACGTTTATGTTTCATTAAATGAATATAAGTATATCTAAAGTAATCATCTATGAAGGTTCCACCTCTAATTAACATATCATTTAGTTCACATATGTCCGAATGAAGAAGTTATTAAATATGAGAAGTCCTAATCACACTTCTTAACCATTTTAGATTCTACACATGTTTTACATTTATAAGTATCATTTGCATAGTTAAAAATCATATCACAATTAAGCATTCATTTCATTGAACTAGGCCTATGTGACCTAATCTAGTATGTCATAAATTAAATGAATCAATCAAGTAGGCAAAATCAAGTTTTATTATTAATAATATTATCAACAGTACACAATTTGACCATTTGTTCACTTGAATTGCCTTTTCCAAAAAAATTTACATTTCGGGATAATACAAGTTTTTCGGAATCATAAATACTTTTGATGCTTCGTTTTCCTAATAGATTTTCACTCACTATGTTCCTATTTATTTCAAGAACATGTAATAAATTTATCAGTGATGCTACTTGTACATTATGGCGTCCATAATGGGTGCCATAATGTACAAGTGGCGGCCCTTATTTCAAGGACCCGCGGTTTTTTTTTCTCAAACTGAATCAAACCGTTTCAAAATGGTTTGGTTTAGGTTTTAAATTTTAAAAACCGCAAAAAATTCAAACCGGACCGCACTTTTTTAATTAAAAAATAATTTTATTAAATTTTAAATTCTCATATAAATTCTCAAACCAAATATATATATTTTTTTAATAGTAATATGAGACTTTTAGGTTCCAACCAGTCGCCAGGGGCAAAGCCCAATAGACTGAACTTTGGCCCAACCCAACCCAACCCAACCCAAATTATTTTAATTTTTTTTTTCTTTTTGGATTTTTGGGCTTTGAATTCCGAAAACCTATCATCAATCCATCCAAATTCTAAACCATAGCTTCTCTCTAAGCCGACAGTGAGACTCTACCCGACTCTTCAACTCTCACTCTCGTCTCTCGCCACCTTCCACCATCGACCATCGATGCCTCTCACTCTTGTCTTTTCTCCTCCCAAAACCCAAATCAAAATATTTCTGTAAAACTTGTTTTCTTTTTTTTTTCTTTCTTATTTTGAATTTTTGTTGGTTTCATCTCTTTTCTGATTTTTTGTTTATATGTGTTCATCATAGATTATCAATTGAAATATTTAGATTAAAATGATATAAACTTTGATTTTGATTTTTTATTGAAGGAGTTTCATTAACTGATATTAATTTCTTTCTGACATTCTTTCTTTCTCTTTTGATGCTCTATTTGTGCCTGGTAGATTGTTTTGTAATTATCACTCATCTGCTGATTATCCTTGAGGATTGAGGAATATGATGTTTCAACATTCTGAAAATGAAAGTGCGGATTAGTCATATTTTTGAAACACTCTAACATATTTTAAGAGCTAAAAATTTGTGTAATGGTGTTAGTTATGCATTTGGCACAGACACTTAAATTATACATTTTTGTTACTTGTTAGGCACCTGATGTTAGTAAAATGAACTCGAGATGCAATGCTACTATGTGCTGCATTTTGTAAGAAATTGATTCAACCTAAATTGATCTGTGAATTGTCCTGTGATTGAGATTTTGAGTCTTGCTAGTTATTTGGATAGAATTACATGTGTTTTTAATGAGTTTAAGAGAAAGGGGTTTTCTTTTTTCAGATATGGATCCAATTTCAAAAGAAGCCGATGATGAGATTCCAGTAGAGGATGACCCTGAAGATATGAAAATGAATGGAAAAAGCAAAAAGGGAAACAAAAGGTGCTATTCCTCTCTCCTCAGCACATGTAACTGTCTTTTGCTTTTGTTGGCATGCTGTACTCTTCAAAACTCAGTGGAGATTCAGTACACCAAAATAGTCCAAATTTGTGGAGATCAAGCATTATTTAAATTTAGACATGAACAAAGAAAAATATCATTTCCAACTTGTTGGTGTAGTTTCTAAACTGGTCACATCTAATGTAAAAATTGGTACTTTCATATTCTGTTAGTCCAAATGGGATTTTAGAGTGACTTGACCACAATGCATGCACTTAAAGAATCTTTCAGAAAATGAATATAATGCCATAGTAAATAACTTCTTTAGTTATGGTTCTTTATTTAGTACTTCCTAATCAATCTTAGTAAGGAAAATGGTAAACAATCTTTCTGTACAGCTGCCACGGTAACTTTTCTACCATTTATGTCGTAAATACTTATCCCTCTTATGCAAAATGCAAAACATTGAATAGTTAGTTGAGATTTATGCCGATTCAAATTCAGATTTCTTCATGATATTTGATCATCCCCAAAATGCTTTATGTAGAAATGGATAAAAATCTATAAGCATTACATCTTAGGGTCATGAATGAATAACTTGATTTATGTTGTCATTGCTTCAAAACATTTTATTCTGATCTTTCTATGCTTTCCTATCTTGTATTTCTTTTTCTTTTTTATCGTGCTTTAGTGATGTTCGGGGATGTTATATGGTTGTATTCATTACCTTATTATTTGTTGAAGAAAACTAGGGCACATATGTTGATGTTTTATACCTAATGGTTATAATTTTCTTTTTTATATTAGTTATTTGCCTTATGAATGTAATTTAACATTTAACTTTATTAGTGTTCGTTTAAATTTTATGTTAACTTGTTTTAAATATATTTATTATAATGTCGATAGGTAAATCGCGGATTAAAATCGAACCCAACCACAAATAATGGTTTGATTTGGTTTGAAAAATAAAATAGTTTGGTTTGGTTTGGAAAAATTTCAAACCATATGAAATGGTTTGAGTTGAAAATATAGCAAAAAATGTCCAAACTGAACCATGTTCAGCCCTATTCGATACATTGCCTGAGAGATGTATTTTGTGCAATTTTGAAATTTTTGCATTGAGGGCTATCTTTATACGTATTGTGTTGGTTATTGTGTGCATTTTCATTAGCGATTATGCCTTTAACCATGATAGCACACATATAGGCATCACGCCCTTCATGTCACTCACGTCACCCACTTCGCCCATCAGGTTTCATATCTAAATGAAGTCTAAATAACCTCAAATTTGGATATGTGGTAGTTCAAATTTGGATATGTGTGTTGTTATTAAAAGAAATTTTGTTTCTGCTTATTTCAGTATTTCTTTGTTTTGTTTTGTGTTTTTGTGTGGGTTTAATGGCCTTGCCGGTAATGATGTGCCTATTGGAATTAGTATGAGCTATGAATAGTGGATATTATACATTTTAGGTTGATCAATACTTGTTTATGTGAAAACTTGACACCTTTGTGCACAACACTCATGATGGGCATTTTAGGTTGAACATGATAGAATGACCTGAGAATCCTCTATTGTACTTATCAATGAACCATTATTGTAGAAGTTTGGAGATGATTTAGCTATTTTAGGAGAGCATTGAGATAAGTAGGAATTCCATGCATGAAATTATACCGTGTTGATTGATTTAGATCGATGAGACGAAGATGACGTGAAAGTTTTAAGTTGGAGGTTATTTTTTTATATTAAAATGTCTAGAGAAAAATTAGGGGCATAACATTGATCTGTGTGAAAAAAAAAAACTCTTTTCAAAGCCTTTATGAGTCGAGAAAGTAAGTCTATAAGGGTGAATAAAAATCTGAAGCCTTAAAGTCAACTGACTTGGGAGTCATCAGCCTAAAGATCGCTACAGGGGTCATATAGAAAGCAAGAGGGAAAGAGTCAAAAGAAAAGAAAAAAAACACATTTCTTAAGCCTTTATAACTTAAGCAAGTAAGCCTGTAAGGGTGAATAAAAACCTAATACCCTAAAGTCACCTGATTTGGGAGTCATAGGCCTAAAGCTTGATACATGAGTTATATAAAAATCAAATGAGAATGTGTTAAAAGGAAGAAAAAGAATAGAGTGAGAAGAGTGCCACAAGACATTTGGTTGATAGAATTGCACCTTTAATGGAAGGCAAGTAGTTTTAGTTTAGTCTTAGAAGTCGAAACAATAAAAGAAATAGGAGAATTTCTGCTTGTTGAAGTGTGAACTTATGATTGCGAGATCATCCAAACTAAGAGGCGGTAAGGACTTAAGTTAATCTAATCCCAACTCTAGAACACACCTCGAAATAATTGAGTAAAAGAATAAGTTTGGGGGGTGTATCTCTCGAGCGAAGGAAGGAAAAATTTCAATATCACAGGTCGGGATTTGGACCCATCATAAGCTGAGTATGTCTGCATGAGTGCACACACATATGTCAGGTCATGCATATTATAAGTGGAGGTTGATTTGATTATGTACTATTGATAATGTTCATAAGATTGATTTCTAAATTCTAATCCTGAGACACGACAGATTATTAAACCATGTTTTGTGTAAAGTTAAGCCACTATCTTGTTTGATGACGAACAATAGTTCAAGTTTGGGGGTTTGATAAGTGCATTTTGTGCACTTATTTAGGCCACAAAACATGGACAATTGTGGATATATATTGTGGATATATATATATATATATATATATATATATATATATATATATATATATCCTAAAATATGACTTAATTCAATACAAATTGGATTTGTAGGGCTACATAAATGGATGGAACAAAAAGTATGTAAAAATAGGCGAAAAAGACCAAAACGAAAGAAAAC
Organism: Osmanthus fragrans; assembly: GCA_019395295.1. NCBI lineage: Eukaryota > Viridiplantae > Streptophyta > Magnoliopsida > Lamiales > Oleaceae > Osmanthus > Osmanthus fragrans. Next base: position 11,606,816 of record CM033362.1, read on the forward strand.
GAAAGTTCAAGGACCTGAGTGCAATTATTCAAAAGTTGACCCGAAGAGCAAATCGAGAATTGAAGAGTGCCAAGAACAAATTGAGTAATGATACAAGGCATAGAAGGAAGAAGAAAAGTTGAAAGAAGATCAAGAGTGAATGAATGAAATTCATGGATCAAAATGAAAGAATGACAAAATACGTTAAACTATGCGGTCACATAGTATAATACCTATGCGAACGCATAGGATAATCCAGCAATAGGATGTCCCCTAATTTCATTAACTATGCAACTGTGTAGATTAACACTATGCGGCCGCATAGTACGTTTTTTTACGCGAAAATTTCAATTTCCTTATTTGAATCAACTACCTATAGAAACACACATTGGACCCCTTTGAACCATAATTACGTCCAGAATAGAGGAGTTACACATTATTACACAATTTTGATATATTGGAGAGCAAAAATAAGGTGAAGAACAAGAAGATTGATTCCAAGATTCAAGATTTCACTTCAAGAATTGATAGGGTAATGTCTTCTCTTATTTATTTCTTTTGTTTTCTTAGTTTTTTCCATGTTAGGGTAGATTTTATTGTGCTAGGTGAACGATGAACCATTTGATGTGATATATCCATTTCTAATTTTATATTTTGACATTAAAACGCATTTAGAATTCATGAATGATGTATATACATTGATTTGAGTCCATAATTATCATCATATGATTATGTGATTTGTGGTGGTTTATTTCATCCATTCGAAAGAGAAGAAATAGATTCGTCAGGGTATAAATCATTGTAGGGTCTGATAGGGAATATAGATATACCGCTATATTTTACGCGAATCTCTAAGTATATATATATATATATATATATATATATATATATATATATATATATATATAATATATTTGCTCCTGTCATAGAAATATAGTCGATGTCGTATATGAAAATAGGTTCAAACTTAATCGAAAAAGAGTATTGAATAAAATAGGAACATTGATTCGTCACAATTCAAATGTATTGTCAAATTGTAGAACCAAGGTTGAAATGGATCAATGCATGGGGATTCGTAAACCTAGTACTTTTTTATTTGATTGATTATTTAAACTTGCATTTGATTTAAATCATTTTTAGTATAATCCATCTTTTGAGTTAGTTAATTCATTTGCATTTGCATAATTAGATTAGTAGTTTTATTGCAATTTAGTTACAAAAACTCAAACCACGTCTTTTGTTTCGGTTAAGGTCGAAATAAGTATAGTCAAACTATTAAATCTCTGTGGGATGATATTTGGACTTAAAAATCCACTTTATTACTTGAAACTAACCATGCACTTGCGGTACTATAAGTCGAACACATTTTCGAGTGTCAGATGCCTTGGCAATGCTAGCTACCAGCGAGTGGCTGGAAGAAGTAGTGAGTATTCCCCTAAGAAGAGTTAAGCAACCTGCAATAGTGCAGTACGAAAAAAAAATCAATGGTTATAGATCTGAAAATCACGTGGATGGACAAGATTGTTCAACTTTTAAAGCATGGTAGCGCACCATCAACGCCATTGTAGTACAAAAACTAAGAATGAGAGTTGCAAGGTGTAGCATTATTGTAAGAGTCTTGTACAAGAAATGATATGCAACTCTAGTCTTTCAATATTAGATGAAGAGGACAATGAAGTGATATGCGGCAACTATGTTGGGGGTATTCCCTACCCTAAAAATTACTGAGACAAGGATATCGTTAGCAAACCTTAAAAAGATTGATTTGGACTTTATGCAAAGATTTGGTAAGTCCATATATGAATATTCATATAATACATTGGCTTTATTTGCCGACGACTCATTTGCACTGAGCCAAAGAGCTAAGGTAGGGAACTTAAACTTATGGAGACAAGTTTGGAACGAAGTCCCAATACTAACATGAGGCCTTGTGTGGTAGGGGTGTTAACCCCATTTTTTTGGGGTGAAGCCCCTATACTTGAGGGTATTATGGTTTTGAAGTTCGAGTCCTATATTCTATGTATGACACTTTAAAGAGTATGTTAAAGTTGTGAACCAAATTCTATGGTGTGTTCGTGTTTTGGTTAAAAAAACATGTTTTTTTTTTATTTATCCTTTTTCCATCTAAATTTTTTTTTGGGTTCCATAAATGGCTTTATATAAAGTTTGAATATAATTAGATACACAATATTGTTGTATTTTTTCTCCATATTATGGTGAGATTTTATTTCTTCTGCAAATTTCTTTATGTTATTCTACTTCATATTATGTCATATATTCTCGTCTTTAATTCCTAACAAGTGGTATCAGAGCTTAAGATTTGATTTGTTCGAAGTTTTGTTCTTGTGTTGGCAATCATGAAGGATGATATTCCACTTTTTGATTGCAGTACTAGACTTTCACTATCACAAATGAAGATGCAAGCAATGCTCCCTTAGGTTGTTTTGGACGATGCTTTGTTGGATTTGATAACATGCCCACAATTTGAACGCTAGATGAAAACCAACGAAAGGATCGCAAGGGCCTATCATATATTCATCTTCATCTTTCGAATCATATTCTCCTGGATACTTTGAAGGAAAAACTACAGCTGTATTATGGTTGAAATCGAAGCAATTATGCATGACGAACTATCTAACAAGAAAATTACATTTGAAGCAGCAATTGTATTCTCATCGTATGACAAAAGGTACATCTTTGGAAAATCGCCTTTAAAAATTTATATTGGTCGAATAGTTTAGACCTAAATGTGAAATTAAAACAATAACAAGCAACAAGACATTTATTAATGTCTTTAGATGATTAAGGTAATTAAAATCAGTTAATTCATAATTTCATATATTTAAAAAATCACAAACGTTCAGATCAAAAGCAAAAAAAAAAAGGTAAATAACACCAAATATGATCCCGAAGGAAAATTCCTAACTAGATAAAAAAAAAACCCAGTGCAAACTTGCCTGCAAAATCCACTAGAAAAATTAACTTACAATTAATCCATACAATGTTAAACCTTAGCTAACTTTGGCCACTAACTTGTGAATCATCAAGAAACTCCTTCAATTGTGTACTCGTGCACTTCTTAGAATTCTAAAGTTCTTTTCTCTTCGCATGGATCAACAAGAGCAAACCTCATTATCAAGTGTTGAAACTCCGAGCGCCTCTTTCCAAATCTCCAGAACTCTGAAGGCTAATTAGCGAAAGTAGGGTTTTGTTTAGGTGTTTGATCAAATGTTCTTATATGTTTTGATCTGTAGGCTAATGCAAGAGATATTGGAATATGTGTTTGGCTTTCAAAGAACGAACTCTTGACTTACAACAAGGTACTACTAATAAAGGATCAATATATGGGTCGAATAATGAACAAATAATATTGTGGTGGAATCAAATGATCAATAAAAGGATGTTTGGATCTTCAAAGAATGATCTCTATAAGCAAATATTGTTCAAACCACGCTTTTTAGATGTCCAAAAGGGTATATATTTATAATGGTTAGTGTTTAGAAAGAAAAGAAACTCAAAATCAACTTGAAAATTGAATTTTATCGTTCTTCGACCAGTCGCTCAAGCGCCAGGTGAGTGACAACTTAGCAGCGGTCTGTAGTTTCATCATAACTTTTTCTTCAAATGTCCAATTGAGGAGATTCAATGTGCGTTGAAAAGATAATGGAAAGGGCTACATGTTTTATAGAAATAGAATTTTTCAAAGTCAAATGTTTTCTATGTGAAAAATGCATCACAACCTGTGGTTGAGAATTCAAAGAAAAACTTGTGCAACACTTTGACACTCGTTTAACTCCTAATTGTGTTCCATTGATCGAATGTGATCTTCTTGGACATCTTTGACTTATCCAAGGACTATACTACCAACCTTTAATTATTTTAGCTCATATTTTAACTTTGATTACATCACAATTAACTCCTAATACAATTCAACTAAAACATGATTTGACTAAGAATAGCTAATTACAAATTTAAAAATAGCTAATTATGGAATTTGGACCAAAAAACCTTGCCATTTTTAAAGAAATTGTCATTGATTTAGAAACCTTGGAGGTTAAGTATGATGAAGAAGACTTGGGGTTGATTTTGTTGTCTTCGTTACTCGCTTCATATATGTCATTGGTTATTTCTGACGCGACTCCAAACCTGACGAGGATTGAATTTTTGATACAGCTTGCACTTTCTATATGTGTCCCAATCAGGATTTATTTTCAATGTAAGAATTGCTTTGAAAAATTTGTTGTGGTAATGCGTAACAATGATAACTGGTATTGGAAAGGTCAGAAATAAGAGGAGAATTTTTGGTTGGGGTTTTTTTTTTATTTTTATTTTTTTGAAGAATCATTGGTTTATTCATTGCAATGGAATTTGTCTCTAGGTGAAAAATGGGCGCCTAGATGCCATTTGGAGTGGAAAAGGGATTTGGAACCAAAGATCTAGCACCGAAGCACCATTCCAGTGTTGCACTGTCGCTCGTTTAATGCGAGCTCGGTGCTCGAGCTCCACGCTAAACAACAGTTTTATTTGGGAAATTTTTGTTTTTCTCTTTCTGAATCGTTTTTTTATCCTCTTTCCATCTAAAACATATTCTTTTGGGTTCTATATATACTCCACAAAATTATGGCTTTCTATAGACTTTGAATAGCATTAGATACACAATATTGTTTTTATTCTTTCTCCATATTATATTGAATTCTCTTTTCCTCTGCCAATTTCATGTCTTCTTCTCGTGTTGCAATTGTTATTTCATATTGTGCCATATAATCTCGTCCTTAATTTCTAACAGAGCACATGAACCTTTTGTGTAGAGATGAAGACTTTTGTACTTGGGAAGAGGACTCAAAGGATGAAGCATACCAGATGTAGGGGGGTCTTCAAGAGATAGAAAGAAGCCACCACTTCAACCTTTATTTTTTTTTATTTTATACTTCTTTATTTTATTTATACTTTTGTTTGATTCATGAATTTATTCTTTTTGGTAATTACTTTTATTTTTTTTGGGGGATTTCTTTTGAATAGGTTAAATGTTTATAGCAGAGATGAAAGAGAATACATGATTAAGCACAACTACATAAATTTTGTTAAAAAAAATTATTTAACTTTTTGTTCATTGATGAGCTTTGTTTGATTCAAGAATTTTTTTCTTTTCTTTTTGATAATTATTGTTATTATTTTGAAATTTTTTCTTTGGGCGTGCATATTGTTTATTGATGAGATGGAAGAGAATTTTATTTTTAATATCGTTTTTTATTTATGCTGTGGGTTTGATTTTGTGTTTTTCCTTCTTTGGTAATTAATACAATTTTTTGAGTCTTAAATTTTTATTTATTTTGAGCAGGTTTATCATTTATGGGTGAGTTGGAAGAAGAAGTGTTGTAATTGCATATTTGGTAAGCAAAATTTCATTTTTTTTTATATTTATTTGTTTATAGTTTTATTATATGTTTGATTGGAGTTTTTATTTTTATTTTTTTTGGTAATTATTGTTATTTTTTTTAGGTGTACTCTTTTGGGCATATTTATTATTTATGCCTAATATGGAAGACAGTGCGTGTTTAATTATTTTATATGTAGAAGGAGCACGGAAGAACGAAGAGAATTCAAGATTAACAGGATGTCCTCAACTAAGATTTTGATGAATTTTAAAAGATTATAAATCTTAATGAATTTTGTGAATTTGAATAGATGTCCAAAAATTCTATAAGAATCTTATCAAATCTGGTGAAATTTCAAAAAAAAATTATATATATATATTTTAAGTTTGAAATCCATTTAAATCTTTTAAAATCCACTAGTTATTGATGATACTTAAATTTTAATGATTTCATTGAATTTCATTAAAATCTCAATTGAAAACACCTAAATTTTAATGGATTTCATTCAAAAAAATTTAAAATTTTAATTGAGGACACCCAATTTAAAAGGATTTCAAAAATCCATGAAAATCTTAGTTGATGATGCCCCCGTAAATGTTGTATAAATATGAGTAACAATTTATTTGTATGGCTACTTTAGAATCATTATATTTTGGGATGAACATTTTGAATTTGTTATACGATATACTTTTAGACAATTTGCAAATGGTAGTTTCTTATTGAAATGTTTTAAGATTTTGATTTTCAAAGTTATTATTTATGGTATTTCTTTTAAAATTCATTAAGTATAAAATGCAAATTTCATTATCACTAACATAGTCCCCATTTCTTAAACTTCATTTTTTGTTTCTCTAAACTCATTTGCAGGCACACATTTAATAGAATTCACAGCTTTTATCACTTTTTGAACCACATATTTCACCAACTTTTAGGAATATATCTACTTAAGTCTAAATTTTATTTCATACCATACATGGGCTTAACAACATGACTAATCAATACTGTAACAAGATTTGAAACATTATTGATTACAATATCTAATTCACTTCTCGGCATGTACTTGCTTTCTTTCTTAGCTTTAATTTTTTCATACTCTGAAAATGCCATATAATTACATCGTTATTAATATTGTCGAATACATCGTTCTTGATATATGCAACCAAACTATCACTTAACCATTGATCTCCCATCCGATTATGCAGTCGATTCTTGACAATCTTCATTGCAGAAAATACTCTCTCTACTATATTAGTAGCAACTGGAAGAAGTTAAAAAGGTTACTCTTCAAATTATTTATTCCCTTTTTTTTCACTTGTAAGCATCAATCTTTGTGAATTTAATTTTCTTACTATCACTTTTGAATTACGAAAAAAATGACAAATTACAGATTATAATGAGAGAAAAACGAGGCCACAACCATAGAACTTTGAAACACATTTTTAATATCAAGATTGATAGATAACTGATTCACAAACTAGAGATGAAGGGTACATATATTTTCAACAACAGACAATAAGAATAAATGCACTTGCATATCTAAAATTAAAAAAAAAAAAAAAAAAACTAATTCAAGGCCCAAATTAACATGGATTGATTGAAATGCAATACTCGTATCTTATATTGAAAAATTAAAATAATAAATAAAAAGTCATCTTTGTTACCAATTAAGATAACATCAAGAAAATTGAAACTTAAAATCACAAATGCACATCCCAAAAACGCAGCAGTAACGCAGTTACCATATATCAAATACAAAAGCAACACATTAAAGGTCACAACATGTTAACACTTAATAAGTTAGATCCAAAAAATACTAGGTGAAGAACTTAAATCCATGGGGATATTTTTGAAAACCAATGTCAAACTGATATGAAATTATGACCCTGGTTTTGCTACCTAGATCGAGATGGAAGAAAAACAAATATCAAACAAGTAGACAGTAGATTTGTTACCTAGATGGAAGAAAAATCACAAAATTATCCGAAAATATGAATGGTGAATTGGCGATCTTGAAGACTCGAACTCTCTATGTTGATTCTTCATTTCTTCTCTGTTCTCTTTGTGAAGTGTGGGGATTTAGGGCAAACCGGCAAAGCCCATATGAAATAATGAAAATGGAGAGAAAATGGTAATGGAATTGGTCCCTTGGAATATTGGAATTGGACAAGCTAAGGAGCAATGCAATTAGGCTTGTTAATGGGCAACAAATTTTCCTTAAAGGAAAAATTCATATGTCAGGTGTTAAGTTTGACACAATTTAATTTTCAGGCATCAAGTTTCAAAATGCAAAATTCAGGTATTAGCTAATTAATTAAAAATATTTATTAATTAAATGTCACATATACATAATTATTGGTTACAGTCACGTATTATCAATTTAATTGGTCACAAATTATTTTGATGTCACAAATCATAAATTTTGTAGGTCACATATTATTTCGAGGTCACAAATCCAAAAACGTTTAGGTTACAACTTATTTCGTTGGTCACAAATCAAATTTTTTTAGAGATCACAGTTTATCTATTGGTCACATACCACCGCCACCAACACTACTGTCAATTACGAACACCCTCTCTTTGCGATTGTCGCCTATAATCCCACCACCAACACCGCTACTATATCACCGACCTCCACCACTACCGTACTACCACCTCCACCTGCACCACCAAAAAAAATCGTCACTAGATCCACCATCTCTACCTACACAACCACCTAAAACTCCCAACCACCAAAAACCAAAACCACCCCCAAAAACACCACCACTACCACCACCACACCACCACACCCCAATGCCGCCATTGCCGAAAAAAAACCACAGCAGCCCCAACCCACCACAAGCAGCGTCAACACCACCACCACACCTCGACGCCTCCCATCGCTGAAAATCACAATAGCCCCAAACTACCACTACCACCACCACAAGCAACCTCCACTACCACCACACCCCGACGTCACCACCGATGAAAACCACAGCAGCCCTAAACCACAACTACCACAACCACACCCTAACTCCTTCACTGCTAAAAATTGCACCGGAGATAACAGCGATCGGGTTTTGACACCACGACACTCACATTCGCGACAAGCAGCCTCCACCACAACCACACCCCAGCGTCGCCACCGTTGAAAATCATAGCAGCCCCAAACTACCACCACTACACCACCATACCTCGACGTCACCACTGCTGAAAACCACAGCAACAACGCTGCCACACTCGCTGTTGTGGCGATTGCACTGGAAAGAGTAAGAGTTGTCACCGGTGAAAGAAGGAGGCGTTGTCACCGTTGGGTGGTGGTAAGTGGTATAGACTGCGAAGTTATAGGGAGAGAGAGAGAGAGAAGATGTATGAAAATAACTAGGGTTTGGGATTTGGATATTTATTTATTATATCAATACCTGATTTTTGAATAATGAAATTTGATCCCTGATTTTTGAATTGTGATCATTTAAATCCCTGCTATTGTGTAATTTTCCGTTTCCTTAATTGTAATTGGGCTTATAGATTAAAACAAAAGGGTTTGGCAACAGGTTTGAATAACTTACAGATTAAAAAAAATTAAAAAATTGTGGGGTCAATTGAACACACATGACCCCATATGGGTCCGTCCATGGACGTAGTGGTGGAATGGTTTGTTCATTCCTGAAGTAAGTCAAACTGAAATTTCACCTCAGCCAATTTCTTGAATATATCTTTGAAATACATACAGCCCCAAGTATCAGCAGTTTGTGAGTAACTTGCATTTCCACTCAAATCTTTCCCCAAATTTGAATTCCCTATAATTCAAATAAGCAGTCTTTGGGTTGGACATATAATCTCCCACCAAGGTATACAATCATTTCCGGATTATTTCTCTCTCTTGATGCCCATTTTTTCTCCAAGTTATGTAGTATAATAGGTTAAACAAATTTCCAGCTCTATGTACAAATGGCATTTCATGTTCTGAAATTTCACTCAATCTTCCACCGTAAGGTACCAAAATCACAAGTATTTTGTTCTCCACCTACCGACTTCAATGTATTGCAGATTGCTTTCAGTCTTTTTTTGATACGCAAATAAGTTCAAACTTCTTACATGCAGTTTTTTACGCACAATTTTGGCTGAGACAACTTGACATATTTGTGTTCTACAAGATATAATCTATTATAAAATTAAATAAAGATGAACACCCAGATATAATATGATAAACCCCCGAGGGAAACATCCATGTGTTCTCATGCCACGAGTAAAATAATCAACTATCAAAGAATAAAAAATACGATAGTTCCAATTTTATAATTTTACAAAATTAACGAAAACAACCAAAAGAAAGTAAAGAACAACTCCCCTCGTTTTCTTTCTTATTTTGACATGTTGGGGAAGTAGAATCAAACCCTCTGGCCTTGACTTTATTGTCACTTCACTATTATATTCGACCATAATCACTACTTGAATTAAGACTCACCAATCTTAACTTACGCCAATAGCCTGATCGTTGAGTAAGATAATATCATTCATGCTCAAGTGTGTTATCTTCAATTACAGTTAAAGAACACAATTTTTTACTTCGAGATACTTAAATGGAATATCAGATAATCAGAATTCATTGGAGATGGTCACAAGACTTACTACAGGTTTGTCGAACATAGGCAAATTTTTTTCTCAAAACATTCAAACATCCCTTAATGATTTTTTCTACTTATGTAGAGACTCCTCCGAGGCACGAACTTCTCTTACCTAAAATATAGAAGTTTTGCACTATAAGAATCATGTAGAATATGTTTAATGTGATCAATAATAAAATTAAGGAAATTTTGACTTGTTAAAGCAATCTTTCCTTCTTTTAATTATTTGACCACTCAAACTAGTTCAAAATGGTAAATATATAATGTAGAATATGTTTGAAATGATCAATAATTAAATTAAGAAAAGTTTTGCTTTGTTAAAGCAATCGTTCCTCATTTTTATTATTTGACCAATCAAACCAATCCAAGATGGAATATATATATATATTTTTGTATATGCTGCTATATGGAAAGTACAGTCACATTCTCCTGCGCGTGTCGCGCAGGAGAATGGGCTACGCTTTGCCTTGCATGCAAGGCAAAACATTTTGCTGGCCTTGCGTGTTTAAGTATGTGTTGTCAACCCATTTGGGGGCTGACAACATATATTTTTTTATTTTATATCCTTTAATTATTTTGTTTAATTTTTTTAGTTTAGCCCTGTTTGATAGTCATTTTTTTTCAAAATGTATTTTTCTCTCTCTTCTTTTTAACCACACATTTTTAAATAAAATAATATTACACGCAACTTTTCCTTAACTTTTTACCACACATTCTCCATCAATCAACTATTCAAAACTGCATTTTCTCCCCAAAATTGGCTACCAAACAGGGACTTAGTATTTTTTATATTTTAGTCTTTTTGTAATGTATTATTTTGATCTTTTATTTTGCATTAATAATTTTTAATATACGTACATTACATTTTTTTATATTAATAATAACACCGCAAATTTAATATGATATTTGTACTAACATTGCAACACATTCAGACAAAATAAAATAGACATTGCATAAATTAGATAAATTTTCTTCAAATTTAATTCGAGTGAGTACAACAATAAGTGGTTTAACGGTCGTCATGATCGTCAAATCCATGGAATGCACCATAATCACTGCTAGCAATACCAGTGTACCTATCTTCCTGAGTATCGTCCCAAGAGTACTGTGGATGATACGGTTCGTCCACCAGTTGACTCCTAAAGGTGTTTCACATACAATAAATTTAAATATAAGTATAGTAGAAAATAAAACAAAATAATGGCAACAGTTAATAGTTATCGATCAACTAACCTCGACGGTAATGTCGGACAAGTTCTTTTGTCATGTCCACTACAACCACAAACATGACAATTTCTCTTCGACTGAGACATGTCTATTTCTTTGGATGATTTCGATCTCTTCCCGCACCCTTTTGTCCTAATCGGATTAGGATCAATCACGAGTTTGGGCACATTCGCTGCTCTTGCTAATAACCCCTACTGATTTCCCACATCTCCTCCATTATCCATAACTTTTACCTGTATTTTCAAGTTCTGAAATCCATCCATTATTAACGTCGTACGAGCGTCAGTCAAAGTACCTTCATCCACCAACTCTGCTGCCGTGTGTGCCAGCATCCCATGTCGAGAAATCAATGATTGACCACCCATGAGGTCGTCGTTGGTTGGAAGACTGGAGTTGCTTTTGCATTTTGCGCCCATCGACCTACAATGTACTGATCTGGTAATAACATCACCAGTTTCCTAAGCATAAATGCGAGCAATGTGACGACATGGATATCCTTCAAACTCAAATGTTTTGCAGCTGCATGCTATTTGAAGTCAATAGCCCTGAAATAGGTCAGCTCACGGTTTAGCGATGATGTGTTTTTTCGGTATCAAAAACGCGTTACAATATACGTTTTGTGACACCCTCGTATGTTGACTTTCCTTGAGAAAATGTAGTAGCTATTCTCAAATTCCTCTTGGAACAACAGGAAAATTGTCTTTATATAAATACGTGTCATTTAAGTTTCCATGGCAAATGTTGTTATCGTACGAGGCACCTCATTTCAAATCAATGTGATTGGCAACCAATTCGCTATGTCGCTGGTGAGCTAGAGCACTGCTAAACCTGTGTGTGTGATAAAATCCATTAATGTATCCGTCTTATTGACATATCTTTTGAAAAACGCGTGGTTGCTTTTCTTTTGACCGTTGACTACTTGACATCCCGAAAAGAAAAATATATTTTTTCACGTACGCAGGTACCCTAATGACTTCGTATTTCATACATGTTGGCGAGCCACTCATTATCACCAAGATTAGTAGTTTCCATCACATCAGCCCGACGAGATTCAAACTCCTCTGGGGACTCTAACTGCTTAATAATACTCACCAGGCGTGGTATAATTCCTTGTACAGCACGGGGGACTCATTGTAGATAAGTAATGAGTCACACGATTTTCTGTGTGAATAATTTATTTCATCTTGATTCCATTATTTATACACAACGAGAGACTAAGGAGAAAAGGAAAGTAATCTCCTAAATTAGGAGAGCTAATAATCCTACTACCTAATTATAGAGACATAATTAAATATGGTACATCAATCAATCATAATCTCCTAAAAATATTTCGTTTTTCTACACTCCCCCTCAAGTTGGATGATAGATGTTGATCATATCCAACTTGCCGACGAACTTGTCAAAAGTCTGTTGATGTAGTCCTTTGGTGAAGATATCTGCTGTTTGCTCTTTTGTAGGGACGTAAATCATACAAATTACTCCATTTTCAACCTTTTCTTTGATGAAGTGTCTGTCCACTTCCACATGTTTGGTTCGATCGTGTTTGCACTGGATTTAGTGAGATGTTAATTGCTGCTTTGTTGTTGCAATATAGTTGTGATTTGGAAGTTCCTGTACTAACTTGTAGTTCTTCCAATAGTTTCTTAAAGTAACCACAGTCCTTCGCAAATTCCTTGGGCCACTGCTCTAAATTCAGCTTCTGCACTACTTCTTGCTACAAACTTTTTGTTTCTTGCTTCTCCAAGTTACTAATTTACCCCATACATAGCTACAATAACCCGTTTTTGATCTCATATCTTCTACAGATCCAGCCCAGTCAGCATCAGTAAAAATATTTCTACTCCCTTCCTCTCATTTTTCTTGAAGATTAGTCCCTTTCCAGAAGAACCTTTGAGATATACCTGAGGATTTTATATACCGCTTCCATATGTGTTTCCTTTGGTGAGTGCATATGTTGACTTACCCACTGACTGAGAATGCAATATCTGGTCTAGTATGTGACAAGTAGGGATTAATTTCCAACTAGTCGTTGATATCTTTCTTTTGTCAACTGACTTCCAAAGTTTTCTACCTTTCTTCCTGCATCAAATTGGTGTGTGGCACTTGGTTTACATCCCAATCATTCCTGTTTCTGATAGGAGGTCATGGATGTATTTTCGTTGTGAAACACTGATTACCCTTTCTTTGATCTCGCAACTTCCATTCCCAGAAAATATCGCCATTTGTCCTAGGTCTTTTACCTCGAATTCACTGTTGCCAGTTGCTTCTTCAATCTTTTCTATCTCAATTACGTGTGTCTCCAGTTAGAATTATATCGTCGACGTATACAATCAAGATTGCTTTTCTTCCACTCTTGACTGGTTGAAAAAAAAGTGTGATCATATGTCCTTGCTGTTATCCTTGTCCTTTTAGCACCTGGGCAAATCGATCGAACCACGCTCTTGGTGACTGCTTAAGGCCATAAAGAGATTTTTTGAGTTTTACAGATTCGGTTTTCTCCTTGCAATGAGAAGCCTGGTGGTGGTATCATGAACACTTCTTTCCTCCAATTTTCCATTTAGAAATGCATTTTTTATATCGAGTTGTTGAAGAGGCCATTCTAGGTTGGCTGCTAGGGATAGGAGAACCCGTATTGTATTGAGCTTGGCTACTGGTGCAAATGTTTCTGTATAATCAATGCAGTAGGGTTTGTGTGTATCCTGATTGCGACAAAGACGAGCTTTGTAATCTTTCTACTGTCCATCCACTTTATATTTCACATTGAATACCCATTTGCATCCTACGAGTCTTTTTCCGTCATGGTAGGTCAACCCATCTCCCAAGATTTCATATTTCTGCAAGGCTTGTATTTCTTCCATCAACCAGCCTTTCTCCATTCGGGGATTTCCAAAGCATCCTGAATGTTACCTGGACATGCAGTACTAACAAGGTTAGCAGTGAAAGTACGAAAATTCGCAGAAAAAGCATTATAAGATATGAAGTTTGAGATGGGTGTGAAGAGTACATGACCGGGTTTGGTTTTTCTGAGTGCAATGTGTAGGTTGATATCAGGTCTATTCAACTCAAGAGAATTTCTGTAACTATCATCGATTCCAACTGCTCTTATTGGGCTTCAAGGAATGGGGTTTTCCATTGATTTCTTGGCTTCCTTGAGTAAACCAGAGCATCTCCTTGTTTCTTTGTTCTTTCTACATCACCCCCTGAGTTCAAGTATTGTTTCTATATATTGCATATTGGGAAATGATGGGAGTGATGAATTTGATTCTGGTGAAGGTATGGGTAGCATGAGCGAGTATCAAAAGACTAAGAACCGTATCTTCACTCAAATTCTCCCCCTGAAGAAGGGGTGGTCTGAAAATAACTGCGTTGTTTCACAAGAATGTGACATCAAGACTTAACCAAGTAGTCGTTTTGTGGGATGGATCATAGCATATTGTAACTTTCTTGGTAGAGGAGTACCCAATGGGGGAAAAAAAAATTTTACATCATATTAATCGCCCGTAATGGGGTCAAGTTTTGTTTCGAATGATGAGCATGAACATTGGACAAATACTTGTACAACCAAAAACGCCTTAAATGTAGAAATGTGAGTGTAGGCGTGAGTGCAATGAATAAGTTTCTGAAATTTTTGTGAGGTTGGTGTTACAACGTCAAGTGTGCGGCTAGGCATTTCGATTCAATAAGTGGTAGGTAGATGTTAGGATAGCGTCTCGCCCAAAGTATTATTTTGGTCATTTTTTGTAGTGAACATTAGGGCTCGGGCGACTTCAAGAGATGTCTATTTTTTTCGTTCGGCTATCCCATTTTGTTGACGAGCGTCGACACACGAGCTTTGATGGAACTATCCCAAGGTATGTTGGTATTCTCTTATGAAAGAAATGAAGTATTCATGCCGTATTGTGCGAAGTGATTTGGATTTTGGTTTGGAATTGTGTTTGAACATTAAATGAAAGATTGAACAAAAACGAACGAACAACAATTTTCTCCTTTAGTATTTAAACCCAACAAAGGCGAAGTATGGACGTCAATGAATGTAACAAACCATTTTGTGTGAGTGCGATTAGGGGTTCGTGAAGGTC